>JAPMOR010036098.1:112830-187344 GCA_026543865.1 Argiope aurantia
TAATTAAGACAAATAATGACTTAAAAAAATAATAATGTTCTCACATGATAACTTGAAATTTGCAATAGCAGATTTCATTTTTTTACGTTAACTTTGTTAAATTTGAAATCATAATTCATAATAAACCATTATATTTCAAAATTAGTGTTTTTATTAGCAAAAATCAGACAAAAAAATTTCTTCCTAATGAGTTTGAGCTTTTTATTAAGATATGAAGTATTAACGACATGAAAATAATAGAGAAAATCTTAATCTTGCCAGCTAGTCTACTCGCCCTGAACTTTCCCATTCCTAATATATCAATACCTACTTTTGAAGTTTGCATTGGTGACTCAGTGAACCCTCTTTCAGGCTTTCAAATAATATTTTGTATCTCTATTAACCACTCAAGCAAACATTGAGTGAGAAACGTTCAATGAGGCAACCTCGTACGGTGCTTTGTTTGATTGCTACCTTTCGGCGCATTAAATAATAAGAACAATAATTTCTGTGCTACATACGTTAACTGTAAGAGAGATGTCCGTAATATTTATAATAATTGATTATAAATTGTAGAATAATTCAGTCAGAGTGGTTCTATCCCAGCCTTTCTAATAAAGGTGCTATCTAACCTTTATGTGTCTAGTTGTTTCAAACTAATTCTCTAATAAAACTGTTATCCCAGAGAATCATTGCATGGCGTTGTGTGCAATAGTTACGAAATTACTTTTGGCGTGAATGCAGCATTTTACTGAATCTATCGGGTCATCTTTGGCGAGTTTTTTTTTTCTGGCAATTAATACCTGGCATGCGGTTAAAAGTATCTGAAATATTTAGACATGGTTTTCCCAATTTATTAAATAAAGAACTTGACACACAGCTGCACTTTAATCCCAACATCTCATACAAATTTGATATATTTAAATCATTGAGTTTTTTAGCTATCGTGTTTACAGATTTCTGAAAGTATAGACCGAAAGAGAATCAACTGCTTGTTGGGTTTAACTCAAAATTCAACAGTTGTCTACACTACAAAGGTTAAATCTGTATACCTAATTTTATTTGTCTGTCTCCTTTCATTTTGTTGTTATATTTTATCACCCGGGCAGACAGACTACATCTGAACAGATTTTGCATAAAATTGGATAGAAATCTACAAGTTTGGTGTTAAGTCCGTATACCAAATTTCATCCATCTAGCTCAATCCTTTTTTTTTAGTTATCTTTGTCCCAGATAAACAGGCATAATGCCAAAAATGTGTTTTTCAAACTTAGGGGATCTAAAACATAGAGATTCGTCAAAACGTTGCGTTTGAATTTTCTGATAATTACAATACTTTCTCTATATTTCGTATATGATTAAGTAAAAGGTACTCAATAATTAACAGAGATTACTCTTTTAATTGTACTATTAAAAGTTGTATGTTTTAAAAATAGTTTTTATTAAATTCCATGTATGATGCTTAAATTATTGTCTTTACGAGATTTTGTTTGAATCCGTCAAAGAAAAAAATAATTAGTAATTTTATTCCGAAAATTCTGGTTAGAATGATAAATAGAAAAAAAATTTAACTACTAAGAGTTTCTTAGTTATAGTAGTGTTCTCACATTTCTTAAACTTCTTTGAATACTTTTGATCTATATAAAATGCATTCATGATGAAGTTACAGAAACAAATTACTACCCCTTTTTTTTTTAAATATTTTTCTTAGTAGAAGCCAAATATATGGTGATGTATGAAAATTTATGTTTTATAGTAAAATCAAACAAAATATATTTCTTTGGTACTATAATGAAATCGTAATTTCATTGTAGAAAGAATTGAAGAAATATAGATAAAATTAGAAGGAAATTACGAACATGGCACAAAAATATAATGTGAAAGATTCTCAATATTACAACGTCGATCTTTACACACTTTTTTTCCATTCGCGTGTGTATTTTCTCCCGAAAACTTTTTTTTATCTTAATTTGTATTATAAAGATATGAAATTTTAAATATATTTTATCATGAAAATTTATAAGTGAAACCAACGAAAATGGTCACCCTGTAACTGTCTCTTATAATCTTCAATGAAGATCTTATTCTTCCTGTATAAAATTATGGACTTCTCGCCAATGCTATGCAAGATAGCGAATGCCTTAAGTAGCAAGGTACCGAATTTTGGCTTGAATTTAACATTTTTACTGAACCTATCGTGCGAATATATATTTTGGATACGTTTTTTTCGACCGATAAAAATATATTTGTCACAGAAGTATAATTATAATCACAAGATCAAAAACCGAATTTCATTGTGTTTGTGAGTTATTGAGCTCGTATGCTTGCGAAATTACAGATCGACAGACAGTAAATCTTTCGATAAATTTGTTTCAAAATTTAAAAATCCGTATTTTTGTTGCTAAAATGGTACTAAATTTTATTTATCTATTTCTTTAAATCTCGTAATTTTCATGTTCGCTTTTACTCGAACAACCAGATAAACAGACTTCCTCTTAAGAGATACTTTTCAAAATTTCATAAAAATCTACAGATGTGGTTTAAAATCCATACACCAAATTTCATCGGCCTAACTCGGAGCAATTTTGAGTTATTCTGTTCATAGACAGACTAATAAACATAATGTCAAAAATCTGTTTTGGAACTCAGAGCTAGATGAAATGTAGAGATTCATCAAAATCTCGATTTTGAATTTTTTGGCATATCTTGACATACGACTACGAATTTTTTGGCATATCTTGACATACGACTAAGAATTTTTTGGCATATCTTGACATACGACTACGAATTTTTTGTCGAAATTATTTTCTCTATACTTCATATATAAGAAAATGAATATATTTATTTAATGAATATATTTGCCTCATAACTGAATAATTATTTAGCGGAATTAGATTAATGGATTAATTCATTAATAGCAGTGAATTTAATATATAGGATGTCTACTCTAATCAAAACTCAGCAGCTAATTTCTAATGTTTTAGAGATATATGTATATGATTTCAATCGGAAAAATCGTTTAAATGTTATAAAAAAATCAAAAGGATAAAAAACTTTTTATAAGGAATTCTATATGTTATATAATTGGTCTAAAGAGTAACTTGATGTTGTTTAAGTGAATAAATATACTATTGAAAAGAATACAAAGTTTAAATTTTTATACAATTATCGATTCCTATTAATCATTTTTAATAAAATATCCTTGAGATATTAATATTTTAAATAATAAATTTTCATTATTGTGCGATTAAAACTAACGAACCTACGAATATTACTATTTTAAATTATATCAATTAACACCTTCTAAGATCTGCTAATTAATATGCAACGTTTTCACCAAATATATGATTTAGAGATCTATTGAATTTAAAACTTTCAAGTTAAATAAGCTGGTAATAAAAGATGCGTTAAATTTTTTTAAAAACTTTAAAGGGTGCCAAATTCAACAGAATGTTATAGAGAAACGAATGATAGAAGACGAAGGTGGAAGTCACATACTGTGTTGTAAAGTATTATTAATATTCATAATTATACGCAATTTTCAAAACTTAATGCAGCCAAAATTTGATATAAAACTACGCTTGTAGTTGTCACGAAATCATTTACCAGGTTTAATATATTTCACTCATTGCGTTTTTGAGTTATCGCGTTTATATGTTTCTGAAAGTAGAGACGGACAGAAGGTTAGCCCTTCATTGGATTTGACTCAAAATTTCATATATGTCTGAACTATAAATATTAAATCGGTGTAACCGAATTTTATCTGTCTATCTCTCCTCGTTTTGCAGTTATCGTGTTAATTACAAAAATTCGGGTAAACGGACAGACAGATCCCTTCTTAACGGATTTTGCTCACGATTTGATGGAAATCTGCAAATTTGGCTTAAAGACTGTATACTAAATTTCAATCGTCTAGCACAAAGCGTTTTTGAGATATTTTTGTCATAGACATACAGAGGATCGTTTTCCAAATATGTGTTTTTCGAATGAAGGACGGTCTAAAACGTGGAGATTCGTCAAAATCTCGAGTTCGAATTTTTAAATGATTACAATGCATTCTCTATACTACGCATACGAAAAAGAACTCGCTACCAGGGTGATTATCTTTGTGGTCCAATAAATATATAACAATGTAATAAATTTTTTAATAAAATTTTCGTTGCTAAATTTTTCAGATTCTTTAATTATTTGAAACTTCTAATGGGAGAGTGAAACTTCTAATGACCACCATTACTGATCGTGTTACACAGATGCTGCATTTCACTCATCATTTGCAGCAAATATGTATATATCAGTTGAAAAAATGATATTTAATCCACTTTGCAATATTATTTATGGACAACTCAAGTTTAAAGAAAATGACATCGTAACAAAAAAAAAAAAACTATAAAAAAAATTTCAAGCTTTACTCCTTAGAATTGTATACAAAATAAGTTTTGAAAACGCTAAATCCTAGAAATAAAAAATATTTTTTAATTCAACTTTTTTCGCAAATATAGAAATCCGAGTAGAAATAATCGATTTCCAATGCTGCTCAGATTTGAAAATAAAATTATGTGACGTCAGAAAATGACTATGTTCTAAAAAGATAAGTATTATAAAATATCTTTCACCTAAGTTTAAAGACATTTGGAAATTTAAGACACTATTTGCATGTTAGGAAATATGTATCACTGTTAGCTTCGTATATGAAAGGACATAAATCTGCTTTTATATTTGGAAGATTCAGAATCATTTAATTCTCCTTTCATTAATCATTAAGATTCAGAATCATTTAATCATTATTCTCCTTAGATCAGTTTAAATTAATCTCTTTCCACGAAATAAACCTATACTCTCTATAAAAAATAGGATCTTTTTTAAATCCATATAAACTTGAACCTAGTTTATTTGATTCGTGTCACCATTTGAATTTGATACTCTTGTAGCAAGATCGCAAATTTTGAGTAATCCATTGAACTTCCATATATACTGAAATCTGATTCAGTTAGTTGAAATTAATGTCTTATTTTTAAAGCAACACTAAGGGAGCAACACGAATGTCGAAGTTTTGAAACTTTGTCATATTATGAGAACGACACGCAAACTGGCATTTCTCTCTCCAAATTTCCACGCCATATCAGAACTACTGCATGCATTGCAAAATATAGTGGTTTATTTCGTACAAAGACTGCATGTCATTGAACTTCACATTCTCATAAAGATGCATACTGTTGGAAATCTGTAACATTAACTGTATCAGATGCTTCAGACAGATTATTTAGAATCACTTAATAAAGCACAAGTAAGGAATCAAAAACTATATTATTATATTATTTCTATAATGAAAACAATTAGAAAAACCAAAGAACCAACCTTTCAGTCTCAAACACAGAATCGATTTCATCAACTTTTTTCTTACAGGAAAAATCATGATTATTAATTAAGTCAGATGATTATATTGTTACGAATCTGTAATGCTGCTTCCCGGCATAGTTGGTTCCATCATCAGAAAGACTGTTTTACAGTCATCGGTATTGGACGGAGTCCGGGTGTCGCGTCGGAGGTCCTAGAGCTTGGCGACAAACTTGGCCACCATTTGAAGACTTGGAGACGAATTTGGCGACATTGGCGCCAAAATAGATTATCCCTAAAACATCGAGAATTTTCCCGATCCGTCCATTGGGAACCGAGATACATCTCGAAAGTTCCTGATTGGTTGAGAGGCTCCTAGCCCCGCCTCCTGAGACCTATTAAAGGAGGCAGTCTGCAGATGCCGGAGAGTAGTCGGAATCGATGGTAAAGAGCGAGTCTTCCAGAGGTTAGCAGAGCAGCGACGGAGTCAAGCTAGTGCTGAACTAAGCTGTGCGCTACTGTCTGCAGTAGAATCTTGTTGTGTGCACGTCTCGCGGCTGAAGATATTTGTCTTCTATATGTTGTATATAGTTGTCGTCTTTGTGCTGTCCTGTGTGTCTTCGTGTGAATAAATGTCGTTGTTTTTTTTTCTACTGCTGCCTGCTGATTGAGCGTTCTTCTCACCATATAACTTCCACTATCCAAACGAACCCGGAAATTTCGTAACATATATGTACTTCCATTTCCTATTTACAAAAGATATTGCAAAAATGCAATTTTATTAATCATTTTCCAATGGTAAATATCACTATATAGTTCTTCAATCCCAACTGTTGTACATATTTCCCTAATTATTATTTATTTGAAAAATTATAGCCGTAAATATGTTATCAATAGTCGCCAGTGATTCTCTAAATCACCTTTTTGACAAATATGGCAAAATAAAACTCTAACACATCTCTCAACCTCAACAACTTAACCGACTTCCCCAATTAATTTTGCCACTTTACTTGCATAACTAATCAGTCAAAAGACCCTATTTATTTTTCAAATATCGTTTACATTTAGTATGAAAAGATACTCTCATCAAAATTGGTTAAATTAATTCTGATTATTATGTTGGTCGAAGAGTTTATCCCCGAAGACAGCTACTATATTCATTAACATTCATATATTTAAAAAAAACAAAGAAAAAATCAGGAATATCATGATTAGAGTTCCATATTAGATAAATTTTCAAAGAAATTAATGCAGTATTATATAAGTGATAAGTAATTACATACCTACAAAAAAAATATAAAAAGATAAAGACAAAAGCATCTGCATCTTTGCAAATGGAACCTCCATCAGTTTGAAAAATACATTTTTAGAATTATGTCTGTCTGTGAACAAAATACCTCAAAAATATTTTGAATTAAACAGGTGAAATTTGGTATATAGTATATACTTTAAATTTGTAGATTTTTATCGAATGTTGATTGAATTACATTTAGAGGAAGTTTATTTGTTCGACTGTTCTAATATAAGTTAACATGATACATAACTGCAAAATGGAGAGAACTAGATGGATAGAATCAAATACACAGATCTCAAATGTAAATACCAAAAAAAAATCAAATCCAAATTTTAACCAGCTCCTTTAAAGGGCCGACTATCTGTCGGTATGCACTTCCACAATTCTGTAAACGCGATAGTTTAAAAACGCAGCAACTTAAATATATGAAATTTGATATTCGATTTTGTGTGAAATTTCGATTTCAATCATTTTGAAAAAGAAAGTTCAAAATACTCTTTTGGGGCTCTTTTACTTGCGTAATAATCACATTCCAACGATTACTCTCCCAATGAAAACGCCAAAGATCGCACTCTAATAAGCTGTTTCGTAACTATCGCATGCCAAAGGCTCGCAGTTAATAATACATAAGTACATTTATTAGAGTGTATGCGAGGCAATTTCAGGGAACCCACTCCCGCTGATTAAGAATAGAATTAACTTCTGCAAGGTAGACTGGGGAAAATATGGAGTTACAATTTCTGCAAGTGACTGTTATTAGCAGTTACTTGCAAAGAAGGCACAGAAATGCTACTCAACTGATCTCATACCTTTGTAAAAAATCTCAAATCTTCCGTTGTTTGCTGGTATTCAAATTAATTGTGAGCACAAGGCCTTATGAAGGTCAGTTGTATGTAGTGTGTGTACTTCTAATCTCAGTGGCGTGGTGTGCAAAGTTTAATTGAGTCCAAGCATAAGTCAAGTCATTTGAATTGAAATCATTGGAGGTTTGCTTTCCACTAATGGATTTAGATTTTGCTTGAAAAATGACTCAAGGATATCGCTTTGATGAGTCATATCATTGATCAATGATTTGCTCCAGTTGTTTCCACAAAAGATATAGGGTTCATTGTATGTGTGGGGGCAAATAACTTTTTATCAGACTATTCTATTTTATGTAACGTATAAAACAGGCACTGTTAATGCTCATTCATATAAAGACAACTTGATTGAACAGTTTGTGCTTCTGCATGTGAACTTTTGCCTTCTGTGAAGGCTATTATAATATTTTTGTTCTTATTAATAGTATAGAAATTAACTATCCTTATTTACACTTCTTGTACATAATACATTGCTTCTGTCTTGACACATTCGGTCTTATTCCAATTGAATGGAAATTATAGTGCCACCAGTGAGCTTAGGCGCATAATAATCCCATACTCTAGAGTGCCGCAAATGACTTGACTTTCGGAAATCCTGAAGATGACAATGTTTCACCACATTGAGTTCGATTAGTATAGAATTGTCTTCGTGAGAAAACTATTATGCTTAGGATTGCCCGGCACATTTTCAGGGCTGGAATCTAATTCAGTATGTTTGAAATGTTTCAAGAAGACGTATTACTGCAATTAATTCATTCTATGTGACTTTTCAGAGACTTTGAATTATTCTTACAGTGCAAGTAGCTTTGTAGGCAATTGATTTTATAAATATCATTTTAAGTAACGAACATCACCATTGTGTCTATTTAGCTGTTAGAGGAACTGAAGCTGAACACACATTAGGTTTTGTATTTTTTCGTATGCTTACTTATTAAGTACTTTCAATAAAAAAAAGCCTATTTCTTTTTTATGCCTAGTTTGCGATGCACTGTTTGATTAATGTTCGTACCAAATTCCATAAAATTTGAACGACTGAAAATTTTAAAATCAATGGTAGTTTTTTTTTTTTTTTTTTGAGTATGCATATTTGTCATAACAATGCATTTCGTTTTTTCCTGAGCTATGCAATTTTCTGAATTAATTAATTTTCTGGATATCCATTTTCATTAGCAATGTAAGAACATTGTCAAAAAAGTAAACCGAAATCAGTTAGATAGAGTTTTATTTTCTACCACTTCAAAAATGAACCAGTTGCCATAAAGGTTACAGATTAAGAACTGACATTTACAACAAAATTGAAATTTTCTAGTACTTTTACTTTCTCAAATACGGAGTATATAAAGAGAAAATATTGTAATCTTAAAAAAATTTCGACTCCGGATTTTGACGAATCACCACGTTTTAGACCTCTCTGAATACGAAAAACAAATTTTTTGAAAATGTCTGGTTGTATGTCCGTTGTCCAAATGCAAATTAGCACGATAACTACAAAACGAAAAAAGCTAAATGAATAAAATTCGGTTCACAGATTAAACATGTATAATCTAGTTATATATGATTTGAGCCAGCTCTTTAAAAAAGTTGGCAGCTTGAAAGTATGAAATTTTAAAAGCATGTAAACACAAGGAATTCAAAGAGGCACTAACTTAAATATATCAAATTTGGTATATGATATTTTTTTATTACAAGAATAATTCTGTGTCATATTTTTGTTTCAATCGGTCGGGAGAGACGTGTCTAAAACACAAATTCGATTTTTAGATCTATTAACCACATGGCAGGGATTAATCGCCAAAAAAATCGCCAAGGATCACAAAATAAATTCAGTAAAAATGCTAAATTTAAACCAAAAATTAATATTTCATAACTGCTGTACGCCAAAGTCATGAAAAGTGTATATCTATTTTCTTGCTTATTTGATAAATCTCGTTTGAACATTCAAAAATAGGCAGACTAACAGGCAATGAATCATTTAAGAGATTTGGTCCAAATTTTGATTCAGATCTTTAAGTTTCATGATAAATCCTTATATCAGATTTCATCCATCCGGCCTTTTTTTGAGCTATCGTGTTCGCATACATGTGATTGAATAAACAAACGTAATAGCTCCCCTTATTTTGATTTAGTCAAAACCTGAAGCAATGCCACATTTTTGGTTAATAGACCACATACGAAATTTCATCATTTTAACTCGCTCCATTTTTGAATTTCCATTTTCAAAGACAGCAAATAAAATTTCAATTTTCAGTTCAGTTCAGATTAATTATATTAACGTCCCGTTTTTAAAGCAACATTCAGGCTGTTTTGGGACGGACCTCGTAATTTCGAAAGGCGGTCAGATGACACAGGCAGGTGGAAAATCAAATTTCAAATAAGTGCCTTTCTTCTTTTATTTAAAAGAGGTTTAAAATATGAATTTTCAATAAATTTAAGGAATAAATTATTAGACGATTTATCTTCATACTTCATGTACAAGAAAATAAAAAAAATAATTCTAATGAATAAAGAAAGATAATGTTAATTCTAATAATAAATTATTTCAACACCTTAAATATCACCTGTATGCAATTATGTTAATGAGAGGATGTCTTCCGTGAATTATACTTATTTCTTTAATTTAAAATCCTAAATTTTACTCTGTTGATCGGATTAAAATATTCTTGAAGTTTATAAGAAACCAAAATGTAATATCTTTATTTTTATAAAAAGCATTTCTCAATGTAATAAATTTTCTATCTGGTTAACTATCGTTCCACCATGAAAATAAAATTCCTTCCTTTATATAAATGCTGATAGATTTTTGGCTTTATAAATATATAATAATTTATAATTATATGCTTTTAAGTTTATTTGCTTTATAAATATAAATGTTAAAATAATTTATAAATTTATGACATTTGCTTAAAATGCCATAAATTGAATTAGTTTTTTACTCGTAAAATAAAGTTTTATTTAAGGTATGTGACTATGCTCGGGATGAATTTTTTGAAAAATATTCGAAAATAGTTATATTTATGAATATTTGCATAAAAAAAGATTGAAAAACATCTATAAAACCAAAATATGTAAGTTAAGGGACAAAAGTCTTTTTATAAATTAGAGAAAGAATGACTTTTTGGTTTCAAAAGAGGCATAAAGTAAAAATCTTCTAGTTTAGAAGTTTATAGAATCATTTGCTTAAAATTTTGCAGATGGCTTTAAATATATATTGTCTAGTTCCTGTAATAAAAAGTAAGCTGTACTTCAATCATCTCTTATTACTTCTCTTCTTCTATAAAATGTTTCTAAATAAATAGATTACTTATACTTTAATTCATGAACTAAAGAATATATAATAAAGCAGAAACTATTATTCCAAATTTAATTTCCCAAAAATAGACTTCGAAACAAAATTCTAATAATTTTATATAGAAACCTATTCAAATATTAAAAATATTAAATTTTAAAAAATTGCATAATTTTTCAAAAAATTGACTTTTTAATGTAGTTACCTACCTTGAAAATACTAATGCATTTCATTTACAATTAAAATTTCTGTGTGGCATTGTAATATTTAGACCCGAATCAACCATAGTGTGGATTAGAAAATAATTTGAAAGGTAATAAAATGTTTAAATTTCTAATAAAAAAAATCACATGTAAGTTGGAATTTGAAAATAAATTTTCATGCTAAACATTAATTTCACGTTTAGTTAATTTTTTGGAATATCAGTAATATAAAATGAAAGAAATGCCGTTTTTGCCTGAAGTAATCTGACGTGAGATTTATTTAATATATGGTTCTTAATGGCTTGTCTCTGTTCAAGTGGAGTTTTAAGCACTCAAAATTAATTATAACTCAATAACTGAACTACTACTGAAACGAAATGTGATGCACATATATAAAAAGGCATTCCAGATTTAATTATTTAAAAAATTTCAATTTTCGTAATGAGGATAGTAATGGAATTATTATTCCAAGATACTAATTTATTAATTTGCTTAATCAATTTTTCGATCTAAAAAAACTTGTCTTCTTGAGTAATTTCCGTTAACACCAATTTTGTGAAGATGCGATACTAAATAATAAAGTTACAGAGGTGTCCCGTTATTTTTGTTGACGACTGTACAAAAATGCATAAGAATTTATAATAGCTGCCCATTCATTGCCAAAAAAATTCGTATTTTTGATGGCATTGCTTTATTGTTAATATCAATTGAAGCTGCTGTAATTTATTAACATATGCTTAAAAAAGATAAAACAAATTCGAATCTTTAGTCTAAAACATCATAATTTGAGAGTTGTATTTTAAAAAGCTTTATTTATTTTATCATCTGTGTTTTCATTGTACTATGTCATAATAAAAGTTACAAATTCATAAAATTATATCAAAATAATACACAATATAAGATATTTTATTACATGTATTCAGATATTTCTATTAAATTTATTATTTTTAATGAATGAGCTAATAAAAGCAAAATTAGATGAATGGTGCGTCGTTATTATCTTCCAGAATTATAATGAAATAAAAAAAACTTATTTAACATTCTTAAATTTTAACTGGAAAAAAAGTTTTGTTTGGAATCAAGTTTGTACGACAAATATAAATTTTGAACAATGATTCTTGCATCAAATACAAATTATACCTGAAAATGCAAACACTAATAATTCTAAAGTTTTATATGTTGAGAAGATATGTGATTTTTTATCGTTATAGAAGGTTTATAGATTTTACAACTTTAAATCTTTACTTGCAATTTCTTAACAGTTTATTAAAAAGTGAAATACGGTACTTTATACTGTTGGAGATTTTGTGTAGTATGAATTTTGAGTCATGAAATATACATGTTAAGGTAAGTGTGATTAATAAAGGAATTATTCATAATCACACCAACTTTAGTGAAGAAGAATCACACAATTAAGTAACTTAGAATAATCACTACTTATGATTATTTTAAATCATATTTAATTACCTGTGATTAAGAATAATCACAGGTAGTTATATATAATCATCAGTTTATTACATTTACAGTTACATCTGTAAGACGAAAATTCTGTTACTATGCTTTCTCTTCGAAAATGAATTGTTTGTAAAATATTTTCAAGAACTTTTGCCTTAATCCTTCATTTTATTGTTGTTTTATATATTTATTTTCCTATAGTGTTTAGCATGAAAAATCTGATTATTTTCAAAAACTGATTGTTAAATTTCATATGGTTGGAATTGAGTGTTCATTTATCACGCAAAAGACATGAATTGTTATAACAAGTTGCAAATAAATGCGATCCTTCACAATGTGACATTAAACTCTCAGATGAAGTATTTCTTTAAATCAAATCTAAGTTAATTCAAACGAGTATATAATCCCCTCAGATTCATTAATTCGCAAAATAATGAGAAAACTCTGCAGTGAAGTTTTAGATGTTGGCATCCTAAACCATCTGCCCTTTCATTGGCTGCCACTCTAATGAGAGGAAGCATTCTTTCCCGCCTTTGCCTCGAATAAAAATTGCCTACCTGGAAGTGAAATTTGGTTCCTGGTGGATGGCAGCAGCGGCGGCAAGAAAAATGGCAAGTCGAGAAACGCGTGTCGAGGGTCGTTTCGTGATGAGTAGAGTTTGGGCAATGAATTAAGGCGACATGTACGATTAATAGACCTGTCCTACTAATCGCTGCAGACGAGCCGTTATCGCGGCGGTCATTTTATCGGAAGACCTCAAACTTCTGCAGCAGAAGACCCCTCTCGCCACCCACCAACACACACACACGCACGCTCCTCCGGTGAACGTTCATTTTAATTTATAAATGTATTTTGAGGAGTGAAATCCATTGGCTTCCGTTAGTCTCCGTTGGTTGTTAATAATGCCCAAGAGACTAGAGATGCTTTACGTGTTAAGGCACCATTAGTCGAAGGCACTGTCAACACCTCGTAATGAAGCTTTGCCGCGGTCCCCTTTTGGGGTCCGTCGTTTATGGCCGAAGGTTCCCACTCCCACCTCATAATTGAAAACCGTTTTCAATTATGGGATGCAGCGTCCCGGCTCCCACGAGTTACTTACTTCGTGTTGTTGGCCCTCACTTCGCATCCACACACCACACATGATGGCATTTATTAACAACTTTTCTTCCCCTATTTAAAATCTCGCTCTCGCTCTCTGCTCAGGTGAGGATGGAGTGGTAGGGAAGGTGGAGGTAGTCGGGGAACTCGTTCGAACATAAATTTTCACTCCTCTGTCAAAAAAGAATAAAGCGGCGAGTTACCACCACTGCTGCAACAAAAGGTGCTCGGTCTTTTCTTGGGGAAAAGGGAAATTTTCTAACAACGAACAATGGAAAAATAAATTTTTTAGTCGAGGACTGAAGGAAGGATTGGAAAGGAGAAGGAAGGGGACGGAGAAAAAAAAGTCTGGTATAGCGGGAGGGGGGGGGGGACTTATCACGACGTGGTTGGTACCTCGTTCGATAATTCTTCGGGATTTCTATTTAAATCCCCTTTGTTATTTAATAAATGGAAGAAGGAAGAAAGTTGATTTTTTGAAATAGATTCTGAGAAGTTCCACGCGGTAGACGCTACTGCACATTTGTCATTACCACACCGAAACAAAATGAAGCGATTCACCTTATTGTGTGAACGCTGCCTTAAATGGAAGTGTGATTCATTTACTTCAATTTTTTTTATTTGCACCAAACAAAAAGTATTTTTGTAGTTCAATAACTTTCAGCTTCCAAGATGCACTCCACAGCAGATTCTATGACACGGAGAAATGTAGGCAAATGAAAACTAATTATCAAAATAAAAATTAAAATTAAACAATTTTTTCAATACAAAAAAGAGAAGTACCATTAAAAAATTAATAAATAAATATATCAGTAATCCAAAAAGTATTTTCATTTGAATAATCCCACACTTTCGAATTTATTTCCAGAGGAATAAAGTTCAATAAAAAGCAATAGAAGGTATTGCGATTAAAATTCATTTGGATAATTGGACACTTTATTATAAAAAGTTTAAAACCATGGTCGTAAGTAACACAGAAACTTTCAGGTAAATTTGGGGGGTGAATGAAGGATTTGATGCCTTAAGCAGTCGGGAAAAATCCCGAAATAGTAAAAAGCTAACGAGATCCTTTTCCAGTACACACTAAATACTTTAGAGTTCTAAAATATTGTCAGATGCTTTAAAATTACTCCCCGAAATTATCAATTAGTAAAAGTGTTCAACGAAAAGTATCGATTATATTGAGTGAAATTCAGCAAAGTTTTGATTGACAAGATAAGTTATTTGATTTCGTATAATGGTGTCCCATATTGGATGGACCATTTACATATCCATTTTAAATATTTTCAGTTAAAAGTCTTTTGAACGATGGCATCGCATATTTCAAACTTCTTCACCATGTCATTCTGGAGACACTCGACGCTTGTCGCCAAACTGAAAATCACTGAGAAAATTGATTTTCGATTTCATGATCCTCCAATCTCAAGTTGAGCCTATATAGTCATAGCCTTCACACAAGATAATGAGACTAAAGAATTACGCATTTATACTTATATAATCCAACTAGGGTCGGTTTGCATAATTGGAAACGAATTTTGCAGAAGATATTCTTTTCTTCGATTTGAATTGCTATAAATAACATACAAAATTGCGGAAATGCAGAATATAATACTTGGAAAAAACTGATAATCGAGAAAATAAATCTATAATATATATGATTGCATAAGCATGTTCTGGGGAGCTCATTAAACAATATCTTTTACCAAATTAATTGATAAATTAACCACTCAGTTATAGCTATGTTCATAATTATGCCGGTATGTTTCTAACTAAGCCAAGAATTGTAAAGTAGTTTTGTTCGGATGACATTAACGAACTCATTTGAAGAAAATATATTTTTAAAGTACGAACGACAGTTCATTGTCTTATTTTTTCGCCTGTACTTCAGGGATCCAAAGTACTGTTTTTTGTTTTATTGTTTATCAATAAAAATCTAGATTTTGCTTCATTGGAAATAGCACCTAAATTATTAAAAGTATTTAATACCTTCAACTTTGAGTAATTCTACTCCAATTTCATCGGAAAATGGAGTAGCATGTTCTGGAATCTTTATGGAAGAAAAAAAAATGAACATTATGAGGAAAGAGAGGGAAAGAATAAAAAATATTCTTAATATTTAGAAACATGCTTAAAAAGAAATAAGAACTAGAATCTCAATTTAATAGTAGAAAATTGAGTTCTCATTTTAAATAAAAAGTTCAGTTCCTAATCAAACTAATTTTTTTCAAACATTTACCTAATTTTTCGATAGTCGCAAACTATCATTAGTTAGCAAAACAATTTTTGATTTAGTCACATTGTTACCCTTCAAAACTGTGATATTTACCTGTCATTTATCAGTTTCATCTCTCCCTCAGACGAACGAATAATTGTTTTGGTACCTTTAATATAATCGATCAAAATACACATATATTACTTTCTCCAATTCATAACCCCCGTTATTAAAAAGAATTCTTCTTTGAGTATTATGTTTTTTTTAATTCCCTGGTGTTGGTTTTCTTGTTTTATTCTATACTCAATGACAATGAATATCATTATAAATAATCAGCTTTTATTGTATGTGAAAATTATGTATGTAAATTACATGGTAGATTCTTTAAAAGTATCATTTGTTAATTTGGCATAAAATCTTAACTCATTATTAGTCGGACAGGCTATTAACGTGTTACTAGACAATATCACTTCCTATCATGTAAAAAGTTATTCCAAATACAAGAAAACTACAATTTTTATTACTAAAGAAGCCTTTCTAATTATCTCAGGACGAAAATTTCCAGGGGTAATACAAAAGACTTATTCATTTCCTCAGAAGAATAAAAATCGAACCTTACTATTCTTTATATGCTACCGATCCAAGAAATACATCCTGTTTATATGTCTTATTTCTGTGGTAATGGTGTGATTCGTCGTAATTAAAAAAATGATGCAAGAAATACATAACTTTGCAACTTATCTTACAAATAACCAATATTAAGAATGAATAATGAAACTTAGGAAAGTTTTGATTTCACTTTTCTTTTTGAATCTCTGTTGCAACTAAAGTAAAGAAACATTACCAACTAATAGTGGAAAAAGCGAGAACGTAAAAACATCTTCCTATTAAGTGCCTTAAAGAAACCACATGTTTCCCAGCTCTCTAAGGCTACCACTGCATGCTTTAGTAATTGTTCCCATTACATTTTGTTCTAAATTATCCTCACTGACTTTATATTAAGCTATTAATGCCATTTTGTATATTTCATAAAAAAACTAACTGTCATGTATGCCTTTCAGTTTTCTTCTTCTCTGTGAGATATGATTCGAAAGCTTGGTAAAGTGAAAAAATGAGCTTAACTAAAGTATTGATATTGATTAAAATATTAATTTTTGAGTTGAAATTTCTGTTTATGAAAATCGTCTGCGTAAAAGAAAAAATTACAAATTGCAAAAATTTTATGGGTTGTGATACTTTGTGTATTTCTATAGTTTGCACTTCACATTGTGGTGAACAAATATCAAAAGTTTTTAAATAATAAATATAAAAATTGATTAAAAATGCTTCCAAAAATGTGTAAAGAAGAAAAAATCTTGAAGACAAAAGAAAAATGGGAAAATATGAAGATGAGAAAATATAAAAGCTTCAAGTAAATTGGAATCGTGACCACAAATGTACTGTATTTAAAATTTTATATAATTAATATTTTAAAGTTGTTTTTTTAATTTTTATGACATTCTTTGCAATCTTATAACCTTATACTGTAATTTGCTACACTTAGACCTTTACAAATTTTGTTTTGAGCTCCAGATTTTCAAAAATTACTATTCTTTTTCGACGTGCTGAGAAAAATGTTTATATATATATATATATATTCTTTTAGGTTAAATTTCTTAGATAAATATTTTAATTTATACATAATCTTTGTATTTGAAATTCTACTAGAATAATCATTATTCTAGTTTGCATTAGTAATTTATTTTCTAATTCTAAGAATAAATATTTTAATTCTTGTCTTTTAATAAGATTCTAGATTTTATACTTTTAATTATTTTCCTTCAAAAGTTTTTTCAGATGCCAAAACAAAATCGTAAAATCCTGAGATACTGATAGAAATGCTTTAAGTAAACTGAAATTTCAATCACATTATAACATTATTTTAACTTTTGATGAATGTCCTGAAGTTCTTTTATTGTCTTAATTTCTTTATCATATTGCTCTATTTTCGATGAAGGATTTTATTTGCATACATTAATAAAAAGGTGTTTAATTTTTTTTCTACTTTTTAATCTTTAATTTTTACAATTTATATAAATTTTGATATAAATCATATAAATTTTGATACTATATTCATATAAAATTATTATTTTCCAACTTGAACTTTGATGCCCCCTCTTCTGTGAAATAATTGTTTACTAAAATTAATATTTTGTTGATAAATAAGACATCTGAAATTATTATGATATTTTATTGTCACTGGAAACCAATAATTGCAGAAAATTTGAGGACTCTAGTATAGGAGAAAGTGAATGAAAAGTCAGTTAAAAAAATACCATCCTTACAAACTGTAACAAGCGATGTCCAATAAAAGACTTTAAAAAGTTTTTTTTATCGTAATTGAGCGCTGTTCTAATAACTTTTGTAATAAAAAGAACTGGAAACTTACTTCAATGAACATTTTTAAAGTATGATGATTATTATAATTATTTAAATTCGATATTAGGTAGTATTATTATTTAGAATATGAGACTTTATATTATAATTATCAAGATTTTTCTTTGTCAAGTTGATTTGGCACATTGATATGTCACATATATAATGCATGATATGTCACATATTTCCGAAGTATTTCAGTTTAAAAGCGTTTTAAATATGCAATTGTTGTCAAAAATAAAAATAATAAATAAAACCAGTAGATGTGGATTCCGCGAAAATTTACTCTCACTTTATTCCCCTTGGACCTTGTGGACCTTGAGAAGGGTTTCGAATTCCTTGCATGGCATTGTTTAATGATAACTACGAAATGCAGTCCTTTGGAGTGAATCTAGAATTTTTACTAAATCTATCACAATGATATATATGTATGCCTTTTTGCTGGCCGATTGGCACCAAATTTTGACACAAAACTGCGGTCATAATCATAGGACCACATACCTAATTTCATTAATTTAAGTCATTGCATTTATGAATTATTGCATTTACATGCATAAGAAAGCACAGGCCATCAAACAGTCAATCGTCTGATAGATTTGGTTCAATATTTGATAAGAATATATAGTTTTAATGTTAACCCGTGAACCAAATTTTATCTCTTTGCGTTTCTTAGTTATGAAGTTTCTTGTGCCCGAATAGCCAGCCAGCTAGTAGCATTTCTTTTGGCTTTTATAATAGTCTTTAAATGTCGTGGTACCAATTCGGCCAATTTCTAGTGGTATCTAAAGATATTTTACCCCATTCTTCTAGCAACACTTGTGTTAACTGGATTTTGTTTCTAATTTTGTCTTTTTGAACCACATTTTCGAGTGTGGCCCACAGATAATCAATGGCATTGACGACGGGGTACTATGGTGGTGTGTATAACTGCTGTTTACAATGAAAAATACCCCACATTTTGACGTTATGTGTAGTTGTTTGGAGTCCTGCAAGAAAATGAAATTTCCATCAAAATCCAAATTTATAGCACTTTCCTTTAGATTGTTGTCGACTATATGGTTCCTTCAACTTGCTCCAGAAATTTCTCAAATCATAGGCAGAAGTGTAAGTGCTGAAACTGTGCTAAATGTAATTATACAATCTGGATATAAAAGTCGAATTGCTAGAAAAAAACGTTCATCAGCTTGAAAATTCAGAAAAGCGTTTGAAGTTTGCAAAAAACTCATCAATTGAAGACTAATAACTTTTGGAAGAAAGTTATATTTAGAGATGAAAGGAAACTCAACATTTTTGGCAGTGACAGCCGTCGCACCGTATGGAGAAAGCCGAAAACTGCTTTCGATCCAAAAAATTTACGTCCTACAGTTAAACATGGTGGTGGTGACTTCGTCATGATTTGGGGTTATATGGCTTCTTCCGGGAGAGAAAATTCAGTTCTTATAGATGGCATTGTAAATCATATGGTTTACTTGGAAATACTTCACAGCAATCTAAAGGAAAGTGCTAAAAATTTGGGTTTAGATGGAAATTTCATTTTCCAGCAGGAAGGGACCCCAAACAGAATATACGTAACGTCAAAATGTGGTGTCCTTTTTTTTTTTTTTTTTTTTTTTTGTAAGCAGAAGTTACACACACTACCACAGTCTTCCGACATCAGTATCATTGAATATATGTGGACCACACTCAAAACAGTGGTCCAAAAATACAAAAATTAAGAACAAAACCCATTTAAAACAAATGTCGCAAAAATGATGGGGTAAAATATCTTCAGATACCACCAAAAATTGGTCAAATCTGTATCACGACATATAAAGACTATTATAAAAGCCAAAAGACATGCAACTAAATACTGACACTTTCTGTCTATGCGAGATATTACAAAAATTTCTTTGATATGTTCTCACATTTTTAGGGAAAAATCTGCATATGTTTATTTAAAATGCTTCTGAAACTTTTTAATTTAGAAATTTTTTGTTGATAGTTCTTTATTTTTACTTTAAATTAAACCATTTGTTATGTGTAAAAATAAAAACATGGAACTTCTCGATAATATGTTATTTATATTGAAAGTCGGATTTATCAAGTAAAAGTAAGGTGTATTCTCCATTATTTGAGCCACTGTGTATACTTTAGAGGTAGAAAATGTGCATTTCGTAAACAATAATTTGAAATTTTAATTATAGTTATAGTTAATTAAAAATTAAGCAAACTTCTTATGTTTTTCTGTGATAAATTCTGATACAAAACTGTTTTTTATATCATATTAATATTTAAAAAATAATAGGATTGTTTCATTGATATGATTTTTTTTTTTTTTTTTTTTTTTTTCCGTATAAACTATTCCTTAAAAATATTTTAAGCATATTTTTTGACAAGAATCGTAAGAATTTTGAGCAAATATTAGATTTATCCCGAAAGATACTATAAAAGCTTATGAATTCTGAAAGAACCCAAAGTTATTGATAAAAGTTACTATTAAATTTGAAGATATATTTTATAAGGTGAATTATTATCCTGTCTGCCATACAAATCATTTTCGGTAAAGCGGGTTTCAGGAACGCAAATGATATAGTTTGTTAACTCTGGAAAGAATCTAAAAAAGATTTAAATTTATATTTAAAACACTATTTACATGAAAAAAATGCCGTGTTTTATATTGTTTAAAGTTTGATGAAATTAACTATCGTTTGAAAATATTGCTCTTTGAGTTAAATGCAAACAACAACGTTTTGTGGTAAAAGTAAGAATTTATCGTTTTATTTTGCATTTATATTGGAGGGAAGAAAATCGTCTGCTTTTCTTAATTAATATTTGAATTAAGATTTTGTTGTTACGCTTTTAAATATTTCAGTTATTATTATTAATTGGAGTAAAAGGAAATTTATCAACAGGTTTAAAAAATATTCTTCAATTATTTATTATTAACTACATGGGGAAATTTAGACTTAACCGCATGTCATTGGCGAAAATAATCAATTGACTAACATGGTTTCTTCGTAGATTTTTTGGCAATTAATTACAATTAGTCGATTAATAAAAATGCCCATAAATTATTTAAAGCCATAATGATTGTCTTTTATTATTGCAATATTTTTTAATAAGTATATTCACAGTAATTCTTCAGAAATAAAAAAATGAACTATCAAATTAACAAAAAACCTATAATAACAGGGTTCATTGAAAAAAAAATATGTAAAAAACTAAAAAAAAAAAAAAAAACGCTTAACTTCTAAAAAATTTTAAGTTAATCGTTTGTACATAATGTTGCCATTAAATATTTATCTTATTTATCTTTATCTAATCAACTTTTTTTCAAGCTTTTAAACTTCACTCCATGTGCATTTAAACAATTTCAAACTACGGAAATAAAATAAAAGTTTTATTTCATTATTTTTTTGAAACTGGCAACATAAATCGTTCATGTTAGAAGCAGTTAAAATTACGCCTTGAAAATTACATTTTGGCCCCTAACTTCTAAGATATTCCAGTTATTAAAAACCTTTAACTACAAAAGTTATTCGTCTTTTAATAAAGCGGCAATTTGGTTAATTGGATTTATTTTTCTGACTTCAATATTAAGGAAGTTATAGCAAAATGAAAATCCCCCCCCCAATGTTTATCCCCTTTTAGCTAGACGGCCCATTTCCAAACTTATCCGAGGTTTTTACATTTCTTACAACACATTCCAAGCCGGTTAAAATCCGTATAAAATTAATCTAGTTATTTTGTTCCCAAGATGACATGAGCAAAGAAATATAAGCATGTTATATTTAACTTTTGAACGAAAGGTGATTTGGGGATCTAGGATCTATGATCGGGAGAACCATTACAATAGGTAGTCTTCCTATAAGAATCTACCTAAAAGTTATGTTACAGTTCTGCGAAAGTTAGAAGATATATGAACCAGGCATTTGCATTTTCAATAGTTCTGTGTTGTCGAAAGACTGTCTAGTTTAACAAGATTCATATACGCAATGAGCAGAACGTATGGAAGATAAATAAACTGGCACGGTTTTAATGACTGACAATTTGATATAAATCAGAATCATGAAGTTATATGAAAATCACAAAACTGATATAAAATATAGCCAATATCCTTCTCGAAGCAACAAGCCATCAAACGTGATTCATTATTAACGAAAAAAGATGAGCATGTATGCGTGCATGCGGGTAAAAGTGTGCTCTTCGAAACAAATTATTTTTTGAAATTTTGATTAGAATTTTAATTAATTAAAAATTAAGTTGAATTTTAGAATTCTGCCGCCATAACATCCGAAAATATCATTTCACGAAAATAAATGCTACACCATTTCAAAATTAAAAATTATATCTTTTTAATGATACTGATTGAATAGATGTGCGAATTTTTCCTGGAATTTGGCAATTTTTTTTTAATATTTATTTCCCTGATTTCCAATAATATATTACATTTTTGTTCAGAAATTAAAACCATTTTTAGTGTTTCATCAAATATCTAATAATGTGCTTAAATTCCGTTTTATATTTGCATAGTGTACAAGATGAATAAAAAAGTGAAATTACAATACCGCAAAATTTAGAAAACTAATAAACTACACATTTATATCATGATATCATAGGACCGGTCTCCATTAGAAAGGTTCGCGTACCCAATGAACAGACAATTTAAATAAAATAGCTTTAATATCTGACAATATTCATATTGTCAGATATTAATATATTTTTAATATATTTAATATTTTTTAATATATTTTTATATATTAAAATATATAAAATATATTAAGATATATCTAAACGCTTTAGTTCAGAGATTCTTAACCTGTGGCGTGCGCCCCTCTAGGGGGGCGAGAATACATAAGAGAAAATATTATTTAAAAAAATTGATTAACTGACTGAAAGAAAAGCACACATACACACAAAAAACAGGTAGTATTTCGACATATTTAATAACTTATTAAAGTAAAACAATTTACTAAATCAAAACTTAATTAATCAAAACATACTAAATTAAAACAAATTTAATAATTATTAGTGACTTCCTGGGGCTTGTCTTGCAGAGCAAAGTTTTTCGAAGGAAGACTTAATATTAGAAATAGCCACTCTCAGTTCTGCCGAGATCTATAGTTTGTCTTCAAAGTAGCCACAGCAGAAAATCCAGTGTCACAAAGGTAGGATGTTGAAAATGGTAATCGAATGCGAAATGCTCTTGTTTTTAGTGCAATTAAAATAATCCTCTACTCCTGTCCAAAATTGAAATAGTGATTTATTACTAAATTGTCTTCCAGTTTCGCCATTTGTCGTGAAGTCTATGAATTTTTCTTCCTCATCAATTGAGAGTCCTTCAGGAGTCTTATGAAATGGATCCCTAACTCACTCGTAACTTGCTATCAGTTTGTCGTCAGCAAGAAAATACTTTTTTAAATTCTTTTCCAGTATGGCTAAATGATTTTCAGTGGTTACAAAAACAACTTTTACATGTTCTTTTTTAGTCTTGTAAGTTTTAGTACAATCATCCACATTTGCAAACATTGTTAGATTTCTGCTCCACAATTCCAATTTTCCACAAAAAGCATTAACTTTAACACTCGTATCCAATAAATGCGTATTTGCTCCTAGGAGTTGAAGATTCAAGTTATTTAATTTCTCTAATATGTCGACCAAGTAGCTCAATTTCATCACAAATAAACCGTCGCGAAAATTCTTGACCTCCGGTCTGTTTTCATCTTCTAGGAAACTGGCAATTTCTTCTCTGAATTCATAAACACGTTGCAAAAATTTCCTACGTAATAACCATCTTGCCTCGCAATAAAATAGTAAAGCTGAATGTACTGAATGTCTTTACAAAATGCGAAAAAGATTCTCGATTTCAGGGGGTTTCATTTTTATATAATTTACTACGGTTAAAACCGTAGTTAACACAATATTCAAATCAGGACTCATTTCTTTCGAATCCAAAGCTTCTCTGTGGATCATGCAATGTGTCCAGACGCACTGAGGTGATTTTTTTTTTTTTACAAGTGCTTATATACCTCGGAATTTTCCGGACATTGAACGAACACCATCGGTGCATATTCCGACGCAATGTTTCCATTCTATGTTTGCCTAGTTCATAAAATCATTTAAAATAGCAAATAATACGAGGACCGTTGTTTTCAATTCTATTGGTTTACAGAAAAATAGTTCTTATACTACTGACATATTTTCACAAAATCGAACATAGGCAACTAAATGAGCATCTTTATTACTATCTGTTGCTTCATCAAGCTGTATTGAAAACAATTTGTCACGCAATTTCGAGAAAAGCTGACACTGTACATCTTCAGCTATATCACCACTTCGACGAGTAATAGTATCATTTGAAACAGGTACGGACTGCAATTGTTTTGAAAAATTATATCCAAACATAGTTTCTACAATCTCAATTGCTGCGGGCAAAATAAGCTCTTTACCAATGGTGTGAGGTCTTCTACATCTGACTTTTTTTTTATGAAACTTTGTAAGATTCAATTAAAGCTTTTTTTATTCACAGACAAAATTTCTTTAAAAAAAAATTTTTGCTTTTTTTATATGATTTTAATTTTAATTCGAAGAATTCTCTGAGTTTGTTGATGTACTCACCATGAAACGTTTCCAAATGTCATTTAAGTTTATTAGGTTTCATGCTGTCTGCGGCCAACATTTTTGAGCAAATGATACACAGGGACCTTTCTTCTTCATTTACTTCAGTACTGGTAAACCCAAAATTTAAGCATTCTTGAGAATATTTTCTTGATTTTATTTTCGGAACCACGCTCGTCTGTGTACTTGTTGATGCTTGACTGTCGTCTAATGTTCGCTTACTTCCGCTTAAAAATTTATCCATGAGTCTGCATAAATCTGCTGACGTAAATATTTAATTTGGTGAATTGCAATTAATGCGAAAACATATATAACATACACATTCGCGATATATTCGATAGCAACAGAAGGTGGAATAGACTGAATGGAATTGAAACTTGCGTTATCAAACATTTTCCTTCTTCCTATGAGAAAACATCTGAGCATGCTCGAGATGGCATCGGTCGTGTGGATTCTCTTCCACAAGCATTACTTATTTTTTTTTTCTCTTTTGTTTAGTCATGCTTCTGTTTTATTTCTTTTATTATTCGAAAAAATATATTCCCAGTTTCTAAATTTAGCTCACCCCGTCTAGATTAACTTTCATTAACGAATTTTTCTACTTTCATATTATTTTAACGTTATCTACCTGTTTGGCTTTCATTTCAAATATAATATTTAAATTTTCTCCGCCTTCATTCGCTTCATCTGTTTAATGCACGCTTTGCAAAATGCCAGATGTGGTTTCTCGCCAATGTTGGCTCGCTTTTACTCTTTTTCTGGCAGTTAGTTAAAAATATTTTAAAAACAGAATGCAAAATACTCACTATACATTATTGTTGTATTCTTTTTATTGTAAGTGGGGGGGGGGGGCAAGTTGAAAATTATGATTGAAAACTGGGCCACGAATACTGAAAGATTGAGAAACGCTGCTTTAGCTGAAACTAAATACACTGGTGTGCAAAACTTAAGCAACAGGTATGTTTTCTGCCATAACTTCACGAGAAATCATCATGAAATTCAGAAATGAGATACAGCATTTTGTTCTGAAAGAATGATGAAAGCATAGTTGCGCAGAAATGAATACAATGCATACAGTATGGAATAAAAAAAAAAGGCTTTATTGAACTCATAGTATCGTTACACATGATTGTCTGTCCAAGAGGAAGAACAGCAAGCAGATGTTCCTTAGTATGGGATATGCCCTCCCCTTACTGCAATGGTTGCTTCGCACCGTCTCCCCATACTCAGCACCAGATTGTCCAACAGTTCTTGAGGTAAGAGTGCCCATTCCTCACTCAGCATCTATTTAAGTTGTCGGGCGTTCCCAGGAGGATGTAATCGTGCCGCAAGTCGTCTCTCCAAAGCATCTCACACATGTTCTATAGGATTTAAATCAGGGGAGCACGCCGGCCAATCCATTCGAGTGATATCTTCACTTTCCAGGAGCTCCTCAAGAGTTCTTACCGGAAAATCTTGATGGTGAACTTCGATTAATTTTTAATCAATAAAGACCCTTTTTGAATTTTTCATTGGGCAACTATTGCCAAAGAAACAATGCATATAAATTTTTGGTAGCGAATTTCTGTTCTGTAGAGTAACATATCGTTTTATTATTATTTTTATTTTTATATCACAATTCACTAAAAATATATTTTTTTCCAAGCGGCCATTAAATTCCTTTGATGAATGACCGCTGAAAAATATCATAATGTTTACCATTTTCACTTCAGCGATAAATTTTATTTCAAACATTGAAACCTTATCCTCTTCTACACCTGGATTACGTCCCTGGATGCAAGGCGATTGTGTAATAATGATGAAAACCATTCAATGGAAACTATCGAAAATTCTTATACTATTTCTGCTTGTAGCAAATATCCACAGCTAAAAATGTAAAAGAATCTGATATGTTATTTTCGAATCATCTAAGAAATCATTTCTTTGAACACTGTTTTTTTTTTTTTAGCAATAATAGTAAAAATCTGTTTTAACAATATTCCATAATTGATATGAAAATTGCCATTAGAATAGAGTTCTCGTTATAAATTAAACATAATAAAGTAAAATATGATAAAGAAAACTAAAATTAAAACTGCCGTGTGTGTCTCTCCTTCTGTCTAAGATATATAAAATATATTTGGCTTTTCAATTATTGATTGAATAATATAACTATGCACTTTATAGTATGCAGTCTATGCTCAACCTGAAATGTTTGAAAAATTAGCAAAAAGTGCCCAATGATATTTAATCCGTATATCAATATTTTTTTCATTAGATAATTTATTTTATTCCTTTATTTATTGGGTTGTTCGGAAAGTGATTTCGTTTTTTCCCGATAGAGGATTTAATTGTATTTTTTTGCACCCAACTTCACAATTAAGTCGTATAATTTTTATATGCTTTGAGAGCTCATATAGGAAGGCTTGTGTGTGAAAAATTCCAATTAATTCTACGCAGTAGTTTTTGGTTGGTGCCCTTTTAAATATGTAGAGCGATAAGCAGCATTTTCGCCATATCTTACTGTTTTACTACAGAAAGGGTAAAAATGCTGTTCAAGCCAGAAAGAAATGGACCGATGTGTATGGAGAAGGTGTGTTGACAGTACGCCAGTGCCAGAACTGGTTCGCTAAATTTTTTAGACGGTAAAACCTTCACCTCAAATGAGGAGGTCAAAAACCACCTCGATCAGTTTTTTTGGCAGCAAAGACCAAAAATTTTATGAGCGTGGAATTATGCTACTACCAGAAAGATGGCAAAAGGTGTTGGTCCAGAACGGCCAATATATAATTTAATAAAGTATTTGTTTATTATGCGAAAACTGTCTTTCATTTCCACAAAAAAAAAAATGGAATTACTTTCCGAACAACCCAATATTAGCACCTTTCATATATTGTAAAAAATACCGCGTTGATCTATTTCTATAGGAGTTAAATTATAATAAATCAAAGTGATTAGGTAGTTTCTGAATTTGAATGTTTGAATAGAAGCTATTCTTTTTATGTGTTACTGGTGCAGATACGTTACGGAAGAAGACATTCTCTTCAGATTCTTGCAAAAATTTCAGTTTTAAGAAACTTCTTAATCATACCGTTTTATTTTCTCATATACGAAGTATTTAAAGAAATAGTATTGTAATCTTCAGAAAAGTGGAATTCGAGATTTTGACGTATATCTAACATTTAAGACATTCTTGAATTAAAAAAACACATTTTTGGAATTATATCTATCTGTTTTTCTATAAACATAATAATTAAAAAAATTTGAACTAAATGAAAAAAAATTGGTATATGGATGTTTACCCAAATTTACAGATTTCTATTAAATTTTGTTCAAAATTCATTTAGAAGAAGTATGTCCATCCAAATGTCTGAATATAAATTATCAGGATAATTACAAAATGAAAAGGACTATATGGATAAAATTTGGTTCACAAATTTAACATCCAAATTTTATATAAGTAAATATCAAATTTGAAACCAAATCCATCAAGGGACCATCTGTCAGACTGTACTTTTACAAGCATGTAAATTCGATAACTCGAAAAAGCGATCATTTAAATTTATGCAATTTGATAAGCAATTTTGTAACTGCAATTGTAATATTGTATCAAATTTTGATTTTAATTGATCTGAAAAAAAGACACTTTTGGTTTTCTGATACTTGCGTATTAACTGCGTCCTAACAATAAATCACCAAAGATCCCATTCCAGTAGACTCTTTCGTAATTGCTGTTTTCACCAATGGTATGCGTTTAATAATGCACAGGTACGTTTATTAGAGATTTTGCGAGAAAGGAGACCACTCCCGCTGTTATCACTTTAAAATTAATTTTTGAATAATGCCAATTTTATTTCTGCATAATCTTTTTCTTTACTTTTACTAATTTTTTAAAAAATATTTTGAGGTATATTTTACATAAATACTTCACAATAGTTTTGCAATTGCTTTTATTCGCACATGTGCTGCGACGATACTAAATACATTTTTGTATGCATATTATCTCTTCTATAGTTTTAAGAGAAAATTTTAAAAATAATGACTGGAAAATCGAATATCAAATATTATCATACTAGAGATTCGAATACACTTAAAATTTTCCTTACATTCCAAATTTTTTCGCAGAATTATAATTAATGAAAGCTAAATCTACTATGTGCTTTACTGTAATAATAAAAATAATGATTTTTTTTTCAAATGTATTAAAATATCTCTGTAATCATGACATCTCTCCTAACGCGTGAATTAAAAGACCTACTATCGAATTGTGA
Organism: Argiope aurantia; assembly: GCA_026543865.1. Taxonomy (NCBI): domain Eukaryota; kingdom Metazoa; phylum Arthropoda; class Arachnida; order Araneae; family Araneidae; genus Argiope; species Argiope aurantia. Next base: position 141,814 of record JAPMOR010036098.1, read on the forward strand.
ATCAAAAGAACAGAAGCCTTTAACTACAATCGTATAAATAGACTGGTATAGGGCCTGTCTACCATGAAATCACATGAATATTTTAATTTATCAACATACTTATAATTAATATTATTAGAATTTAGAATATTTTGAAATTCTTTTTAAAAGGATGAAAATTTCATCAAGATAATTATCGAATTTTTACTGCAATGCTCCTTTTTGAATAATAATATATAGACTTTTTTTTTTTTTTTTGTTATCACCGAAAATATAGCAAAATTCAGTTCACGTTACTGAAAGTATAGAAATATATTCCATTAATCTTTTTACCATTCACAGAAATTAAAATGATAATTTGCATTGCAGTAATCTTTCTTGCTATTTCTATTGATTACAAAAATTTCAAAAAAAAAATTTAATTCTACTTTTTTTTTCTGAAATTTTTTTTAAAATCTTAGTTATCAAAACGTCTCATTTTTTATTCGAATTAAATCGCTATGGATTAATTTTCTATTCTTAATTTTTTTTCTGTGATTTTAAGGAGCACTCTATCAAATGCATACAACATTTTCAAAAACTTTTAAACATTAAAATATTGATGAATTACAATGAGCTTGAAACGATACGTTTAAGAGGTTCCTCTGTATATAAATTATTTTTAAATATAGTAAACTCCCACAAAACGTGAAATATTTATTTTGCTTTATAAAAATTCGCTTTATATGAGGTAACTATAATCGGAAGAATTAATACAATTTGAAACCTACCTGAAAACTGTTAATAACTCTTTTGGATGAAGTAGCATGCACTTTATAATTTTTTTTACATTTAATATTATGCATGTTAATTTATTCATTAGTAGCAGCCTTTGACGACCAGTTGCTTATCTGTAAATATTTAATGTTAATTAAATCTATTATGCATAGTTTCATATCTAGGATACCATCATCAAATTATTTTAAGACATCAAACTGTCTTAAAAGCGCTTTGTTCTCTATGCACATGAACATTTCGAATAGAAATCAGTTCCATGACATCATAGGGCTATTAAAAACATAACTGTCCATTCATCTATCGTCTAACTTTGTAGTAATTTAACTTCGCTTTTTTTTAAATAGTCATGTAAATGCAAATTTTAATTAAAATCATTTTTCCGTAGCTTTCAACAATAGAAGAAAAGCAAGCGATTAAATATTTGGTGAAACAATAAAAACGGTTTGAATTTCAGAGCAAAAAGAGCAATTTATTGTTAAAAAATAGGAGAACAAAAATATTTTTCAAAACTTGTCAAAATTCAGAAAACATTTACGCGATTAGATTGATATCATTAAAAAATAATTTTTTAAAAAGTGAAAAAAAAATATTTGTTATGTAATAATATTTTCGGAAATTATAACCAAAATACTTCAAAATTTCGCTTTGTATTTAATTAATTAAAATTTTAATTATAATTAAAATTTCAAAATAATCTCTCCGAGGTACACATTTTCAAATTCCGAAGTTTGTATGTGCCAAGTTTAATAACTCTATGTCAAAAGGTTTGGACTCTGGAGTGCCAGTACAGACACATACATTCATCTTTATTATTAATAAAAGTGTTTCTATTTTGTAATTATTTACATTTATTTGTTATTATTCTTATTATTATTTAGGCGTCTGTGTTTACATATCTTATTATTTATTAGCTTCTATCGACGATGCTTGTACTACGCATCATTCGAAATGCTTCTACCGATTTGTGAAAAATTTCACAGTATTCAAGTAAATTGTAAATGTGAAAAATAAACAATCTGTTAATCCATGTGAATTTCGAATATGGAAACGTTGATATTTAATAATAAAAATTGCTTAGTCCAAATTTAAAAACCAAACTCTAAAGGAAGCTACAGATAATCAAAAAAAAATTTTAATGAAATTTACGATTGCAAATTTCAAGTTATCATGTGAGAACATCATTATTTTTTAAGTCTTTATTTGTCTCAATTAATTTGTCCTTAACCAGTTTAAACCGGTTTGAAACAATCACGAGACTTCTCTATCGGTCTCTACATCTGCTGTCAAAGAAGCAAACGTAATAATAAAGCAATACTGGTAAAAGCAGGTCAACCTTTTAAAAACGCATCTTTTTTCAAAGAAACATACATAATAATAATGTAAAACTGGTGAAAGCAGGTAAAAAAATATATGCGATTAAAAGATGATGATGAAAAATTGCCATTTATGCTTTATTCATTGACTGCGCGATTTAGAGCTTCAATATTCATTGCCTACGCGATTTCGAGCCCCCAAACACCCTAACCAAAACAACATCATGTTCTCACATGATAATTCAAAACCATATGAAAAGTTAAAAATAAAGGAAATCTTATTCATAATACTCAACTGTTCATAACACTGTATGATTACTGATTATAATTTTTTTGTCATATTATACGAATTAACATTACACAAGAATCTATTGTACTTGAATTCTGATGTAAACAGAGATGCACGGTTGGAGGTTGATTCCGTAAACCTTGTTATGGTTAGAAACAAGCTGCAAGCTGCACTAGATTATATACTAAAAACTGCCTTAGCAATGAGTGGAAATTCAATGATTAATAAAGTGCATCATTGAAGATGAACGAATTATAATATTTATTAAGATGGACGCACTTTAAAATGTATTCAGAAGTATATCACAGTTCATAAGCGTAATATATATGTGTGTGTGTCTGGCCTAGAAGAGAGATTTTTGAAATTTTATTTTATAATTTTGAAGCTTTATTTCATCCTGGGAGATATAATTAATACAAAATCATAAAAAAGGCATTGCTACACAAAAGCAAAAGAGCCCTTTTTTTTTTCAATGATTTGTTATGTTATTTTTTCAATGAATGTTAGGTATATTTAAAATAATGTTGAAAGCATTAAAGAATTTTATCCCTTCACTGGGCGCGTGAAAAAATGCTGAAGTCAGCAGTTTTATAGAGCGCTTGTGGAATTAATTAAATAAAAAAAATGAAAACTGGAGTAGGAAATAAGGATTTTAAAATGAAATTAGCATGAGCTAATTTAAGATAAAATTTGGAAATCAATTAAAATTAAATTAAGACTTTAAAATATAATTACATATATATATACAAAGTCATAAGATTCCAATGAAATAACTGTAAATGTATATGTCAAATGAAGTGATTACCTCAAAGCATTGGCTCACAATATTGAAAAAAAAATTCATCGAATCTTATAATAAAAAATACGAGAAACAATATGAATTTAGAAATAAATGCATGATATTTCATACTTAAATACAAAAATTTTGAACAAATTTAATTGGGCATAATGATACTGTCCTTAACTTTACCTTGTTTGCAATCTGACTTATGATTAGCTTCTGTTAAAAACTATCCCAAATATAAATCTACAAAAAATATTTACAATATTTGGCATCCAAGAGACTTTTTATCTTAACAATCTTTCATTCTTTTGGATTACACTGCCACTTTTGATCGACCAAATATTGTTCGTGACAGTTCCAAAAGCAATGTCCATGTTTTGGAAGGAGGGTGGGTGTGCGATGAGCGGCAGATACACCCTCAATCCGCGTTGCGGGCAAGGGCGTTAAGAGCGAAGACAAATTCGATTAAAAACTTCCCATTTGGAGCGGCCTTCTCACCGGGGCGGAATACAATAAATAACAAAACGAACAAGAAAAAAATAAAAAGGTAAAAATGAACCGAATGACGTTTCCCGTGTAACGGTGGAATCTCTAAATTATTTAGCAGAAAGTAATTTTAAATAAAGCGGGGGGGGGGCAGGGGGGAAATTTTCAGGTTGTTCCTCTTTTTTTTTCCGTTTTGTTTATTAATTTCATCGAGAAGAGAGTACTTTTTCGCCGAAGTGAGGCCAACAGGTTAATGAGCCAAGAAGGCACAGAGAGACGAACACAAACAAAAATCTTTCATCGTTCCTAAAAATCGACAGCACAGAGAGAGTCAGGAAAAGAAGAGAGGGGGGAAATAAAAAAAAAAGAAAGAATAAAAAGTTCTAAAAAAGTGAAAGAAGGGATAGGCGAAGTCGACGATGGTAATAGCAGCCAAAATCTTCATGAAGATCCATCACAGCATTTGCAACCTAAGTCAATACCCACGGATAAGGAAAGATCGTCTGCAAGAAGGGGAGGTGGGTTGAGGGGGTTCGAATCAGAAAGCGTGCTGGAGGGGTGGGAAGGTGTTCTCTTGGGGGGTGAGGCGTCGGATAAGAACAACATCAAAAAACCGAGTCGTAAAGAAAAGGGACGACGGCAGGAGAAAGGGGGTTTGAGAGGGGAGGTGGATAGGAAAGTGTTCGATCCAGGAAACTTTCATTATCAGCGTTTTCGCGATGACATACGTAATTTTCAATGGATCCTCACCGTTCGCTATCCCTTCTCTCCCCTCCTGCTGATGAACTAAGTTGAAAGTTTTTATCAATTACCTTATTTGTTTTCGTGGGTGCTCAGCAAGCTGGTTAGGCTGCCAGAAGAGAATGAAGCTTACTTTTTTTTAATTTTTATTTTTTGGTTTTTCATTCCAGTTTTTTTTTTATTTTTTTTTTCCTTACTCCCCCCCCCCCCTCTTTTTCTCTTCTCCTATCTCTTCGCGCTGTTTTCGCTCTATTGCTCACTGGCATCAGCCGAACCAGAGATGCATTTGTTGGGCAGGCATTCATCATGAGGGCCGCTTGCTCATTATGGGCACGAGCGGGATAAAACGAGTTAATGCTCATTCCACCCCCAACCCCCTTTTTCCAGCCAACGTCACCAGAAGGCAGGGATTGGCTGCGCGAGGTGGCGGTGGTGGGCATCGGGAGGGGGGGGCGACAGAAACAATGGCAGTGTAATTAGTCCCTATCTCCTCTCCGAAAAGAAGTAGCTATCTTTTGGCCCCTGTGCGAAAACCGACGATCGGTGATTTATTTTGAAAAATTAGTTCCGATAAGACCCCCACACCACCAGAACAGCTATTGTTGGGTTTTAAGGGAAAAGAGCCAAAAAGGGGAGGGGGTAAGGGATGGAGGTGAGAGGGTTGGGAGGGGGGGAAGCATACATGTCGGGAACCGATTAATTTAACGTTCGGCTGCACAGTTCTACATTGAAAATGAACATGATTTTGGTTGTGATTCTTCCCAAACAGAGTGTGTAAGAGCTATCGAGGTGGTTAAAGTTTGAGTTATGATGAATGAAAAAAAATTAAAATTTTTCCACTGGGGGGGGATAGTATGATGAGGGAAAATTTTGCGAAAAAGGTGGGTTAAAAATGTTGAAGTTATGCTTTTGTGGTACAAAAATCATTCATTTCTGTTGAATTTTTCGCAAAATCTTAAGGAGCTCTTTGAATGAATTTCGAGTAAATTATATAATATTCATACATTGATAATATTTAGCTGTAAAGCATAATTATGTAGTTATAAGGAACATTAATCACTTTATTCAAACACGTTACATTGAGTAGCGTGCATTTAATTAAAACTTTCATGAAATTCGAAGATCAGTTTAGTCTTCCATATTTATTATAATTGGAATATATTTCGTCAGTATATTGAAATCATTTTGCAATAACAGTTAAATGTGTCCTTGAAAAATCACGGCAATGACTTAACATTGCCCGTTAAACTAACATTTGAATTGAATGACTTAACAGGCTTTTACATTTGGTTAAATGGTAAATTATTAAGTTTTGTGATTACGTTTTATTGCAAACATTCTTAATGGAATCAGGAAATACTCAAGTATTGGTATTATTTGCATATATTTATATAGTTTTAGTACAGTCTATTGTATAAATTCAAGAAAAAGGGTATTTTCAAATTTCTTCACAAACTTAAGCATGGATTTATCATGCGATGATGATGAATTTTCTGGTAGCATACTGTAGTAAAATCATTAGATCATTTTATTTTAGTTATATTAATATTCCATCTGAAACAATAAGTGAACTTCGTAATCTGGAACTGTAGCTACATGAAAAAGATAATGCCTCAAAATCTATATTTGCGACAGTGTTAGTAAGCATAACCGCAGCTATTTATTAAAAGTGAATAAGTAGATCAGTTAAATTTCAGTGGAATTATATTTTCACTTTGAAATATTCCGATCTCAAAACCAAAACTCTGTTCCTAGGTTCATAATGAAAAAGGGCATTCGTGGAAAAGACGGAATTTAAGAAAGAAAATAGAATATTTTGTATTTTTAATGAAAATATAATAAAGATTTAAAGGATGTGAGGGACTATACAGCTAGATCTTAATCCCATTGATGTCAAGGTTCATGACACTGGGAAACTTTTAATTTTAGGTCAAAGTTAGAAGAAGAATGCTAACGTAGTAAGTAAAGAGGTAGCCCTTTTCTTTTTCTCAATAATTCCCCATTCTAGGAGAAGAAGCATGACCGACTCTTGATGTTGTACCAGCTTTGATTATAGTCCTACATACACTGCAGATCTTTCGTGGGATTGGTTTCAAAGTTAGAACCCTCCCTTTCTGCAATCAAGACTCTGTTGACGAACAAAAAAGACAAAAGTGCATACATACCTTAGAGGAATTACCTTCTCCTCCCTATTAGTTGGACATTTTTTTATGTTAATCAAAGAACTGTTCGTGTACTCAACAATCTAGAAAAACAATGTAGATTCTGTCATTTGTTACACACCTTGACTGATTCTAGTATGTTTTTATTTATCAAATTGATAATATCTTTGATTCTCGAATGTTAGAGTTTTATTGTTTTTCGAATACAAGTAAATATTTGCTAATTCCTAGAGACATCAAATTAAAACAAAACTTATAATATATTTTAAGTGTTTCACTTGTATAAATCAACAGTGGATCATTCAGATATTTAGATATAAAAATAATCAAAACCGGCAATGGTATCAGCTTTTATTTGAAGAAAAATCTGAATCGAGTCTCATTAGTCAATCTTCTACTTTTTTTTTTTTTTTTTTTTGCCACTTTGCATTAGCTACGCATTCGAGAAAAGGGTTCACTTTTTCACCGGGATTATAATGTATAATTATCTGAATCGATAATCTGAATCTTAAATCGATATCCAAAAGAGATAGTATCACTGAAATTAATTCCGATGATGCGAGAAATTCATCAGCTTTTAAGTTTTAGCTAACAGGTAACCTTTTCATATATCTTCTTAGTTGTGAATTTTGATAATGAAATAAGATTGCGCTTGTTCTCTTGTCAGTTGGAGGTAAGCCCTGAACTTCTTTTTCACTATTTAAGGGGTTATCAGGGCCCGACTTAGCCTAATTAGGGCCCGGGGCAAAAACTTCTTTGCCCCTCCTCGTTCGGCTTCACTACTTCAGTAATGAAGAGCGTTTATTAAAGAAGGAAGCATAAAATAATTTTTCTATTCGATTTGGGCGCCCTTCTAATGTGGGGTTCCGGAGCAACTGCCTCGTATGTCCCTGCCTTAGTCAAGCCCTGGGGGTTATTTTCGCTGGTTATATAGAAGGGTTATATCTTTATCGACTTATCATCTACCCTTTACTCTTGGTGTACTATAACACGACAAGTAAATAAAACTGTCTTTGGGTGATTAGAAAACTCACCCATACACAGCGCAAAAAGGCAGGAACTAATACTTAAAAAGTAGCAGGACAATTTTGCCAGTCAAACAAAAAAGAAAACCATTGGAGATTATCTTCCTGAAGTATTTTCACGTCCTTCTTAGTAGAGGTGTAATCCTTTTCCCCTGGCATGAAACAGTGGAATTTAGATAAGGTCGTAAACGCCATTCAGATTTGTATTTTCGTATATAAGAGTTGCGTGCTTCTTAAGAAGAAAAGAAAATCGATCCTTGTGTATTAACTCTATATCACTGATTAAAAAAATAACGAAGGATCTATCTCTGGCATGAATCTAGGGTTTTCACTGAATTTAGCTTGTGATCTTTGGCGATTAACCATTGACATATTAATACACAAATAGGAGAAAATTGAGGTTTTATTTATTTATTTTTGTGATGGATTGAAATCAAGACTTGGCATAGAGCTACAACAATAGATAAAAGTCTCATACTACATTGCATTTATTTTAATTAGTGCTTTTTTTAGTTAACGCAATTATATGCTTGAGAAAGCACAGACTGACAGACGGTCAATGCCTTGACGGATCTGGTTTCAAATTTATATGGGTCTACATTTTAGGTGCTTAATTTGTGTACCAACTTTTATAAATCAAGGGTTTTTTCTTTTTTTTTTCTTTTTGCAGTTATCGCATTTGTGAATGCGATAAGATAGTCAGATAGATGGACAGAACTTCCTCTGGATGGATTAAGTTCAAAATTTGATATAAATTTTATCTAAAGACCATGTACCAAGTTCCATCCGCTTAGGTCAAATCTGTTGAGTTATTTGTTTACGGACAGAAAGATATAATTCCAAAAAAGTGTTTTGAGTAACAGGAATGTCTGATGTCGGAAACGTGGAGAACAAATTCTCAAATTCGACATTTTTTTTTTCGCATTTATAATACTTTCTCCTTGTATATTCCGTATACGATAAAGCAAAAACTGTGGGGACAGAATCTCTCTGTCCCCACAGAATCTCTCTATGAGATTCTGTCCCCACAGATTCTCTCTATGAGATTCTGTCCCCACAGATTCTCTCTATGAGATTCTGTCCCCACAGATTCTGTCCCCACGAGATTCTGTCCACGAGAGATTTTGTCCCCACAGCAATATCCAGTCCCCACAGGTACTGGATAATGTATATTAATCCATTGGCAAAAGTTTGTTTCCAGGTACAGTACAGAAGTATTAAGAATGAGATTCCAAGTTAACAATACTTCATCATTTGAACATAGCTCCAGCTTTGTTATTTTTAGCAACAATTTTGAAAATCTATAAATTATTTATTTCAAATGGGAAATGGCCATTAACTTGAACATATTATACTGGGACTCTGTAAAATCTTGGACAGATCTCAAAAATTCTCTAAATTATAAAATACAGAAACAAAACGTGTTAAATTACTATCTCTAGAACTGCTAAATTTAATAAATTTCAACATCAGATCATTTGACCGTGTACAGTATCCACGCTATGCATTTGCAAACGCTTGAGGAGTTATGGATTGAATAGTAACTGTGACATGCAGCTTTAAAACCCGTAAATTATTTCAAGTCATCTAATACATGCTATCTTTCCATACATCACATGAAAAATTTCTAAGAAATTTAATCTTGGAAATGATATAATATGATTACTCAGCAAAATTTCTCATTGAATGATCATCAATCCACACATAGTGCGGCTTCTCGTATTATGAGAAATGATAATGCTGCAAGATAAAAAAAAAATTATGCACTATGAGTATCGGAAAAAATGACCTTATTCCTCATTATTCTTTTACATAATTCTTCAATGTGTACTCTAATCCATGAATATCCCGCCGCATTTCAATTGCGACAATAACATAAGTAATTGGTTTGTATTTGTGGTTCCAAAGCAGTGCAAAACACGACTCAGGGAAATCCGTCCTTCAAGATTTGAATACTGCGAGACACTTCTTAAATTTCTTAATTCATTTTTAGTTGCTATTATTTGAATGAAAATTTGAGTATTTACATATGGATATCTCCTTATAATAAAAAGTGTGCATATATATATAAATATTTTTTTTTTTTTTTTTTTTTTTTTTTTTTTTTTTTTCTTTGTACGCGTGCATGTGTGTGGCGCTCTATAGATCTAACCATTTAACTTACACTTACAGTTACGAATTTGGTACAACTTTGGAGGATAGGAATATAAATGGGAGGGCATTGGAAATTTTCATTAAAATAGGGCGAAAGTACGAACTGACAGACTGTCAACTCTTTGGCACAAATTCTGATAACAATCTACACTTTAGAGGACAAAATTGTACATTGAATTTTATCCATCAAACTCTTTTTGTTTTATGGTGATCGTATTCAGTTGCACTCAAACAGACAGACTAAATACTTGTGTATGGATTCCATTAAAAATGTGATAGAAGTTTGATTATTAATAAAGAATCAGACTATATTGTTCAAGAAACCATTCCAAATTGTCTGAAAGAAAGAAAATGGTTAAAATTTTGAACTTTTTAATGATAATAGGAATTATCTGTCTTTCTCTTTCAAATTTTGAATTATTATACCTTTTTTTAAATATTTTTATTGAATTTGGGGGGGGGGGGTATATGTAGAAGTTACAAAAAGGAAATATTGTAAATATCAAACAATTCGAATTTGAGATTGTCGAATCTTTACTTTTCCAGATCTTTCTGAATCTGAAAAACACACTTTTGGAATTCTTTTTTGTCTGTGAACACATCTGCTCTGAAATTTGTTGGGCTAGATGGATGAATTTTTTATATTGTCTTAACACCAATTGTGTACACTTTTATCAAACTTTGACCGAAATCCATTTAAAGGATATCTGTCCTACTGTCCAAGTACAAGTGAACACGATTAGATGGACGAACTAGATGGATGAAATTTGGATTTAGCATTTACTAACACAGATTTAGCATATACTAAATTTTAGATCTGTATCAAATTTGGAATCCAGTAAGACAAGAAATTGACCGTCCGTCTCTCTGTACTTTCCCATGCATATAAGAGCGGTAACTCTGAAAAACAATGGCTTAAATAAATAAATTTTGGTATTTGATCTTGTGATTAAAATTGAAGTTTGTTGTCAAAACTGGGTTTCAACCTGCTGAATATAGAAACATCGGTTTTCTGGGATTTTGTATTAACGCATCCAAGCGATTAATTGTCAAAAAAATATTTTTTTTAGATAGTGCGCTAGCAAATTTCTTTTGCAACTATTGTTCGTTGACTGGCATGCGATTAATAATTTGTCATGCATGGAATGGCATGAACTTTCTTTAATATGCTACGAACATACCACTGTCATGAGCGAGACTCTAAAAATAAAAATGTGCATGCTTATTTCCTTCACAGTCTTTCTCAAAGCCCAAAATTTTATTCGAGGGTTGGGAAGGGATAATACCTTCATTAGAGAATAATCCAGGAAGTGTCGTTGAGATTACTTCCTCTGGGTGTGGATGTGGGTATGTGGGTGTGATTTAGGACGGTCTTTTCACGTCGAACAATAATCAGCATTTTTCACTTTACTTCTTTTCCTTGAGGATATATCTTAAAGAAAACAATTTTTCTCTTTGATGGTGTTAGTAATATAAACTACCACCACAGAAGGAAGTTCTTATTACGCAAAAATACATTTTCAAATGAAGTTTTGATGAATTTCTGAATAATATCCGATCTTTTAGTTTATGTTATGACCTAGGTGACTTATCACCTAAAGTAAGATATATATATATATATATATATATATATATATATATATAATATGCGCATTTACATTTGTCATATGGCTTTGATGTCACGTGAAATCATTATATTGTAAGTAATTATTTACTTAAACAGATTAATCAACCCTGGTTTTAAAACGAACTACTAATTTAAAAAAATTTAAAATCACAAATTTTCAAAACAATCTGTATGGGAATATGATTTGAATCTGTGTGGTATTATGAATTTGTATAGGGCTAGGCGAAATTATTTCTTACTTTTTTGTTCCTTTTAAAAATATGTATAGGAAATTATTTTTATTTAAATAATTATTTTCTGCTTTATAGTCTTATGTATTTGATATTTTGCAATCGATTTTAAACTTACTTTCCGATTGGCATGGCAACATCTGACGGTAATGAAACTTTTTGATCGATTGAAAAATTTGTACCGAACGGAAAAACAAATAGATAGAAAAAGAAAACAAATTAATATTGCTTTATCATTCAATTCTAAATTATATTTAAAGTCCCAATTCTCTAGCGCATTGGACAGTATGTTTAAAATCTATTGCAAAATTTGTACCTAACAGGCAAACAGACAGACAAGAAAAAGAGTTTATAAAAACGTGTTAAAAATTGTTCGTGCATTTTCTAGCAATTTTTAGAATTTTTTTTTCTCAAATCTTCTGGAGCGATATCGTCTAATATGGAAAAAGTTTCAACAGACACATACGCACACATATATATACTGATTACGACGATTTATTTAATGTATATTTAATAACAATAATGTTATTATGCTTTAAAGAAGTTATTTTGTAGCAATTAAAGAAAGAAATTCAGGAATTTCCATCTTTCCATCGAGCTCCTAAATTCTTGAGGATTTCAAAGAAAAAATTTTATAAATACTATGGAAATATTTTACTCAAAATTGACACACGAGCTGGCAATGATATTTAAAACATCTTTTAAATCACACTTACGAACAAAACACATTTAAATACTTATTTTTTTAACTTTATAATGTAGTATATTATCGTTATTTATATCAACTATGCACGTTTAAAGGAATACGAATTGAAACTTTTTTCTCTGCTGTTGGCATCTATTATTTAGCCTTTTATTAAAATTCTTCGTTTAATATGGCTTGGTTGTAATGCATAAAAATTATTTCGTTATTAGCTTTTCATTTTTTTTGTATCACTTTGCAATCTCAATAATTAATTTAATATTTTTATAGGTTAATGATCAGCTAATAAATCAATATTCAATTTTTTCATTCCATATTAATACCGCTACCAGATAATAAATTGTAAAATTAAATTTAAAATTACATGATATTTTTACAATGAATTATAAATAAAAGGATTAAAAAGTCGAAAATAATTAAAATAAAAATACTTTTAACGCTAATAAAACATTTTTTATATAAATTGTTTCCATTTTATAGTTTCAATGAGCAGCAGCTTCAATAATAATTCATTCGAATTGAATAAAAACAGAAAATTCACAAAATGAGCTCACAACTTCTCAGATTTATTGCGCAAAAAAATATTGCTCTTAGAAATGACTTTATTTTCTTATAAATTGTAAATTTTGGATTCGAATTCGTAGCAAGCTTAGTAAAAGTCAATATAAATTTCCCTTTCAAGTTCAAAAAATATCAAATCGATATTCTATTTATCACCACGTGTTTACCAACTTTTAGTTTGTGGTACTCGACAATGCATTTATTATCCTATATGTAGCATTTCAGTATCATAAGTTGATGTGACAAAGACTCTTCTTTTATGACTCGAAAAGAAGAAACCTAAGAGGAGGATATCAATATAGCATGGAATCCATGATTTTGGACTAACACAATCCTTCACAATAGGTCTGTAACTTCTTGGAAAGTCATCAGAGTTACACCCCTTTTATCACATTGATTGCCTTGTGATTTAACCTGCTATCTAATTAGTTCACAACTATTATCGAAATAAATAAATCTTTTCTACTGTAGTTAAAATATAACAAAAAGTAGTCGTCTTATTAAACAAATTATCCAAATCCTAGACATAAACTACAGCAATTAACATGTTTTTCAGATTATAGTTGATATGTGTATAATTATTGTGTATAATAACAACCCGATCGAATTCCCGATGATCAGAAATGAACCGTTTAGTTCATAAAGTCGCCTGTTTCGTTAAATAGCTTATACTATTAGTTTATGGTCATGACATCTAGGACATTGAGTTCATAGCAAAGTATGAACTGTACTTAAACCACCCTGACTAGTTAGGCAACATGAAACTACAAAACATAACGAGCATGTCTATTCATAAATGTCATTCAGTAAAAAATTAACTTTCGGATTCAATTAGTGGATTTATCACCTTTAATTCTATAATTGAAAAAAGGCTTTAAAAACAGAGTTAAGAATTTTAATAATTTTATGGTACGATCAGTACACTTATATCCTGCTAACGTTTTGCAACTGGGGAATACATTCTTCTCGTATTCTAAAATTGAAGGGTTTTCTACACAAAGGATGTAGCTCCAACCTAAGGGAATTTAGAGTTACATGTGCCATCATGTGGTAAAAAAAATACTTGTTTGTTTTGTGCCAGAAATATGTAGCTTCAATTAGTCTGTTGCAATTTGTCTCATTAGTCTGTTGCAATTTAGTTGCAGCTCATGGTGCTACCGGCCATTTCCCCCCACCGATCGTGCCTTCGGAAACACTGAAAAACATACAAGTAAAGTAGAAAGAATTTTTCTACCGCATGAGTATATGGTATCTTAGAGAAGACAAGTGAAAAGTTTGATGTCACTAAAGTTATCCAAGGAATGATTTTCAACTTCTTTGACTCATTAAAAAATTTTCTTCCTGAAAACTCCTTACATCATTTTTAATAGTAACAAAAGTATTTTCTAACGAAATACAGAGTTTTTACTTATGCAAAATCCCAAATAAATACAGGAAACATATAATGTACAGAGAGTGGTGGACTATTCTGTAACAAGACAATAAGAATATTCAACATCCAAAATCCACCCATTACTCCATTAATGGTAAACAAGTTTCAGCCATCTTATTCCCACTCCCTTCCACTTAAAATATAAAAATGTAATGAAACTAACTAGCAAATACGTCCCACAAAATAATGTGCAGTTCTACAATGGCCTACAAACCGACGGCATGGCAGATGAGCCCGTTGTTACAGAAGGGAGTGTAATGATTAATAAGAATACATTTTTTTAAGCCAAGTTGTATATATATATATCTTGTTTATATTTTGTTAGTTTAATTTAAATAAAATAATATTATAGTAAACAGTATTTTTAGTGTGAAATATTCTTCATAGAGGTAGACAGACTATCTATTTGATCACAAGAAAGAGGTAGCAACACGTGCCACGTCACATGGAAAATATATTTTTGAGTGAAATTACTGTCATAATATGTAGGAACAATTAAGAAGATTGATCAAAAGAAAAATCTTCACACAATTTAGAATTTTTCAATGACCTTCATAAAAAGGGCACTTTTTTTTTTTCATTTGGGCAATCTCAATCAAAAATTAGCTATTTCCTGTTCTTTCACAGCAATGAGTTTTATTTCTTCTTCTTCCATCTTCTTTGCAATTACTTTCAAAGAAAATGCTACACTGTTAGATGGAGATGTTAATGAAGATGTTATTTCTGTTGCACCATCGGGCTGCGGAGGTCTGGTAGTAAGGTCTCGGCTTCGGAACTAGAGGGTTGCAAGTTCGAGACCCGATTCCACCGAAGAACTGTCGTGTAAGCGGATCTGATGCACGTTAAAATCCGTCTGGGCTAAACTTCCTCCTGCTGGTGTGCTGTGGTGTAAGGATGGGGGGGTGCAAGCTCAGGTGTAGTCCTCGTCATCTGACCGCGGTTCAAAATTATGAGGTCCGTTCCAAAATAGCCTAAGTGTTGCTTTAAATTGGGACGTTGATATAACTAAATTAAAAACTAAACTAACTGTTGCACCATCCGACTCTCATTGTCTGATGGTGTAACAGAATCATCAGATTATATCTTCATCCTTTTTCGATTAGTATTTTGATTTCTCCTTCATCCATATCTGAAGATTTTTCGTTGTCGATTGTGAGATTTTTTCCCCCTTTAACTGGAGTGGTGGGGCTTTATTTTCAGTATGATCTACAGAATATCGCATATAAATGAAATTCTAGAGATGGATTAAGTGGAAATATTTAGGGTAATACATACAAACAAATTCGTATTTTACGAATCCACATTCACCGTAATTGTAACACCAGAGTCAATAGTTCTGTCATTTTGTTTGCCCTTCCATCTTATACACCCACCATTGCATGAGCTATTGATAAATCATTACTAGTATTCATCGTTCTTTCGCATGCTATAGCACAATATATTTAATTTTTAAGTTACATCAATGGCCTTTTAATTCACAAAATGTTATTTATGGTGGCATCGCAGACAAAAAAAAACAGATGTAATAATGTCTGTTATCTAAGATAGAACTTAGACAGTGCTGCAGCGTCGAATATATTTGTCTTCCTAAGATGGCAATAAATTCCAAAATAAAATTGGCGCAACATATTTGGCATTTATTACTTGAACATGAAATGGTTAAAAAGAATATATAAAGTAACAAGGTTGACTTACAACGAAGAAAAAATTAATTAAAAGCGTCTGAATTTTTCTTTTTATAAGATAGAAAAGATTGTATGCGCATAAAATGAATCTAGTTGGCTATTTATTTAAGTTTTGATAAAAACTGTAATTGCTTTATTTTTCCTCTTAAGGTATATGATTATGTTCGTGATGAATGATGAATTACTTGAAAATCTTGTGTATATCTATATATAGTTTTTGAAAATTATTGATTTAAAAGCATTTATGAAACAAAAATATATCAGTTAATCAAAAATGTTTTGAAGATCGGAAAGAATGCTTTTTCTTTTTGTTGTTGTAGGCAAAACAAAAAGTAAAACCTTTCTATTTTAGAATCTTAAATAACGATTTGCTAAAATTCTTATAGATAAGAAATATAATATTTAGTTCCTTAAATAAGAAATAGACTGTATTTCTTTTTAATACTTAAATTTTAAGAATATGAAATATTCAACGCTTTTTTACATTATGAAGTTTTTAAAAAAAGATATTAAGAAGCATTAAAACCATTGTTTTAAGGCTTCGTAAAGTCTTTTTAATGATTTTTTATCCCACCGTTCAGAAGCTATATATATATATATATATACAGTAAGTAATAAAAACCAAGTTAAAACAAAAAATAGAATCAAAATTAAACCAAATAAAATAAGAATCCGGCCTAAAGACTTTCTCAAGGGTCACACTCAGGCAGGGATTCAAAATAAGGGATTTTTTATGTGAGGAATCAAACTTTAGTCCAACAATATTGACCCCTCGTGACCCGAAAATCCCTTGAAATTAAGGCCTAAGAGATAAGCCATTTTTACAGAAAAGAAACAAAACAAAAAATTAAAAGAATATGACCACCAATAAGTAAAAATACAATAACATAATATAATTAAACTTTCTGAAACGGCACAATTTTTATTTTTATTTATTTAACTATTGAAGACCATTTCTTGAAGCCAAAATTCCATACTGATCATAATATCATTGCATTCATGGTGTACTATCGTTTTGACTAGGAAATTCTTTGCATACACGGTATGCAGTTCATCTCGAATGGGTGAAATATATAAATATAGAATTAAAATGTATGAAAATCAATGTAAGTTCTCAAAGAATAAAAACACACACTCTCCCTCACTCACACACACACACACACAAACATATATATATAAGAAAGCCTTTTAGAGATTAACATTCTTGAATAAAGATGTTTCCGATATTTTCTCCAAAAACTGATTTTACAATGTATACTTACCTTAAACAAATGAAACCTTAAACAATACTTTAAACAAATGAAAATTAATTTGAATCGGTAAAATTATAACATTTTATGGAATGCGAAAATTTAGACCTTAATTTCCTCTCAAAGAATTAACTTCGCCGTTTGAATTGGAAGAAAGAATTTTTGAAGACTACATCACCGTTTTTTCAGAAATGATACACGAGTATCAACCACTTTGGAAGACTTGAATTCCAAACGACTGTGATCCTGAGGGCGGTATAATTTACTTCTGAAACTCCTTCGGGATCCTCCCACAACGTCTTGATGCGATCCCAAAGACTTCGGCATCAAAACCCACGAATTGCTTTCGAAAAAAAAAGGAGTGGGGGGAACGACATTAAAGAGAAAGAGGAAAAAGACAATCAGTGCAACACCCCACCCACAACCCCGACGACGTTTAGCACCCCAAAAAAGACACGCACTCCGTACAGGGATGCAGTTGGGGAGCGGAAGGGGGGGGAGCAAAGGTTCGAAATCTGAAAGGGTGCTTCGGTTGATATGCACACGTCTTAAGCAAATGTCCCAGTCGAATCATACGAAGCATGATTCTGTCTCTTTTGTTCACTTTGCATGAGTGATGAAACGTTCGCTCCCCTCCCTACCCCCATTTTCAGCCGAAATCTACCCACCCGAAAATTCACACACACCAGAGGGGGAGAGGTGGAAAGAAAAAAAATAAAGGGGGTTGCACAGAAATAGAGAAAGCGTGAAAAATAAAATAATAAAATTTCACACCATCCTTACGCGTCCTCCCCCCCCCCCTTCCTCCTGTTTAACTTCCAGCTGACTGAGTACCCGCAAGAAGATGTCGGCAGTTTTTGTGATGGTGTTCCTTTCGT
Organism: Argiope aurantia; assembly: GCA_026543865.1. Lineage (NCBI taxonomy): Eukaryota > Metazoa > Arthropoda > Arachnida > Araneae > Araneidae > Argiope > Argiope aurantia. Next base: position 159,890 of record JAPMOR010036098.1, read on the forward strand.
TTCTTTTTTTATTATTCTTTTTTTCCTCCGCCACCCCCTTTATTGTTCGAAAAGGCCTGTTTCGTAACCTGTATTTTTCCCTCTGCGACTCCGGCTAGTTTAACTTTAATTTGAAATATATCAGTCCCTTCCGCGTGCGCTTTCGGATTTGGACGGTATTCTTTTTTTCTTTTTTTCCCTAATTCTTTTTTATTTTTTCAGTTTCCTTCCCCCCCCCCCTACTTCTTTATTTCGCTCAACCCTCACTTTATCCTATCGTTTGAAAAGCGAAGCGTGTAAAGCCTATCAATTACTGGTTGAGAACCCCCCAAGAAACGGGATTTGGACACTCTATCTTTGCCTGAATATGGATCATTAGGGGCATTCGAAACCAGGAAACGATGGGGGGGGGTAGAACGGGGAAGCAAGAAATAGGTTTGGATAATTTTTTTCTTATTCATATATATATTGGTATGTGGCTCGAATAACTGTTTTTATGGCGAAGTCAAATGCAAAAAGAGAGATCGGAGTTTCTTTGTTTCAACTTGAAGAAAAAAGAGTAATGGTGTGTTATTGGAAAATTTCCGAATGGTAGCTATGTGGAAGCTTAAGTTTTTCTGTTTTCTTTGGAAAAGTCATTCTTGATATAAAGAGAACATTTGGTCTTTTCAAACTGACTTACCTGACTTTATATTTTGTTGATCTCCAACTGATAATAAAGGTACATGATTAAACTAAAATATTCAAATAAAGATACAGAATTTTAGACAATAATTTCCATATATTTCGAAATTTTGATATTTTTTTTTCTTTAAATAAACCACTTGTTAAAATGCTATTTCGCATCAGTTACAAATGCTTGCACAGAGTGATTCAAGATTCATGATGCAAACTTTAATAGTATATTACATTATGCATTTGCTTGTGTGGATACACATAAATTGATAAAGCTTGAATGTTGTAAATACAGGGTGTTTCTAAAATCATGGGACAAAATTTAAATATAGGTCAGACATGCGGAAATAAGTAAAAAAGCTTTTACTACTGGAAGCACTTTTTCAGCAAATTGCAGAGTCATAATAAAAAAAAGGGAATGATTTCCCTGAAACTTTCTCGTTAACTTCTCTATTAAAAGAGTTATACCTCTTTCCTCTCGCATAAAATTGGGGATGTTGAGCAAGAACAAACGTAACTGGGATTCATATTTTTATTTCAAAATCCAGTACGTTACTTTTTTATGCTTCATACATAGACAGTCCTAGTAAGGAAAACCAAATATGCATCGTAGACCCTTTCTTGTTCATCGATTGATCGAAATTCGACACAGAGCTAAAATTTCAGTAACAAGATCACACAGAAAATTTCACGGATTTAAGCCATTACCTTTTTGAGTGATCGTATTCAGAAACACGAAATATTACAGCTGGGCAGACGATCATCCTTTTGATGGATTTGGTTGAAAATTAAATACAGATCAAAGCCTTAAATCTGCATAGCAAGTTTTATTAATCTTGTTCTTTAAGTTTTGTAGCTGTTGTGTTCATTCGGACTGTCAGACAAACAATCTTCCTGTTAAATACATTTTCGTTCAAAATTTGATGGAGATTTAAAAACTTGATGTTAAAATCACACAACAAATTTCATCTGTCCAGCTCAAAGCTTTTTTGTGCTATTACGTTCTCAAACAGACAAAACGACAAACAGACATAAATCCAAAACTATGGTTCTTGGACTCAGGAATTACGTCTTCAAAATTTCAAGTTTAAAGTCATATTTTTAACAATCACTCAGCCTGAGTAGAAACACGTGTTTGTACTCAGATACAGTAAGCGATGTATCATCGACATAAGTTCACCTATATAAATTTTCAGTGAAATCTAGTCTCGAACCTTGACCAAGAGTTCAGTTTAATTGAAATAGCTCTCTGATACGAAGTAAAGCAATAATATTTTAGGACATACCATAATTTTGAACTGTGGTTATATATGATGAGGATACTACCTGAGCAGTGGTGCAGCAAGGGTAATCTCCGTCCAGGATGTAACATTCTATTTTCTTCCTCTCCCGGTCATCATCAACGACTTAAAAAATACAAATAGCACTCGCCCTATTACTTACTATCAGATACTGCATCTTGAACTGAAAGCTATATCCACATCTATAACTTGTACTTCAATATTTTAAATGTCTCACAATATTAGGAGGATATCGTAACAAGGTTATTCTACATTTTTTGCTAACAGGGCATTATTTTTTTATTCGTCATTATATTTGTCTCAAAAAGTGACATAAATGCCTCCACGGTGCCCCTAAGACTAGAGTCTGGGAGCATCTATACATCTCTTACCCTCAAGCGCTACGCCATTGCACTCGTAGATAACCCTATTCTCTTCAAAACTTCTGTGAAGTCGAGACCTATTGACTATATTACTCGAATCTCAAAGGAACAATTTAACATAAATACATTACATAAGTTGTTACAACAATTTAACATAAATTTACTAATTTATCATCTGAAAAACAGATTCGTATCAAATTTGAAATCGAACTAATCAACGAATTGACCGTTCGTCTGTATGTACTTTCTCATGAATGTAACGCACTAATTCCGAAATGCAAGTAAATGAAATTTTTGACTTAATTCATTGAAATTTGGTACATGATCTTGTGACTGTAGCTCTACTTCAAAATTTGGTTTCGATTGGTCATAAAAAAGGCATCGTAAATATGTATTTGATTCCTGATTCTTGTATCAGCGTTTAATCGTTAAAGATAGACTTTAGATTTAGTAAAAGAGCTAGATTCAAGTCAAAAATCAATCTTTCGTCATTACTGTTTACCAATGGTATGCAGTTAATATACAATTGCCGAATTTCTTTATCATATTACAAAGCATACAACTGTCAAGTCTGCAATTAAATGTCTGTGTCCTCGTAACATGCATGGCCTGGCCCAGGATCCACAGTTTCATGTGGAGAGGTGGGAAATATATGAGAGAACGTTTCGGAGAGACAACCCCCGCTGATTTTAGTTATCGTGTTCACATGCAAAGAGGCAAGCGCATACGGACATAATTTCTGTTAATGGATTTTTCCGAAATTTAACGCACAAAGATAATTTTATATAAAAACTACAAACCAAATTTCACTCATCTAACTGTCTTTTGATAGCAAGGAAATAATCGAACATTCACTGAGAAAGAAGAAAGCTGATGGTGAAGTTAAAGGAGGAGTGGTAATGTAGACGACAAGAAAATAAAAAAAAATAGCTGAAGGAAGAAGTTGAAGGACTAAATATTGCATAAAAATTGATGATTAATATTCTTATGTTTTATGATGCAATGATATATGATGCAAAAATTCCTCATTGTGCACACGATGATTGTTTAAAACACCTGCGGCAATCTATCAAGCATGCTGATAGTCGAAATTTTGTGTTTACCTACTAAAAAAAAAATGTAGTAACTTATCGCACGAAGCCGGTAATAACGATTATTAATGAATGTATGATAATTTTAAAATACTGTTCAATTATTTTTCTGAAATATAAAATTATGCATGCGTTTAAACTTCAGTTTTCTACATTTTTGTCTACTTTTGGGCGATAAATCAAATTGCAGGACAATGGACTTCTCATGCTACAATTTCAGCATATGATAATACAAAGCATAAAAAAGAATATATATTCAATTATCAAGAAACACAATTCCCTTGGTAATCGGCCAGATTCCACTACTGCCAGTTCAAAGACATTCTTCAGCACTTCGTCTATGACACCAACTAGATGGGTCAATCCGAAACTTTCTTTTATTATATTTAATTTCAACTATTATTAGTTATATTTAACACGTTGACTCCAGCTCAGAATTTCTCAGGATGTAATTCATATGGCCTCGCCGACGACCCCCATGGCAGTCAAAGTGTTAATTTTATTTAAATAAGTTTAGTTAAATAAGTTTAGTTTAGTTTATATATAACTCCATATTCATGATTTCATAAAACTGGTAGATATTAAAGCCAAGTCATTTCAACTGTCTTTCATATGTTCTGTGTATTCTGCACATGAATTCTTCCAATGGAGATCAGTTCCATGACATCATTAGGCTATTAAAAATGTACATATGCAATTCTTCTTTCTTCTAAAATTGCTTTATTATTTGTCTTGTAAACTACACAGCTTTAAACAGAATTCTTCCTCTTTAGTTTTCAATCATCATCAAATAGATTAATTGATGAAATTATGGAATTTTTTATGGAATTATTTGATGAAATTATGGAAATGGTTCGAATTTCAGGGCAACAATGTAATATTCAAAAAAAGGCAATATTTGTAAACAATTGCGGAAATTCAGAAAAAAAAATTTGAATGATTATTAAATTGAAATTATTAAAAAGAATTTTTTTTTTCAGTTTTGAAATGGTGCAGAATTTATATTTATCTAATCATATTTTCGAAAGTTATCGTGGAAGAACGCCGAAAATTCGTTAATTAAACAAAATTCTAATTAAATTTCAAAGAAGTCTCTTTGAAATTCAAATTTCTATTTTCCAAGGCGTCAGATTTGATAGTAATAGGTCAATAGTAATAGACCTGTAGAACGCCAACATACACACACACACACATTTTTATTATTAGTAAAGGTAAATATATTTGTGTATTATTAATTCTTTGCTATTGGCGAACAATAGTTAATAAAGGGCCAATTAGTGTGCGACATTTGGTGGATATTTTTGAGAGTGAGTAAAGGTAATTAAATGCTAGAATGGGGTGTATATACAAGTGTCAGAAAATCAAATGTGTATTTTAGATGCCTTGTTTCCGATATACTAAAACCAAAATTAGAGTTACTATTATAGTTACAAATCATATAGCAAATTTCAATGATAGCTTTTACAGAGTTCGGAAAATACAGACCGACTGACGGTTAATTCTGACAGATGTGGTTTAAAATTTATTAAAGATCTGCATTCTAAATGCTAATGCTGTAAGCCAAATGTTATTTACTCTAGTTGCTATGTATTTGTATAATCGCTTTTAATGAATGAAAAGAAAAGCAGATCGACGACTGGTCAACCCTTGGATGGATTTGGCTCCAAATTTCATACATATTTATATTTAAGATTTTAAATCTATATACAAAATTTTAGCTATTTAGTTCTCTACGTTTTGTAGATATCTTTTTGCCTCGTATTCGGACAGCCTAGCCAACAGACTCCCCTTGAATCGACATTACATTTTAATTTAATAATGTAAAGACCATATACCAAGTTTCATCCATTTAGCTCAAAGCCTTTTTGAGTTATCGCATTCACAGGTTGATGGACATAATTCCAAAATTGTATTTTTCGAAATCATGGCTGTCTGAAACATGGTGATTCGTCAAAATTTCGATTTCCAATTTTTTGACGATTACAATATTTTCTCTGTATATGAGAAAGCAAAATTAAAAATATTTTTCAAGTTATCTAATTTTACATGGAGCCATCAAAATGCTTTTAAGCACATGGGTTTAATCATTTATCTATAAAATTCGTATCTATCAGGCCTTCTTTCACTTCAAATTTCGCCCGAAAACTGAAATGATCACATTCAGAACTTTTTTAAATTCGTATTTTTTTACACCTTTTCTAACAAGCTGATAAATCTTCCATACACAATAGCCTTTTACAGTTTAAGAAACAAAAATCGAGCCATTCTTCATCAAGATATATCAGGACACATATCAAAAAACAAACATGCTTTTTTTTTAGTCATCTAATCTTGGAACATGGTAACTAACAACCATTGCCACCGCTTGACTTAATCTTCATGTTCTCCACAAGAAATAATAATAAAGGAAGGATAAAAAAAATTCCGGACGGGCAAAACAAAATTCTCCGTTCTGAAAAGCTAAAACGGCAGGCAGTACATCACTGATAGAACACTCTTTTTTGTGCCTCCTTCCACCAACCATCCTTGGTCACCGTGGCAAAATTGCCCTTATCTCCCAAAGCAGTGGCTTGCATCTAATGAAGCGTTCTGCGTTCGTTTCGCAATCTTCAACAAATGAAACAATGTGCAAGAATGCCATCAATGGCGGGCGTTTATCTTTTAGAACTGGAATATTCACGCACAATTTACCTTCAAAGTGTGTCGTCCCGGCTGCCCAAAGACAAAAGGGAATCGATCACACCCCCTTTTCTCACCAATTATTAAAGGGAACAATCGAATTTTATCTTTTGGGGAAGAGCTGATTTTTGTACCCAGACACCTCACCCATCCCTAAGCCTCCCCTACCCGCTTTGTAAACACTGCACAGCAGCCGTGTGCGCAATTGTCATGATGGCTGGCACAAGAAAACTTCGTGGAGGCACTAAATGACGTCGAGGGGGGGGGGGAGAATTAGCCTAAAGAATGCGGGGATATAAATTAAAGCTATTAGCTGGTGTTCTCGCATCGCTGCTTGTAATTCTGGCCTTAGTTCATTAACTGCCGTATAAATGACTTCTAAATGATGTTCGCTTCGCTTACACTCTTTGGTGCGGAGCAAAAATGCGAAGCCGGCAAACCGGATTCCGTCCGCTCTTCGTTCCATTCGTTTCGGTATTTTGTTGTGCGCTACATTGTTGTCTGGAATTTAAGTTTTGTGAGCTCAAACTTGGGCCAAACTTCATGAGCCAAGCGAAATACAGGCTGGGAGAGACAATGGATTTAGTGACTCTTTTGTGCCTGGGCTTTTTGTCAGTTTAGCTGACCTTGTGTGGTGAGGTATATGTTTATTGTTTAGAATAAGTTGGCAACATTGTGGTTTTAACTCGGACTAGAATTGATGCTTCACAAAAGGAGATAAAGCTCAAACAAGAGATTTACAACCACTTACTCAGCATTTACTAAAATGGTACTAGATGGTGTAGGATCCCCTATTAAATGTTTAGGATGTCGCCGTTCGAAGGTTTAACTACACACTAATACTATTCATTAAAAGTACTCTATTTCCTTTTAAGATACTTCGCTTTCATACCATCAATTAGTTATATTTTTTTAAAAAAATAAAGTAACAATGCGACATTTATTTGCACTTTTATCAGACACAATTTCTTTCATTATTTTCTCGTATACGAAACAGAGAAAATACTTTAATCGTCAAAAAATTCAAACTCGAGTTTTTGACAAATCTCCACATTTTTGGCCTCAATGAGTTCGAAAAGCACATTTTTAGAGAATGTCTATCTGTCCGTGACAAAAATAGCTCAAAAGCGCTTTGAACTAGACGGTTGAAATTTGATATACAATCTTTACACTAAATTTGTAAATTTCTATCAAATTTTGGGCAAACACCGTTCTGAGGAAGACTGTCTGTCCGGCCTCCGAATATGCTTTAATACGATAACTACAAAACGAAGAAAACCAGATCGATAATAAACTGGTACACAGATTTAACATATATAGTGTAGACAACTATCGAATTTTAAACGAAATACAACAAGGGGTTGAACATCTGTCGGTCTGTATTTATGAAAACATGCAAACGTAATAACTCAAAGACGCAGTGACGTAGGTATATCAAATTTGGTTTGATTTTGTGATTATAAGTGTAGTTCTGTGTCCAATTTTTGTTTTAATCAGTTGGAATAGACATGCCTAAAACACAAATTCGATTTTCAGGTCCTATTAACCGCATAAGAGGGATTAATTTCCAAAAAAAAAAATCACAAAGGATCACACGATAGATTCAGTAAAAATGCTAAGTTCACGCCAAAGGTTAATAATTCGCAACTATTTCCAGCGAATGCCATGAAAACGTTTTCTCTGGACTAGTACCTTTGTCAGAGAATATGCAAGAAAGTATTGGGAAAATCACTCCTGCTGTTTTTTTTTTTTTTTTCCTAAATTTATAATATTTTACAATTGATTTGAATTCAAGCTTCAAGTTCTTTACATTATTTCATTTCAGTTGAAATATCTATTATTTCAAAATCCAATATTCGAGTCAAAACATATTTGAATGGCAATATTGCAAGATTACTCAGTCCCTTTTGTCTCATTGGATTCTTCATACACGAGTAGAAATTTATTAATTTCTAAACTGAACTCTCAGCTTTAGATGTGAGAACGAAAGCAGTTAAAAATAACAGCAAGGTGATATGCTATGCTCTTCAGGAAACCTCCAAAATACTCCAGAGAAGAACTAAAATGGATGATAAAAAATATTTTTTTCTTATTAGTTGGTTCTTCGAATAATTCGTGAATAAAAAAGGAATTTTTAGTTTCGGATAAGCTATTTTACCGAATCAAATAACTTTCATTATACAAATCAATCTACAAAATCTGCAGCTTTTTCCAAAAGGTTTGCAGTTTATGTACCTAAGTTATTTTAAAACCTTGTATTGGGGAACGTAAAAGCCATGGAACCCAAATACGTTGCCAAATTTACAATATTACTACTCAAACAGAGAGAAGTTTCCAATATAAATTTCCTTCCATTAACATCGTTTCTAGTTTTAAAAGTCAATAGCATTCGATAATCTTGAAAAATTATAAAAGTTCTGTAGGCCAGACATTAGAATTACAAAATTTGGAACAAGTAAAGCTTCGGAGAGCAGGAATGTGAACCTCAAATAGTTTGTTTGTTTTTAAAATTTTTAATTAATTAAAAATCAAGGAAGATTTTATCGTTTTTCGATTTTATTGTTTTGAAAATATTATTGCAAAAAGTTAATTCTTACTCTATATTAAAATTTTAAAAAATATGTTTTCGATTATATTAATTTTAATTATCATGCAATTTTTTTTCTAAATTTTGAAAATCTGTAAAAATATTTGTTGCGTAATTTTCAACAATAGTTTCTTTTGTTTCCATCAAAGACAAACTATTTTCATTGCTCCATAAAATATTTAATTGCTTATTATTATTATTATTTTCTTTATTGAAAATGAAAGAAAATATTTTTGTTTATTCTCTGCGCAGCTGATATCGGAAATAAGAAAGTGGAGTTGTAGTACCAAGAATTGCAGTGTATAATTAGAATATAGAGGGTCAGGATAATTACTCTTCCTTGAGGATTATCGTCCGATTAGTTTCAATTATAAAAATTCATAAAAGCAATAATAGAATAGCTGTATAGTCATAAAAATAACACGGCTTAACATTTAGGCTAATTTTTTATTAAAAATATTTAGTTCAGGGAATCATAAACATTAAATTATGCGAAAGAAATATAATTGAAATTAATCACAACTAATTATCACAACTATTGATCGCCAAAAATAGCTGGTTAAAAAAATTCCGTAACAATTTAGCAGAAGAAATCCAGATTTCTGCAAATCATGTTTCTATTCTGCACAGTCATTTCATCCCAAAAAATATTCAGCTGACCTGTTTGTATAAACTTACATCATCGGCATTATCACAAACACAGTTAAGACATCATAGTCATACAGATTTCTGATCTTATAATTTTCAATTATGTTGATCCAAAAGATAAGAATCAATTACATTCAATAACTAAATCAATTTAATTAAAAAAAGAGACAGCAGTTAAAAAAACATAAATACAACACAAATATTCAAGAACTGTACACAGTGAACGCCGCTTAATATCATCACAATTAATGTTATCATTCATTTTATACTATCAAACTCCTTTGGTCCTAAACAATGCATTCGAACGCAACAAAAATATTCATTTAATATAATCGCTACATTGTTTAATATTTTTCACTTCCTACTATTAGCTCACACTCTCTCTGTATATATCTTTCACACTCTCTCTATATATATCTTGTTCAAATTTTCAAATTGATTTTAATTGTTTTTCAAATATTAATTAATTAATTAATTTTGTCCGGTAATTTCTATTTGACCGCCAAAGTCACCAAACCCATCGTAATGTCTCCAAATGGTCGCCAAGTTTGTCACCAAGCTATATTTTGCCACTTAATATTGTAATTCTGTCATATGTATATACATATTTATATTAATTGTAATTATTTAATAAAAAGTAACTAAATTAAAAAAAAATTGTTGACCTAAGTAAAAATTGACTTAATTTTTTTTTATATATATTACTTGTTGGTTTTGAAATAGATAATGAATGGATTCTTTATTTTCGCCCCAGCATTAACGATGGACATGTGTGGAAATTCTTGCTTTCCTTGTAAAAAAATAACATCTTTTTCATACGATGGATTTCATTTTTTTCTGACTGCATTAGAATAATTTGAATCGGTTTAAACAGACAACGAAGCTATCGGATGTGTCTTGAAATCTGTTGAATAGCCATAAACCACAGTCCCTAAAAATGAAAGGCAATAACAAAGTGGATATAAAAAAAGAAATGATTTCAATTTTAAAAATGAAAGTGAATTTCTTAACTTTCATAAAATTTTACATAAACAGAGTTAGTGTAAGTCTAGATTTCAGACACTTCTTTGTCAAACTTTGAGAAATCTTGAAAAATTTAGATCAAATAATAAACGTTTATGAATCTGAGGGTGCGCCGGCGTCCTGGCATAGGGGTAGCGCGTCTTCCCCGTGATCTGGGCGTCCCGGGTTCGAATCCCGGTTCGGGCATGGTTGTCCTTCATTTGTTCTATCTGTGAGATGAGTGAATGTGCCCCCCCTTTAAAAAGGGGCTGTGCAAGCGAATGTGATGCGTGAGTAGCAAAGTCGTATTCTTGGCCCTAGTTGGCGCTACTAAAATAAGAGACGTTCCCTTTCGGCTTAAAATCGTTGATTTCAAATCAGCGGGCTTGCCTATGGCAAGTGCCATTGGAAACAACATCTGAGGGTGCGAATGTTTTGAAGAAATTTCTCCAACGAACACCAGAATGAGTCAATTATTTGATATTTTGAAACCCGACATACAGCATCATTCCACAGATTTTAAAAGGGGCAATTCATATACGAAAAGTATAAAACCGAACCGTTAAGGAATACTTGTCGAATACTGACAATATATTTTTTTTTGAAAACAATTACAGATAAGTAGAGATAAGTAGGCATTTTTTTTTCTTTTTGTTTGATATGAGGAATTGCATTATTGATTTTTATCCAATTCGATTATTATAAGCAATCAATTAATATATTTAATCAAATTTCTTAAATTTCGGAAACATCGCATTACACAATATCTACTGTAGATTATTAACAAATATGTAAAAAGATCTTAAAATAACTGTAAGCTATTGCTTCATGCTATTGCTCATAGCAGCATAAAACCTTTTTAAAAAGTTGTTTTTCGATCTTTTTGTATAAACATTGGAAATTAATGATATATTATATTTCATAGGTTCTAAAAAATAGCAGCTTTATCAAGATAATTGAAAACAAAATATCGATTAATTATAATAATTTTTCTGTGTTCTGCTTATAAAGTGACATATTTGGTTTCCGTGATCATTTATAAATATGCGGTGCCGACACTGAGCCTGCTTGTCTTTAAGATAGGATTCAATTTCGGCTCGAAACAAATATTAATGTTTTCACTCATTAGGATCAAGCAAGTTGATTATCCTCAGAAGCTTCATCATGATGAGCCTGTGGAACTTTTATAAATAGCAGTGCACAGAAGGGGTTTAAGAATCATCAGTATATATAATTGTCCTGGGCCATCTGTAACGCTGCATCTTTCCTTATATAAAATATCCTCGCTAATGCAAAATTCCAAATTCCATTTTGATATTTAGTATTCAAATCTGTGCGAAAATCGAAGTTTTTTTTGTATGTGGTAATAAACTAATCATAAATAAAATTTAGGTGTGGAATCTTAAACGACGCCTTACATTTTCACGTGTTTTATTTTTTAGGATTGTAACAAAAATCAATGAGCTGAGGTCTGCAAGTTTTATTACACTGATTCTTTATATTCCCCCATCATGGGATAGTTGAAAGTTATTGCTAATATTTTCTTTCGACAATTGCTTTAGTTTGTACTTGGCATTGCTGATTTTTTTAAATTATTATTATTAGAGGGCCATTTATTACTATTTTTTTTAATTATTAGTTTCAATTTGAATGGTCAAAAAGTTTTATAATCAATATAATTCCGGAATTTTATTGTTTACTAATATTTAATATTGCTACGTATTTATATCTGAATTGCTCGAGGGATAATTTTTTTTATTTACTAAGCACTCTGCCAATTTGATAAGACGTTCTATTATAACTTTTGTTAATTAATCTGTGACAAACAGATCTAAAGATTGTCACAAGTATAACAAGCCGCTGAAAGTATCTGAGATAAAGGAGATCCAAGCTGTGATTTGGAACATCTTAGTATTTTGGAACTAATTCGTTTATCTTTATCTTATTTCAAAATTTTATCTTAATTGTAGCAGATATAATATGCTTACAAAAAAAATGCATTTCATAGTGATGTGGTGTATAAAATCAATCACTATAATAATGAAAACCATTGTTGCAAAATACATTTAAAAATATCTTGAAAATTAGAGAACAAATTACATGAAAATAAAATAATTCATTGATATGCTTAATTTTTGAATTTTAAGTGGTTTATAAAGGAACTTTAAATTTTTAAATGGTTGGCATTCTCCAATAAAAATCTTATCTCTCTATTTCACCCCCTCCCCCAAATAAAATTGTTTTAACCTTGATTTTAACCTTGGGTAATCCCCCAAATAAGATTTTAACCTTGGGTATGATTGCGAATGCTTTGTATAGCACTGACAAACAATAGTCACGAAATATAGATTTTTGGCCACTATTTTTCTGAATCTATATTGCGAATATACCTTTCCCACGGGTTTTTTTCCGACGAGTTGAAATAAAACACGGAATTACAACTGTAATCAAAAGATCACGTACCTAATAACATTGATTTAATAAATCATGTATTCAATAATTTAAAGTTATTTCATTTACGTTCATGCGAAATACAGGCCAAATAACGGTCAATCCTTTGACAGATACAGATTTGTAATAAAATTTAATAAAAATCTATTAATAGATATCAAACCAATTTAATAAATATCAAACCGTATACCAAATTTATTTACGTTTTTTAGTTATATCGTTCACTTGTGCTTGAACAGCCGTACAAATAGACTTCCCGGGACTAAATTTCGTTCAAAATTTGATAGATATCAATAAATTTGGTGTAAAGATCATATTACAGTTTACATCCCTCAAACTTTATGCGTTTTGGAGTTATGGTTTCTACAGACAGTCATAATGCCAAACATGTGTTTTTGGGGTTTGTTGAGATCTGAAATGCAGAAATTCGTCAAACTCTCGATTTCGAATTTTTCAACGATTTCAATGCTTTTTCTTTGCATAAGAAAGTAAAAATGCATTTCATATTTCCTATCGTTGCAACACGATTTATAAAATCATTTACTATAACAATGTAATGTTTTGTTATAAAATACATATAAAAATCAAAAAAGAAATTTTTTTTTAATATTTCACTTATAACCAATTTTTTTTTTAATTTTAAGTGATATAACGTGAATTTTTGAGCAATTATATGCTATGACGGTATTGAAGAAAAGGTTTAAAATTTTATTTAATTTTTAATTAGAACCTAATTTAGTCTTTAAGAAAATCTTGATAAAAAGCTGCTAGTAATAACTTCTAGAAGTAACTACATGGCTATACTTAGTGAATTGATTCACTAAGTCTATACTTAGGTGATTCACTAAGTCTATACTTAGGTGATTCACTAAGTCTATACTTAGTGAATCACCTTGTAGAACGTTTTACAAGATTTTTAATTAGGCCTGCCGAATGACACAATTTGCAGCTAATAGAATAATAATAATATCATGTTAAAACGATTGTTCATGTCAAAATACATTTTATATCAAAAGCTTCATTCCTTCGTCTATCTACGACTCTGATTTTGATTTATTTTCAGATAAAATTTCCAGAACTGTCTAGTAGAATTATGAAAGGATAGCTACCAATTTCAGATTAATTCTAAAATTAATTCTGATTATTCGTCATTTCCTATCAAAACATTTTGAAAGCATTTCTAATTGTATCATTGTTAATATCGCTAATCAAAATAAAAACATCCATCAGTAATGCCACTTTAAAAATGTTCTTTTGTTCATTCTTTAGTGTTTTGATCATTATAAAGTCGATCAAAGCTTAATACTTACAAAACATTAATAAAACATTGATGCAACTATTTAGTGATAGTACTATCATTTTTAGGTTTATCTTTAAGTTCAATCTATAAATCGAGATCAGTGAGTGGAATATTAATTAAAAATGGGTAAACAAGTCTAACAAAGGACATTTTTTTTAAAAAAAATTTCAATTGATTAAAATTTAAATAAAATTTCAATGTTTTCCAGCATAAATGCAAATATTGTACATAACTGATTTGTACCGCTTTAAAATTCAAAAATTTGTCTTTTCAATTATATCAGTTTGTTGACTTTTATACTTGACTATATTTATACAGATTTGTTGATTTTGGATAGCGTTCATTATTGCAAAGGAAATTCGCACCATTGTCATTGATTCATCAAATATTTAATCGCGTGATTTTCTACCGTTGTTGAAACTTAAGAAAGAAAGATCCCGTTAATTATCTGTTCAGAGGAATAAGAAAGTCGAGTTACAGTACTAAGAAAGACAATGCACTATTAGAAGATAAATTCCCCAGACAGATGTTTTTGGTGTTCTATGATAACATGGGGCGCTGCTTTTAAAGTCCATGCTAACAATAAACAAAAAAGATATAAGACTAATAAATTACTACGATTATTATGTACATATTTTTTATATACCATTTCATGATCAAAAATAATTTGTTAAAGGGACCAGGAATATCAAGTTATGCAAAAATGATTTGAATTAAATTAAATACAACCAATATGTACAACGCACCATGTGGTCATCCAGCTTGTAAATAAATACAAAAGTGATGCTATGCGTATGATTAGAGGAATTGTGTTTTAATTCTTTTTGATTGTGAGAAAAGGATACAAAATATTGGGTGTCAAAGCTTTCACAGTAACAGTAATAGACTTTCTAATTGAACAGATGATAACGAATATCGAAACGCAAAACGAATTCGAAAATGAGAAGTATGAATTTTTATTTTTCTATATATGTGAAAGATTTCTAAAACTAAATTCTATCAACTGCCTTTATCTTTCTGTAAGCTGCATATTGGATTTTTGTTCTCTCACTTTTTTGATTAAAAGAAGATGCTAATATTATAGGATCGTTAAAAGGGTACAGATTGCAGTGATAAAAATTGTATAGTTATAGAAATGGAGAGAGAGATGTGATTGTCATTATATTTATATTAACATATTTATTATCTAAATAAATATAATATTGATTGGGATTTATTTACTAGTAAGTCCGCGTATAACTTTATCCCATTCAGTTTCCTCCAACTGATTTTATCTTCCGCTTGGTTGATGAGATTAAATACTAAGTACTAATACAAATGCTTAAGCAAAACATATATGTGTATAAAACAACAAAAACAATTTATTATTGTGAAAATATTTTTAATTTTCAATATAAATTCTGTGAGCAAACTGGATGCCATAAGGTAATCTTCATTCTCTTTTGTTTGTTTGTTTGTTAGTCGAATTCGCTTATGAGTAAAACAAAAAAATTTGGAAAACTTTTTTTGACTTTTGAAAGTGATGCATTCAGAATATATCATTCACTCAATCCCTCAACAAAATTTTCCTCTGCATGAATTTTAATAAACATGGTTGATAACCAAAAAAATATGTGAGGTTATGCCTTTTTTTTTTCTCATAAACAAAAGTAAGTATTGTGATCGTCAAAAAATAAATAAATAAAAAAATCTTCACGTTTCAGATCTTCCTGAGTACGAAAAACACTTATCTATAAGAGAACATGAAATTCATTGACAGGAAGTCTGTCTGTCCTGTTATCCGAATACAAGTGATAATTGTAAAAAGCAAAAAGATAGATGGATAAAATTTGGTACCCCGATGTACAATTTGATGTGTGGATCTGTACCAAAGTTTGAACCAAATCCTTCAAGAGGTTGACCATTTAACAGTCTATATGTTGGCACACATGCAAACGCTATAACTCTAAAACGCAATAATTTGGATAAATGGAAATTGATTTACAGATTTAGCGTTTAATATATATTTTTTTATCAAATTTTAATCCAAATGTATCAAAAGGGTAATTATTTGTCTATTTGTGTGTTCGAAGGGATATAAACTCAATAACTCAAAAACGCAATGATTTAAAGAAATGAAACTTAGGATATGATCTCGTAATTTCTGTACTATACCAATAAACACAAGATTCTCGTGCGCGGAATTCAGAAAATAAAAATCTGTCAACAATCTTGCATAAGGCTTACAATTTCATGAAAAATAAAATTTATAATACAAAATATTATTTCTCATTTATTATATAATATGCGAGAAAGTTCCGGAGAAACTATTCCCACTAGTTTTTCGCTGAATTTATATTGAACAGATAGTTGGTTGCATTATCTGTTTAGTAGCAGATAGTTCATCATTTTAATTTCTAATACGGTTCATCTGTGTTAATTTAAGTTGATGGATGCGAATTTAAGTTAATTTTAACGCTTTGCACTTGGAAAAGGTTAATTTTACCGAAAAAGTATTCTGCATCTTCTTATCATTCTTTAGTTTTTTTAACAATCAAAATTTAAAAAATAAATTAATAAAAAGTTAAAATGATGCACCTTCTTGAATGGTGAGTGAGATGTATCATCCGAGTGCAAACTGTTTACTTAAATTCTAATTAAATGATGTGTTTTACCTTAAGTTAAGTATGCCATGCCAGGAAGCAATTAAAAAAAATTCTTTCCTATGTAGGTTTTGCTTTAGATGGAAAAATAGTGAAGTTGTCAGTAGAAATAATATATGCATTTTTTGCCCCTTCAGAACACAGACTGTTCAAATTCGTATCAATTCTTAAAATGATGATAGAATGAATCCAAAATTTGATACAGATAAGAAATATCAATGGAAGAATCATTTAATTTATTTTATCCAATTAGAAATTTAAGTTTTTGAGAGGTCACATGTACTTAAATAGAGAACCAAACAGTTTATTGTTGACTTATGAAAATGTGAAACATTAAAATGTCTGTTACGGTTTTTTTGCTGCTTTTTATGTTTACTTTATAAATGCGAAAGTAAGAGTATGATAACTGGTTAATTATCGACTATCATTTCTCTAATGTCACTCTCATAAAATTATAATCTCCTAATTTTTAAATGATTTCTTTAACTGCATACAGAAATTTGCCCAATAAATGTATGCATATGATTTGTTTCTATTATGAGCAAAATTTTTATTTCCGACAAAATAATCTGGCTGTCTTGAAAAAATTTACTTGATAGGATGCATTGGTTTTGTCTTAAGATCGTATCAATACAAATAATTTCAAAGTTAAAATTATACGTTTATTACTATCATTGATAATTAATAAAATACTGACTAATGAATAATTAACCTTAATTAATAGTAGAGAAATTTTCAGTGAAAGTAGTTAATTGATGGCGAATAATTATGGTACTCTGATAGTAATTCAGAATTAAAAATATTATTTATAAATATCCCAAACTATTTCATAATTTTGTAACTTATCTATATTTATTGGATTTAGCTATCGCGGGATTTCAAAGCTCCATTTGATAAATGTGTACAAGCATTCTTCAGAAATAAATATTTCTTCTTGCTTTTCATTTTAAGAGGGATTTCTTAATTTTTTTTAATCGAGTCTTTTAAATTCGAGACTTCATGCCAGATATAGAAAAAAATATGATAAATTTTTACTTAAAAGAATTTTTTTTTCTTTTTTTTTTTTACATTTTTAAGAAAAGAATATATATTTCTCAGTGTTTTCCATTTCTAATACAAAGCTCTTAAAAAAACATTTCTTATTTCTTTTGGTTATGAAAATATTCAAGAACTTTTAACTCCAAGTGTGGCACAATATAGAAAAGCGAAACGAGCATTCTAAAAAAAAAACATTAATTTGTAAAATATTAGTTGTTGTAAACTTCTAAATACTTCAAATTGGTATATCATTCTGCGTCGTTTTTTGCTTAGAAGTGCTAAAAAAATTGATAGAATCATTCACCTTAAATGTTTTAGTGACATTAAATTACATAAACTTCACTTTATTCCGGACACCTTAGACCCAAACACTATTCCAGGAAAGTCTGTAGATACATTTCTTCAACTGCATGGAGATAGTGGTGCCATCTCTTGCCAAATTTAATAACTAAAAAAAGGATGCGAAAGAAAAAAAAATTATTGCTCTTATTGGATCTTATTTTCAAACAACTATTCATTCTGCATATCACCACATTCTTTCTTTTTACCATTTTTAGATGCATTTTGAATCATCAAATAGTTGATTGTTTAGTTAACATACCGGCTTATATTGAAAACTCATTTTTGATTTGAAATCTCATTTTAAAAATGCTCTATCTGCACTTTTACTTACTCAAAACCATTTTTATTTTATGTCTATGATAATTATAAGTGAAATTAAAGACGTTTTAATAGAACTTAACATCGCAAAATGGTACTGTAAGCAATTAAATTATTTTAAAATTATTGCCCTTTCATATCACGATATACTAAACATTGTTTTAAAATATATTCAATATGAATTCCTTTTTGATAGCATTGTTGTAAGTTTAGATAATTCTAAATCACTAAAGCATATTGATTTCCCAGCGATGCTGTAATTTATGATAATAAACGCGTGAGTATCATTTAAATAACACTTACGACAAATATTAACTGATAACATTATATTCAGGAGCTTATATATTCAAGCAAATTTATATCTTGAAATTGAATAAACAGAAGAAATTTTGAAATCTGAAAATAGCTGCTTAATAGATCATGATACATACTTATTGGAGTAGAGAAAAAAGTCAAAGGAAAAGCTTTCCAAAACTAAATATATATAGATAAAATAAATAATGTTTAAGAAAAAGACTTTAAAAAAAATTAATTTTCTTGGAAGATTGAAGAAAAAGGCTTTTTTCATCTCATTGAAGATTGAAAACCAAAACTTTAAATCATTTTTAACCAGATGCTTCTTTGCTCCAAAAAAATTATTTTTCAAATACGATTACGAAAATACCATAAAAATATCAATCTGAAATTTTGCATATATTTAGTTTATAATACGGTTTAGAGAATGGCTTGTACCATCCAAATTATAAAGTTGTAAACTTTTAAGCTTTGAAAAAATATCAACATTTTAAAAAATGATGATTTTACACTAAAACTCTTATAATTTGCAGAATTTTGAATTATTCCTAATATTTGGCTTAGCCCATTAATCAATCAATGATTATATTAGTATTGAAGAATATACCATTCCTGTCTTTTTTTTAATTGATAATATTTGTAAAAAGGTCAAATTCAAAGCAAAAATCTGTAGATTTTGTCGAATATTTGGAAAAATAATTAAAATATGAAACATTTTTGTGCAATATAATAAATTTCTTCACACACACACACATATATATTGAAAGCCTCTTAACATAGCTGGATATTTTAAAAGAGGCTATATTTGGAAACAGTAAATTATTAAGTATTTTAATTCCATACGCTTATTGCTTCCTTCATTTATTTAATCAGTTAACTGTTTCTGACGAGTATACTAATCGTGGAAAAAGTACAACATTTTGTGTTATGACGAGTTTATTCAATAACAATTGTTATATTTATATAATAATTGTTTAATTATTATATTTATGATTAATTATTTATTATATTTATATAATATATGTATATATATATGTAAATGACAACATAGATACTCATTTTCCGAAGAGGTAGAAACAGTTAACTGTTTATATGTATAATTTACATTCATTTCATAGATAGGTTATCTTTTAATAAGTCTTCTTCTTGTCATATTAATAATTTCGTATCTAATTTTTTGGTAAATGTATAAAAAATAAACATATACGTTCATTTATTTAATTGCAAGACACCTTTGCAATTAGCTTGTTGATTGAGATTATTGTTTGGCTTTGGCCAGGTGTCAATGGTTTCCACATTAAAATGTTTTTGAACTTCAAATTATGATAGACAGTTAAGCTGTGTAGTTTTAAAGCCTTACACTTATTCGGCTCATTGTATATGTATGACACATAGCACATGAAATCGTATCCTTCCACTTCATCTACCATTTTATTGCATATAATCGTAAATTCATTTCCTTATTTTTATATAAAATCCAAAAATGAATGCAGCAATGAGTTAATGCACTTTTAACATATAAACTACGAACATATCCATCATTTTAGCTGGATTGAAATTGAAATTTGCAAATAAAAAAACAAAGAATATGAAGTATAATAAATATGCATAAAAGACATATTTACTGCACCCATTATATTGCAAAATATGACTTTAAAAAAACGTCCGGATCAACAACTACACCAGTTTTGCCCTAAATTTCATGACTCTACAAACATAGTCAATCGATAAAAATGCTCTATGTTTGTTGTGTATGTTTTTAAATAATCTTTTGATGTATTAAGACCTAGTTTATTGAAACTGGATGACATAACCAAATTATTAGCATTAATATAGTAGGGGGAAAGATGATCGACATAGGCAGAAAGCAGCTAGTCAATATTTATCCTTATGGTTTAGTAATATACGAACAATTAGTTAACTGAGTCTAAATCTTTCAATTAAAATCAAAAGCATTATATTTCTGCAAAAAAATTATTTGCATCAATTATATTTTAAATAATGCTTCTTTATTGTTTAAGATAACTAATATTATTAAAGCAATTTAGGCTAATATGATATACATTAAGTGCACCGCGTCGATTTAATTACGGAATAAGTTGCGTATCTTGCCGTAAGGAAAACGATGCGATGGCACAATTCAGCAGAAGATAACCTACAGATGAATTTTAATTGCATTTATCATGTGATTATGATGCCTAATAAATTTATTCGATATTGTATAATATTTTTAATCTGCAAGTGTGTTCATAAACTAGTATATTATAAGAAAAAAATTTCGTGCTGCTGCACACGGTTGAAAATACAAAACCAGAAACAAGAATTCTCCTTGATTTTTCCTTTAATGTATTTTGATTAGTTGGTTATTCTTGCAAAATGACGACATTCATTGATGAAATCAATCCACTTGCCAAGGTTGAAGATTCTATCGACGATTGATTTTTTTACAATATGTTTCGAAAATCAAGAAAATCGGGGGAGACGAACACTGATGACTCATCTAGAGGTCATTGGATTTCATATCAAATAAAAACTGGAGAATCGGTACAATGGTTATAACTGGGGAATTCTGTGACAATTTGTTTCCAAATAGAAAATTGGCTGTGAAGTAGTGCTCTTGAAATTCCCTGGGTAGAGTGGGAAGCAAATGGACATTAGACCATTAGGATATAAGTTTCATATAAAATTAAATTAATGAAATTAGACCGGTGATTAGGGCTAGAGATTGATTATTTAGATTATTTTTGAAATGAATCGCATTTGCTTTTAAATCAGAAATTTAACATCAATTCTCCTCTTCAAATTATTTGAAGTGAATCTTAAACATAAATTAATTTGTTGAATATTCAGCTATTTATCAAATCTGACAAAAAGAAAAAAAAATTCAGGTATGAAGTATCTCTATTATGAAGGCATCCCGAAAGGTAATTTTAAAATTTTAAGAATTGACCAAGCATTCAGAAACAAGCAATTTTTGCAATAGAAAATACACGGGGCCTGAAGCACAAGGGCAGTCATAGCAAACTTCATTGAAACCGAACTAAGTAAAAAAGAAAAAAAGGACCAGATAAAAAGCACAATACAAATTTAATTAAATATAAATTACAATAGTAACATTTCTCAGTTCATGAATAATAATATTAGAAGTCAAAGCAGCATGACATACTAGGATGGCAAGAAAGGCAAATCTTAAAGTAAAGGAAGTATTCAAATGAATTTTTCATCTAAAATAATACACGCTTAATTGGTTGTTATCCTATCGCAAATTTGAAGTCTGTTAAATCTATATTGTATATTTTAGCTAATATATACTTTCATTTTTAGTGAATTCACTGACAAAAGGTTCCTGAAAACTGTTTCCCTTCCTCTTGTGTTTCCAATCCTATTTCTATTGCCAGAATGACTTGTTTATGCATGCCTGGCCAATCATTAAAGTTTTCAAATTATCTTTCGGGACATCCACTACTGTCTTCAGACTTCAGCCCTCGGGTGCTCAGGGGTCTTTACCCTCAGAAGCTACTGCGCAAAATTTGGCTTAAAATAGTCACACGACAAAAAAAAAAATCACTACTGTCAAACCGTGACGACATTTTCTTTATTTTCTGTGACGCAGGTTTCTTAGAGAGTATTACAATATCCTTTATAGTGGAATACCAAAAGCAAAATTAACTAGAAGAAAAAGTTTTAGATTTTCATTTCAAATAATTAACTGATAATTTTTAGACGTGTATTTAAAAAATGAGCACTAAGCATTTGCGAATTTGTGCCAAGTAATGGCTATGTTTTGAACATTGGACTAAAATGGGGACATTTGGATAATTTGAATCAAGTCATTGACCAAAAGCGCCCAAAATTCACAATTGTAAAATCATTTGATAATTTCAATGATCTCCTCAGCTGTCTGATTATATCTAAGGATTTCAGATCATATCCATGTTTTAAATCCTATCCATAACTGTACACTCTTGTTATCTGTATTATGCTATCCTCTCTCCATATTTTGTTAAATGTAACCTATCTTCCGCTGAATAACGGAATTAAAAATATCAGATTATATTTTGCATAATTTATACGCAAGTATCGATAGATTAACAGACACTAATTTCGCAATTATTCAAAAAACTTATTGCTAAAATCTTAAAAATTAATACCATACATGATATGCAAAGTAATAAATGAATGGAGCTATTTCTTTATATTAGATGCATTTTAAACGTATAAAAGGTAACAGTTTTTAAGAAAGCATACAACTGATCATTCTTGTTTGGAATGTTCATTTATGGAATCATGTTTTTTAGCTACATAATATCAAACTCATTCATTACCACAAAAATAAGATCGTAGTCGTTTAGACGATAGATTAAAAAATTGGGATCCATCGATTGATTTATTGCTGGCTAATCTCAAGCGGATGCTGCTCAATAATTAAGAATGTCGACAGGGATGGCATTTAGATTAAGAAACTAATTATAAATAACAAGTACTACCAATAGGAAGACCATCCAAGGTTACGACACCAGTATATGATGTTTAGCAGTTATAAGTTAAAACAGTACTTGCTTATTTTTGTAATAATGTTGTCAAAAAATGTAAGCCATATCCAACCGTCTTATGTAAATTGGAGCTGGCGATTCTGGCGTAATTTGAAAATTGCTTAGTAAACCCGGGAATGCATCCATTTTAACGAAATCCTGGCATCTTATGTTTAATGGAATATATAGATTTTATTAATCGAAAATCACCAATAAAAACCTGGGACCATAAAAATAAATAAGCGCCGATAAAACCTTTTTAAGAAGTAGGAGAAAAAAATAAGAAAATCATTTAAAAAAAAAAGGATATGGATTCTTTTTTATGCAATTGATTGATTGATTGACGCCGTCGATTGATGATTATTAATGTCTTTCAAAATATATGAAAGCTAAAGTTTTAGATTATATATTTTGTGCGGTATTTTACTCTGTCCGAACCTACTGCACAAAAAGAAGTTTGAATTTACTCTTAGGAAGTAGAATTCTGCTTACATCTTCATAAAACACTATAGAACATTTAGCATAAGGTTTTTATTCATGAAAGAATCTTTGAAGCTATTCGTTAATAAATTAAAATTTCGAGGCATTTGTAGAGATAGTCAGTAACTCAAATGACTTTGAATATAGAATATAGACTAAAGGTATTTATAATAAAGTCCTCATTTTACAAACTTCAGTTTAATGCAGTTTTGTATTTAAAGAAATTTTTTACAAAACCTGGACTTTGAACGAAAATCATAGGTGGATAATAATTTATGCATTTCGAATTTTTTTCCTTTTTTTTTTTTTTTTTTTTTTTTTTTTTGCAGATTTTGGCGAGTTTTTTTTTTTTTTTAAATCGAAAAACAAAGTCAAACAGAAATTTTGTCTAGAAAAAAGGGCAATATCTGTGAAACATGGGTGTTAGTAGGAATTGCCTAACTTTCTTTCCATTTATGGAAATATTGCAATTACTGAGTATCTCGAATATCATGACATAATGTAAAATGTTACAAATTATAGTTAATATATTGCATTCCTACCCAAAAATAAAAGTTTTCGTGAAAATTAACGAAATTTTTATTATGTGCTCATTTTATAGCCCATACATTTAAGATTCCAGAACTGTTTCATTTTTGTTCTTACGTTAATTAGAAGCAAAGTTACAGCCTAATTAATAAACCAGAAGTTGATTTTTTTGCAACCGGAAGTGGGAATTTAAGGAGACGCAAAAAAGCAAACAATACATTTACGCGTTTATTTTGTAACTTAGAATCGATATAAATACCAAAATCTTTTTAAAAATATAAATAAAAGTTTTCTTTTTTCATTTTTTAATTATTTTTTTTAATATCTGGCAGCAATTTTTTTATTCAAGTTTCTGTAACTGAACGACAATACTATTTTCGTTTGGAGATTGTTTACACTCGTAATTCAAAAGCGTTGTTCTCGTTTTCAATCAATTTGTTCAAAATTTTAGCATAATTCTTTTTATACAAGGGATAATCAGGAAATATGAAAGCTGTTGGGGCTTACAGAATTTTTGAAAGATCAGTATTGAAACGACAGTTACAATACACCGAATATTTTGGTGATGGTGACTCTAAGGCAATTCTGAAAGTAAAGGATGTCTATGGAAATAAAGTTACAAAACTTGAATGTAGAGGGCACGTCCAAAAAATAGTAGGGTCAAGACTTAGGAAATTAAAAAAGAAGATCAGAGGACTCGATGGAAAAGGAAAATTAATTGATAAATTTACAGATTAACTTCAAAATTACTATGGAATTGCTATCCGTAGTAATGTTGGAGATATTGGAAAAATGCAATCTGCTGTTATAGCTGCTTTCTTTCACTGTTGTTCTAGTAGTAGAAACTTAATACATAAGCAGTGTCCAGAAGGGAGTGACAGCTAGTGTCGATATCAACAAGTATCCTACTTCTGTCATGAAAGTGGTAAACAACATATTTAGAACTCAGTGATAGAGAGTCATTAAAAAAATGCTTGCATGGTATGACACAGAACAATAATGAAAGTTTCAACAGCAGCTTGTAGTCAATATTACCTAAAGAACATTTTGTGAAACAAGAAACTTTGTTTTTAGGTGCATATGTGGCAGCCATATTGTTTAATTCTGGCTATATAGGACTATTACCTATTTTTAAACATTTGGAAATTCCAATGAATCCTTTGACTTTAAAAATCTATATGGGAACCGATGATGAGCGCATTAAGAAACTGAGACGTCAATCATTGCCCTCCACTAAACTGACCAAAAAAAAGCTGAAAGCTAAAAAAAAAATTTTTTTTTTAAATTAATTAGTTAAAAATGAAGTTAAAGAAGGTTTGACCTACAAATATGCTGAATTTTAAGAATAAAAAAAGAGTAAAAAATTTTTATGGTGCATTAAAATCTTTAAACGTGTTTTCTGAAAAACTGTGTTTTTCAATATTTTGCTTTACGCTAAACATCACCAATACGCATCTTTTTAAGATATTGATTTCAAATTTTGAGAAAATGTTTAAATATATTTCATATGTGTTATGAACAAAAATCTAATCTCCATCTTCATTTTTTTTTATTTTATTGCTTCTTTTTTTTTGTGAAAAAACATGTGTCTTTTTTTTTAAATGAGTTTGACACAAAATTTCAAATAGTTCAAAAACTTTTCAAAATTTTGCAAATCTTTTAGTTCATAACATAGATGAGGGTGTTATTTATTTAGCACATAAATATTATTGAAATATATTTATTAGAAATTTTAGTAGAAAGTTTACCGTAAGTGTCATTTTTCACTCAAATTTGACTAAAAATTAACAATATTTCAAAAATTAATAATAATTTCATACAAATTACATTTTAATTTAAAGTTTTATGCCCCGTTTTAAATAAAAACGCCTTTTGTTTATTGAAAATTTAAATATTTTTTTAAAAAGTCTGCGAAGGTAGGCACATACTTAAGTTTTAAGTTTTTATAACTTAATTACCAAATTTCTAGTTTGCGAAGTCCGTAAAAGAAATGATGATACTTCGTAAAATAGAGTGGTGGCTATAATTTATTTATAATCATAATATAATGAACTCATTGAAAAATGAACATATAATTAAATTCATTTTTATAAAAGATATTTTAATTTATTATTAAGAAAAATGGCATGAAATAGTACAATCACAGCAGACACAATTTAGCGGAAACCGTTCAGGGGAAATTTAGACAATTTTTCCCAAAGGGCATGCTATTATTGGGCTGCCATCTAATGTTTCAACTTTTATTACATTCTCGGAAATTAGAAACAGAAAAAAGAATAGTTCCTATGATATGTATTTAAAAAGTATTTGGTATTTCTGGAGATTTATACACTTTTTGAATCACCATTTAAAATATTTTAAATACCACTCGATTAAAAGAATAAGTATTGTATAAGTGTTTGAATTAAGAATGGAATTAAAAAATAAAAACCTTGTTAGATAATAAATTTAATTTTATTGCATTTCAAATTCAAAAATCGGTTTCTAAAAATCAGTTTTTAAAAACATTTTTTAAAAATATAAACTTTTATAAAGATGAGAGGGGAAAAATAAAAAAAAAATTACATAATTAAATTAATATATGATTTAAGATAGAAAATATTCACTTTTTGTAATCATTATTTACTACCAGCACTTATTACAGCGTCTTAATTATTTGATAAAAAATTAAATAGCATATACAAATACTATATTGTCTTTTTACTGAATTCCTGATAAAGATATGAAGGCATGGAAACACAAATTTAATTTGAAAGAGGGAAATAGGTATTTTGGGGCGATTTTTTTCAAAGGTTTGATTAATTAAAAATTAAGGGTTGTTTTTTTTTTTTTGTGTGTGTGTGTGTGTGTATTTTCGATAACTTTTGAAATTAACGTTGCACAAGAGCATTTTTCACATCACTTAAAAATTCAAGAAATCTTCTTTTTAACAATATCAATTAAGGTAACATTCAATTTCTCCCTTAATTTTTAAAATAATTTCTTTCCGTAATTTCCAAAATTATCTTGTATTATTTGTGCCTAAAATCAAACTAAATTCATTTGTTCAGTAAATCATTCAATCGCATCATTTTCTTCATTATTAAAGCTATGCATAACAAAGTTATTTTCTTTGATAATTAACTACATTGTCTCTTGAGTAGATTTTCGCTTGTCTACATTTTAATATATTATGCATTTAAAGCATGTCTATCGATTCAAGTTCT
>JAPMOR010036112.1:0-20268 GCA_026543865.1 Argiope aurantia
CCTTTCGAACTTAGCATAATTTTATGCCTTAGAATACATTTGAATATCTCATTTAAATAATATAAAAATCCTTCAATAAGAAAATTTTCAATTAGATTTGGTACTTTTTTTTAAAAAGGGATTTCAGATGAATTTGGTATTTACAACGCGCATATAGAACCTCTCAGAAAGGCGTTGATTTATTCTTAAATTCAAATAAATTCTACTTTATCTGAGACTTCGAAATAGTGTATTTCACGCATGCGTGAAAAGTTCTTCAGAAATTTTTATTTTATTTTGTTTAATAAGATAAAATTACGATAACACTTTTTGAAGACGAGTGTCGAATATAAATTTTCTTGAAGATTTATCGGTTTTTAATTTCTGATATTCATCAGTTAATATATTTCGCTAAACATAAAATTTTTGATAAAGAGTTTCGAACTATTCGAAATTGATTTAGAATGACTTACAAAGTTTTTTTCTAGATGATAAAAGTTACTTAATAAAATTTATTCTTTTTGAGTTACTATTGTGTTTAAATTCTAGTAGACAAATCTTTGAAATGGTGAATATAAGTAATAATCCTGATTAATTTCGTCTGAATGTCCTTTTAGAAAAGGATTTATTCATTTGCCCTTTTTAAGGTTTCTAATTTCTTAAAAATATTTTATTTGAAAGTAGGTCTGAAAAGGGGAGGGCAAAGGGTTGAAATCCGATATCGGGATGTGATTTAGTATAATGATAGTATGCATTTATTATGTTCATTCACGAGAATATTAAAACGCAATGACCAATCAATTTCGAGGAAATGGTCCTCAAACTTTTGCTAAAGCTTATATACTGATAACTTGACTCCCATCCGGATGATCCCAATGACGTGGTTGTTTAGGTAACGGAAGGTCAGGAACGTATGCGGAAGGTCGGGGTTCGAACGTAGCTGGGGTTTTTTCTTTTCTTTTTAAATAATTCTTATTCAATTAAAAATTTACAATTACTTTTAATTAGTATGTTTTTAATTTTTTTAATCAAAAATAAATATTTATTATCGAAATGCATAATGATGAAATTAAAATTTAAAAAAATTATAAATACTGATGCATTTAAAAAAATGAAATTATTTAAATTTAATTAACGATTAACAGATAATTTAAATTCATATGCTACTTCTTTTTATGCAAGTATAAATGCTTCTTCTTTTAACACTTAAATTATAATTTAATTTTTAAAGGAAAAATAATTAAAAACGTAACATTAATGGTTACTGATAATTTAGCTTCCTTTCATCATTTTCAAACAATTAATTTTCAAATTCTTGGATTCTAATCATAATAAAGTATCCATTATAAATCAGCGAAGCTGAATTTATATCAAAAATTGAAGGGAGAAACTGATATTTGTTAAATGTGTAAGCAAACGTCCCAAATTGCAGTAATCAAAAGAAATAGTAGAGAGTAGGTTTTTCTTTAATTGAATGCGTAGACAGATGGTTCAAAGCGTATTATGCGTATACAAAATTCTTTTTATTTAATTGAACATGATCAAGAAATAAATTCTCGCGAATATAGTATAAAAATTCAATCACTTGTACACCATCAATTGTCATCAATAATTTTTAATAAGATTATAAGGTATGATGCATAGTACGTTGCACAACTTTCTGATGAAAGAGAGATACTTTCAAATGTAAATGAAATTTGTTTTCCCATAGATCTCTTAAAGAAACCTTGCTCTTGTGAACAATCATCCTTTATCAGTCGTAAAAAATGTCGAAATATGTTTTGTTTCCAATGCTTTTACTATAGTTACCATTCTGATTCTTGTACATAATCGAAAATAAATGTATATAGGATAATTTTTTTACGATGTGAGTATTTATAATAAATAATTATCAACATTTATATTTATTACTATTTTTTTAAATATTAAAGTATAATTTAATTATTAAAAGCATAAAAATTTATTCTTGCATAAAAATAAGTAGCATATTAATTTAAATTATCTGTGAATTGTTAAATAAATTTAAGTAATTTTAAAAAAATGCATTTATATTTATAATTTTATTTCTTTTAAAATTCTAATTTTATTATTATGTATTTCGATAATAAATATTTATTTTTGTCTAAATATATTAAAAACATATTATTTAAAAGTATTTGTAAATTTTTAATTGAATAAGAATTATTAAAAAAAGAAAAAAAAATTCCAACCACGTTAGAATCTTGACCTTCCGCATACGAGATGGTTACCTAGACAACCACGTCATTGGGATCATCCGGACGGGAGTCAAGTTATCAGCATATAAGATTTACCAAAAGTTTGAAGACCATTTTCTCGAAATTGACTGGCCATTGCTTTTTAATACTTGT
The DNA here is from genome assembly GCA_026543865.1 of Argiope aurantia. Lineage (NCBI taxonomy): Eukaryota > Metazoa > Arthropoda > Arachnida > Araneae > Araneidae > Argiope > Argiope aurantia. The sequence continues at coordinate 2,349 of JAPMOR010036112.1, forward strand.
TATATATTATCATTATACTAAATCTCATCCCGATCTCAGATTCCAGCCCCGTGCCCTCCCCTTGTGAATCCAATTGAAGATCTCTCCCATTAGAATAAAATTGTGAAATTTTGTCGGCATATTCATTCAAGTAATTTATAAACTTCATTCTTCAATAACAACATGACAATTTTGGCTTGTTTTCATATCGATTAATTTTTCTATCCATGTCGAATGTTTAAAACTCCTTGATGCCTTCTTTAGATAGTAACAGGTGGTATTTCAAAAATTATAATTAAAGTTTGAATGTAATCTATTAATTAGCTCTAGTTGTTTGTCAATATTGCTCGAAGAATGATAAAACTAGTCAATTGTAATTCAATGCTCCAAAACAAGCGCAAATAAATGATTTTATTATTATTATTATTGGCCCGTGAGAAACCGTATTATTATTTCACGAATTACTTAGAAAAAGTTTGCAACGGTCAGTCAGTCATAATTCCTTTCGAACTTATTTATTACCATCTATTATAAGTATTTATCAACTTTTGGGTTAACTTTTCATAATATCAACAGACTTGGGATCTTAAATTTTTTTTTATTTTGAAAAGTTAATATTTTAGTAATTATTAGATACAGATATTTCTCAACATCTGTTGATTAATATTTGATGGGCTTTCATTAATATTAATAAGGCAATTCATTAATTTCATTAATATTCCTTAATAAGGCAATATTCATTTCTTTAATAACTCAAAGAATTATCTGTATTATTTTGCAATGTGGCTTAGAAAATATTTTCTATAATTCTGTCCTAATTTTTTTAATTTAAATATTTTTTCTCTTTTTTTAATCTTAAGTGATAAGTATATAAATTCATTCCATGATATTTTATAACTGCAAAATATTATAAAGCCAAATAATTTTGCGAATTAATTTCAAAAATCACGCAATAAAAGGATATTTCCATTAAACGGAATTCATCATGCCTTGTATCAAAAATGTTTCAATTCCAATTTTCCTGTAAATAAGTTTAATGTACTAAATCTGTTGCAAAACATTTTCCAGGCTAATTTATACAGAGGCCTAGTGGGAATTCATAATACTTTGTTTTTGTAAATCCTTGGCATCTGGGGTTTACCTAAATAATTGTCCCGATATAATTGCAAGAAGTTTGAGGGTGAAATTCTATAGCTATTACATACCATTATTAATCTAAGATTATTGCACAATTTCGGAAGATGTAAGAAATTGACTAGTTATCCATACAGAAGTAACTAAATATGTCTTTTCAAACACTAACTATTTGCGATGAGATGTCAGAATTTCGCCCTTGATTCAACTTTCTGTTGACGCCTATTTTAATCAACTTGATTTCTTTTATATTTTCTACCCTTTCACGGAATGGAGGTTTCATTTACAAGTCTGGCTATTATATAAGGCTCTATTAATTAGCTAAAGGAAACATTGAATTAAGTTATACTGTAAAGACTTTTAATGAAACATTTTTCGTAAAGCGATTTTCCCCACATTTGATTATTTCCATTCGGCTATAAATAATAAGAACATTTTCTGAGTCACTCTTGATAGTTTTTCATATATATGGATTTTATTAAAATCTTTCATTTTAATTTTGACATAGAATACAAAATCTCTACAGATCCACTCTTAGGTGCTATTTATTATTTCAATCAGAATCTCGTAGATCATCAGAATATCTAGATTAAATTTTTTTGTTGTTTATTTTAATAATTTTGGTGTCAAAAAGTTAAATTAGATAGATGGAAATATATAGTTATTTCAAGGCATAAAGTCTAATGAAAAATAAAAATACTAGAACTTGGCTTTAGTGTCACGGTGGCAATTTGCGATTGTAGAAGAAGATATTGTTTATTCCAACAGGGCGATGAAGATTAGCTTTGAGTCCTTAAGCTACAGTGTTAGATTTTTTTTCTTTTTTGCTGAATCTTAGTTGCTGCTTTAATCGCAGTAAACAGCTTTTTCGGAAATTCCGAAATAGGAAATATGATGAATAAAACAAAGAAAAAACATATAGAAATACTAGAAATAATTCAATAATGTTAAATGCGAAATTGTCTTTAAAATTCTGAAACTTAATTACTTTATTCCTTGACTGTGGTCATCTTGATTTACACGAATTAAAAAAGTAATATATCATTTCATTTTAAAATTGGAAATTATTTACTAAGTCAGTAAAATTCATTTTTGACATGTGCAACAGCATAGAATATTCGAAGATGACAAAAAGAATCACCATAATATTATATTTTTCAACAACTGTCAAAATTAATTTATCAACATTTTACATCATTAGTGACAGATTATAGATTCAACATCATCAATATTTCACATCATTACTGTAATTCTTTGGTTTTAACGGTATAAAAGATGGTTATTTTAATGACAATTTTATCGAAAATCAAAATTTAATCAAGCTAATAGAAAAAATATCAGAAAAGTGAATGAACAGGTTGCTTAAATCTATATAATTCACATTATAGCTTATGATAGTCTTATTGTTAGAATTTCAAAACAATTTTTTCAAAAGCCAAATCATCTCATTTCTCTATCAATTAACTTAATTCATGTTTGCATTTGCGAATCTCTGCTGTGCTACTACAGCAAGTATTAAAATGATATAAAAATCGCAAGTTGCGTTTTTGCAAGATAAATTTTTGTTTCCTTTAAGAGGTAAGACAAGGTTTACATATTTGCACTCTCAGCATCCCCTTTAATTCATCGGATGGAAATTAAATTATCATTTCCAAATATGAGTGAATCAATAAGCAAGTTACAAAGGGCATCTTCATTCAATCTTTTCCTTTTTCATCTAATAGGATTGATGACTTTGTCGAATCCTATTTTTCCTGGGGAAAGAAAAATTTGCAACTGTAAAATAGATTCAATAGCTTGGAAATTACCAAAGCTAATGTTTTATAGCTCGATTTTGTTTACAGTAGTTACTGCTGGCATCGTATTTCCTAAGATGTTTGAGGCAAAAAAGGAAGGGATTGAATTTTTCGGTTTCATCCTTCTGATATCTTTCTATGTAACATTGTACCGATCGAGAGAGAAAACCCGATTGCTACTTCTAAAATTGATTCGAATCTCAAAGATATTACCTTCAACTGGAAAATGGATAATTTACGTTTACTTGTATTGTATTTATATATGTTCCTTAATTGTGATATGCCAATTTGCTTACTTTTGGTCTGACGTCAGAATGAAGAAGCATCTCACAATCCGGGAATTAGGTGGCGTGAGTGAAGAGTTCAAACATTACTTGCTAGTCTGCTTTGATTGCTATTTCGTGTCTCTGGTTATTGTAGTGCAGATTTTTGCAGTTTCCTTTGGCACTTACTACAGTTTGGTATGCATTTGTGTAAAGATATTTCACTCTGAATTTAATTCAAAATCACATTCTTTAATCGAAAAACGTAATTATCGAATTTTATTAATTACCTACGAAGCAATAAAAGAAGGAATAGCGTTTGCAGATGATTTTCTATCTTACCCAGCTTTCATCTCCATTATGGTTGGCATGGTTTCTCTTTTCTGGTTTGGATACACGGTTGCAGTTTACTCTGAAGACGACTTCTTGTCTTACGTATTTTTTATTGTTGGGATATTGTTTTACTTCACATTATTTTTAACAGTTATGATACCTGCTGCTGTAGCAAATGAAGATGCAAGGCACATCATTCTGTCATCAACTGTTTTGTTGCAGCAGCGCTACAAAGAATCAACTACGTATTTGCTACAAAGATACAAGCCTCAAGTTGCTTTCACTTTGTGGAAAATTTACAAAATTAAGAAATCTCTTTTAATCAATGCATTGGGCGCTTTGGTTACTTATGGTGTTCTTATGGGAACTATCGGAAGAGATGAAACTCAAAGATTTATTGGATGTGAAGAAACTTTTGAGCGCCTTCGTTCCTTGAATTGCTCGTTGCCTTGAATAATAGCTGCCATTTTGAATATACTTAAAAAGGATTTTTTTCGAGTTCATTCACCCATTTATTCACTACCGAAATATCAAAATTGTCTGCTAAAAATATGGATTAAAAATTTACAAAGTTGTCTTTCGCCGTTCGTGCAAACTATTTATTCTAATCTTTATTTTGTTATTCTGTCAATAACGTCTTCAGAAAATATTATATGGCATAAACACAGCTTTTTTTAAAAATCTTTAAGCTGAATATTTGATTTTTGATTTATTTTTTGAGATCTGGGAATTTTTGAAAGTATTTTAATCATATTTAATAAAAATTGATCACAATGATTAGCAATTTAACTAAACGGAGTCCCAAATTGACATAATATAAAAACAATAACTATATTAAAACAATAACTTGTAATAACTTGATTTAAAAAGAAGAAGGCTTTGATAGTTTTGAATATAATCTTTATTTTTTATGATTTTACAGAAAGAATTCGGTTTTAAATCTTTATTTAGAATTTCTTGTAAGAATAATGATTAGCAAAAGAAGCAAACCAAAGATGAAGTCAAAAAGAAAAAAAAAAGAGTTCGTGAGAAAGTAGTTTGACCTAAATAATTTTTGAAGGGAATTCACCGAAGCAGCGTTTTTAGTTCGGAACGTTTCAAAGTACAAAATTATTTCCGCTAAAACTTGAAAAACGGGTAGCCTGTAGTGGGTATATGATATAACACAGTCAACTGGCCTTAATAACAAATAATGACGTTTGTTAGCAGGAAGACACGAATATAGAAACAAAAAAAAACGTGACATACACAAGCAATATATAACAGAACACTTAGAACAAATGGCAGCCCACAAGAAGTAACCGGTAGTAAACTAAAACTACAGCACACCAAGAACTCAGCAGGTGGAAGGAATCTACGTAACTATTAACTAAGGTTTCTCCACACATCTGCTTTTTTAACTGTCTTCTTGGTTTAGTTGTACCTAACTGACAACTCACTATTAAACGACTTGCTACTCAATACACTACTCTATGCTACGTCAATCCGTGTCTCCGAAACTCAATGCATGGCTCAATTCTCAATACTCTAATCTCCTGAACTACACACAATGCCTGCGCTTTTTTGGATTGATCCAACTAATTCTACCTGACTAACTAGACGACTCCATGCGACTGACTTCAGCTTGGACAGCCGGACTTTTATAGCTTCTGGAGCAGGGCAGAGATGGTTCTAGGACAATCAAGCATAATTGGGCTCTTAATAGTCCTATCACCAAATTTCCTGAACATTCTAGTATCATTCATTTTGTTGCCAAATTCGTGAAATTGTCGCCATATTTTACACCATGCCTGGGATTCATTGATTCGGAATCCGATCAGCATACAATAGAACTGATCGTAAAACGGTAAAACTTTCCTATAATGGAACTAATTGTGCTAGGAAGCAGTATAACAGATTCGAAAAAATACGCGGGTATAAAAGAGTCAGAACAATATTACTCGAGTTAAATTTGTATGCTACCTGGCCACTCACGCATGAGGATAAAAGTTCAGATTAATGATGATCTCGTTAATGTCATATTTAGGAACTCATTGAGTATTTCACTATGTGGATTGTTTTTCTGAAACTACTGTGAATGGAGAGAAGTCCAGATAAAACCTATTTAAAAGAGACGAGCAGCACGCATTATCATAAATATCAATCCATCACACATTCATACATGTGACGAAAACTAAACATTAGACTTGGTAAAATTGGCAATGTTTTCATATAAATTATTTTATCGGTTGACAAACGATATAGAGTATATCGTGAGAGATGGAAGTCCCTCACGATATACTCTACACGTTTTAATTTAGTTACTTTTACGTCCCGATTCAGTGCAGTACAAGATCTATTCTGAGACAAACCTCGCAATTCTTATCTGTGATTAAACGGAGATACACAATACACGATTATCATTCTTGAAGCATCTAGTGATATTCAAGCTGAGGAGTTTTCAGTTAGTGCATGCAAATAAAACGATCCCAGTTTCAAAAATAAAGACAAGTGAGAAATATAAGCATAGCACATTTAGGATAAAATAATCAAGAGATGCACGAAAAACATAATATTCTTTTTTTATGATCATAATTATTTTTTTAGAAATTTTTACAGCATTCGTAAATGAAAAATACATTATACAATACCGAAACCCAATATTGGTCAATATAAGAAATGTCTTCACAACGATTCAATATTATAAAACTTTATTGTTTTCCCAAATTTTATGATATTATACAATATAGCGTATTACTAGAGTGTTAAATGATGATCTTTTGCACCCATTCCATATTCAGAGAGTCCAAGCTTTTCAAGTAACTGTAACACTCCGTGTGTAAAATTCTGTCGATTTTTTTGTGTAACAACGTGCAATGCATAAGTATTTCATTACTTTTATGGTATACAGAGATGAGTCAATTTTTATAAGTTAAGAAATTGTCATAATACTCGCATAAGAGCAATAGAAAAATCAATATGCTACATGCCTACATATATTCTCAGAGAATGTTTGGGGCGGTAATGATGGAGTCTGTATTGAGTCGGTATTAATCTGATTTAATACTTCAAGTTATCTTATTTTTCTGGAAGAGTGTTACGTAAATTGTTGCCAAAAGTACCGATTGTCGGTTGTAATCAAAGGTAATTTGAGCATGAAATTGCGCTGGCTCGTTTTAAAGTGATTGTCTTCAATTACGTAGGTGATAGTTTTGTAGAGTAATGGACTGGTTGTGGAGTACCATTCGAATGGGCCCTCCGTTCCCAATTTTTAGATTTGTAGAACATTAATTACTTCTTAAGATGTAATTAACTCTTCCATTTATTCCAGTTGATTTAAGGAACAAGTTAATGTACAGTCCAGAGCAGTAGCAGGCATTCACGAAATACCTAAAATCTTTAGATTTGTACTTCAATCAATCAGATGATAGTACCAAGAATGTATTACTATATACGGTCCCAATTCTTTTCAATTTTCGTAAGCGAAGCTACAAAGAAACACATTGCGACATCGTTTCATAACAATGTTTTATTTTACGTTTCGTTTTTTATGTTCTTTGGTACATTCTTTTTCTTTTCCATATCATTTCGGCCTGCACATGAATATGCTAAGCAAACTGTATTATTTCACAACTTTTTTTATAAATATAGAATTGACTGTATATTTTGGAAAAAATTATTTGAATCGAAATATTTAAATAATGATATAAAAATTAGCTTCCAACTAGTTTCATTTCTTGTTGAAATAAAATAGAAATTTAGGTTGGTTAACAAAGCTACAAAATAAAGCTTAACTGCTTACGGACAAAACAGAAAGTTCGTCATTGATAAGAGCTCTTTCATTATTCCAATATTTGTGCGTTACTTTGTAGGAATAACGCAATTATCTTGTATAAATTATAATAATTGATTATTTCTTTCTTTTGAAAATCATCAAATTTGGAAGAGAAGTTTAGCTAATTCATTTCATTATGTTCTTAACATTAAAATATCGGACAAATATTCGGAATCATCCATTAAAAAATTTGTTATTATAATAAAGTATGGAATAGGAAAAATATATTCTATGCATATATTATTCTAATGTTTTTAAATGATGATCCAACTAAGCAATTGTACATAAAAGGACATTCTATTCATATTTTATCTCTAGATCAAAACGTAGCAGAAAGCCATAAATATTTTTACCATTTTCAAAAAAAGGAAAACCAATATTTTCTGCTAAAGTGAATGTATTTCAAAACAGTCTATGTAATGAAAAGTGACAGGCAATGATATTTCAGCAATAACAATGGAGGAAATAAATGCATCGAGGTTGTAGAATCGACGATGCTCTTTTTTATTATTAGTGCTCGGAATTAATAAAAATAATATTTTAAAAACATTTCTATTTTTGAAAAACTAATATTTATTCTCCGCTTGTCTCTACCATCATTTACTGTAAACGCAATTGAGTCAGAATGTTGAAATCAGATTTTGAAGCAGAAGTCCTGTGGTTGTAAGAAAAGAAGACTGCACATCGTAGTACTTACTCCGTTAGATTTTATTGTTTGTTAAACCCATAACTAGAGTATTTTAATATGTATGTTGTCAGTGCATAATTAGGTGTTGTAAATAAGCATTGAAGTGATTATTTCAAAAGGACATTACATGAAAGATCACTAACTAAGTCAAGTACTAAAAATATCTTAGACAAAGACCTAAACAGTAAAATGGTTACAAAAGATAATGTTTTTGAAATCGAGGCGGCATATTACAAGTACAAAAGCAAATCATCTGATAAAAATATCAAAAGAATGTTCCACCAACGGAACGGAACATATGAACAAAAATAAACATTCCAAAAGACATGTATTACATGAATTTAGGTTCTTGTTTGTTCTTTACCAATTCGTTGGAATCGGAAAAATGGGCATTTCTAAAATCAGAAAAAAATGTTCATATAGGAAAGGAATTTATTGCTTTCACAACTGCATCAAATATTTTATTTTCTTCATTTAAATTATATTTTTAACACAAGTAATATATTACATAGCAATATACCATGACGTGAAGAATGGAATGGCTCGTTTGCTTATGGTAGCACTGTCATTGATGTTGTATATATATCGTTGTATCGAAGACGAGAAGAAATATTCCGAATGACCAAAGATTTGAAAGATGTACAGAATACCATTGGAAAGAATAATTCTGGCATAATGAGATCCCTATGGATAATTTTCTTCATTTTTGTCTTATTAACGTCGTTTTATATTGGTATAGTGTTGTATTATTTAAGCAACTCCACAAACAACACTGCGAAAAAAGGGTTCTGCATTAGTAAATCAGTTCAGAGTAAGCAGTATTTGTGTGCGATATAAGTAAGCAGAGTAAGCAGTTCAGTAAAGCAGTTCCTCAATTATTAGCCTACAAAACTATTGGATTTTTATTTCACATTCAAGTGTTAATTTTCCTTTCCGTTTTTGGAACATTTTACAGTCTTATTTGCATACATTCTGAAACCTTCCTTGATTGTTTACTTGATCAAATTAACACAGAGGTGCCGGCGTCCTGGCATAGGGGTAGCACGTCTTCCCCGTGATGTTTTCGTCCCGGGTTCGAGTCCCGGTTTGGGCATGGTTGTCCTTCATTTGTTCTATCTGTGAGACGTGTGAATGTGCCCCCTTTAAAAAGGGGCTGTGCAAGCGAATGTGATGCGTGAGTAGCAAAGTCGTACTCTTGGCCCTAGTTGGCGCTACTAAAATAAGAGAAATTCCCTTTCGGCTTAAAATCGTTGATTTCAAATCAGCGGGCTTGCCTATGGCAAGTGCCATCGGAAACAACAACAGCAACACAGAGGTTTCAACGGTTAATTTCAATGTAAAATTGCGGCGTTTTGCTGCTATCACGAAAATGGTGAACTACATAGAAAAACATTTTTCGTTTCCAATCTTTATTGAAATTCTAATAGCCATGCTTGGTTTGTTCAGATCAAGGTATATGATCGCTTTCTACCCAGGCATTACTTTTCTTTATTCCTCATCACACTTCTGCTTTGGAATTGCTTTCTTTGTTCACAAGATGCTAATAATGGTGTCGGCGTCTATCGTAAATGTAAAGTTGACTCTCGTTATGGAAGCCATTTTCAGCCACATTCCGATCTCTGAGACTGAGTTGATGGCAGACTTAAAGAAAATCAGTGGACATTGTAAGAATCTCAGTTTATGGAAAGTTTACATCTTTCATAGATCACTCATATTACGTCTATCGGCACTTTACTAACCTATGGAATTCTAATCGGAACTATTGGTAAAGTGATTTAAACATGAGTGTTGCTTTTATATTTCCCATTACCTCTCATCTGCTAGTAAATATTATATAGAATACTTGAAAAGAAATAAGAAATGTTTGTGTGTATGGATATAGCTAATGCGATAAAGCCAAAAAGCTGCCACTTATCCAATCATAACTATTGTTCTTTGTACGCCGATTTTTTGAATTAGAAAATTTTTTAATTTTATATTTTGTTTAATGATTAATGAATTTTGTACTTTTCTGCTTCTGGAATGTTTTTTTAATGCACAGTCGTTATCTGATAAAACAATACCTTCTTTGAATTAAATTGCTTGAAAAAATTATGTTTATATGGTACTTCTCTGAATATAAATTGAATTTAAAATCAGGAATCCTCATAATATTGGGAAATTTAATTCCATCAATTCCATTTAATTCCATCGCTTGACTGTAGCGAAATTACAAGGTAACATTGTCGAGACAAAATATTTTGTTTGTGTAAATCGTATGGCCTCGTATTTTATACCACGAATGTCTCTCATTTTCTGACAGTAGTATGTCTTTTGAAATCGAACGAAAGCAATTTCCAGTCCCTCTGCCCTACAGAAAGACAAAAGGTAAAAAAACAAGTCCAAATAGAGGAACAAATTCAGTTGATGCTGAAAAATCCAATGTTTGCCCACGAACAAACAATTATATGTAGCCTTCCTGAAATCTTTTGACTCAATAACTGTTGTTCTCTTCAAATAGATAATTATTTATTTAAATGAAAGTAGAAATTTTTAATGGCTGATTTCTGATTTATGTAAATATTATTTAGCCATTTTGGAATGATAAATTTTTACTTTCAAATTTCTTCATGAGCAGTCAGTACAAGGCATTTTTTTAAACTTTTTGTAATGCAAACCGTAAGTTACCATAAGTAAGATAACCATAAGTATCTTACCATAAGTAATATAAAGTTCACAAGCAATTAAACAATGTTTATTAAGTTAAATGTTGCATGGATTGCATCAGGTGATGCAGTTGCAGATGATAGAGAAAATGTGATCAGCAATTCTACAGTCTATAAAGTGTTTTTCTGCAGAAATTTAAGAGATAAAATTTTGCAAAAAGATTTGAAACAGTTTTTTTTGTAATTATTTTTAAATATTAAAATCGAGTTTATTAGTCCACCTATTTAGTTATTAAGGATATTCAAAAATCTATCTACCGGGTAAATATTTGTTTTAAATAATACAGAAAGGAAAATTAAAATGTCTTTCTATATTTTATTTAGGAACTCAAAATATTTTGTATTAATGTACTTCAATATGAGCACAATTAGTGTCTGATAGATATCTAGTTTGTTCGCGATTTTCCTCTAGATGTTCTTAAATGTTTGAGGAGCCACAGCAGCTGTTTCTAGATTGATTCAACTTCTTACTTGCATGCTACGAACCTTTGTGGCATAAACGAATCCTTCAGGTATTCCAAAAATAAATCAAATAACGCGTTTTAGTAGAATACGGAATCCATGAAAATGATTTGTCTCTATCAATCCATTGTTCGGAGTGTTAAGTTCTTTTCATTAAGGAAATTTCACACATGTGGCATTGATTTAAAATCATGTCCAGTAACTCAAAATTGTTTTAATCATATTTAGTTTGAATAAGTCTGCCGTTGGCGGAAGTCTCATTTTTTTGCGCATTAGTCTCCGAATTGCCTCTGACCTATTCCCGAAAAATACATTTCCAGTAATCAACGGACACACATAACTTTTTCGTTTCTGTATCCCATTTTGTCTCCAAGCAAAATTTTCCTGTTTCAATTCATAAAAAATTAGAACTAATGTAACTCTTTGAGCTATAAATTCTACCAATATAAATCATTTCCACATATTTTATGAAATTGCTTTCAGAATGGAACCTTGTTATCCACTGAATAATTTGTGGATATCTTAAAAGTCTTTATCAAATACAATAAAATTCCACGTGTATATGCAATCTTCATATTTATTTCATTTATTATACGTTCCAGCAGCAATCGCCATGTTCCCTCCCTTTCTTTCATAAGATTTCACTCTATCAAAGTCCTCTATGAATCATCCTTTTTTTTTTGCAATTTAATTAAAGATGGATGTTTTTTAGGAATGGGCTAATTCAGTATGTTGATTGAAGAAAATTTGTCACTTATATATCGCTGCATTTTGATTTTCAGTTGGTCTAATTCACAATGAGTCTTTTGCTATTCTTAGAACAAAAGCGGAACATGGATGTGTCCTTATAAAAAATTACTTTTTATAAGGGCACATAAGGACACTTTACTTACTTTAAAAATTACTTACCATACTTTTCTCAAATAAAATGTGAATTTTATTAGAAAATTTAGATCAAACTAACAAAAACAAGACAATATATAATGGCATAATATTTTAAATTTTCAGTTGAACGAACCTTCAGCGATAAGTTTTTAAGCTTTATAAGCAACAACTTTATTTTCTGTCGACATCGGAACATTGCAATATGAGTGCAGATTTGATGCATTGTAACGAAAAACACTTCTAATTGTGATTTGATATCGCTGAGGCTCCCTAACAACGCAATAATACAATGATTAAAGAAAAGATTAACATTATTCTTGGCATTATTTCTGATATGCGACATAATTTATATCTACAGAAATATCTTGGGCACACCAACGTTTGTATCCTGATGAGGTGCAAAGGTAAAAGAACTGGCCATTCAGCTTCTTCGAACCCATTTTTCGACATTACATTTTTCTTTTTTCAATTCTATTGATAATTTTTTAAAGTAAAGCAAAAACGTTTGGTCTAAAACAACTTGAATGCTGCTGTTGACAAAATGTTAGCAACCAGAGTATTATGTCATTTTAACTCCAGAGTGATAGGAATGTATTATGAATTATACCATTAAAATCCAACGAGTTTTTTATAATTTATTATTTCTTATTGAATAAATATCTAATATTTTTTAATGATGAAAATAAATGCAGTTTCAGAATTGGGGAATTAAAAGGTTTTTGGGTCTCTAATTTTATTGGAATTATAGTAATGTTTGCTTTATTATCTTTTTCCTTTCATTAAATTAATAATATGTTGCTTTATATAGACCAAAAGAATTAAAAACGCTTTTAGAAAAAGAATGCAATGTCTTATATTGATAAATTTATGAAATTAAATCATTATTAGAAAATATACTTATATACTTTTTTAGCCATTTTTTGGATAAGGAATATAAATGAACTAAGAGAAATCAATATAATTGAACTTTATATAGAATTTTCTGTATTTCTTTTTTCTAGAGATGTTTTTCGACAATTGGAAATCATTTGTTTCATGAAGTTGAATTATTATTAGAAAATATACTTATATACTTTTTTAACCCTTTTTTTAGATAAGAAATATAAATGAACAAAGTGAAATCAATATAAAATTGAGTTTAATATAGAATTTTCTGCATTTCTTTTTTCTAGAGATGTTTTTCGAAAATTAGAAATCGTTTGCTTCATGAAGTATCTTAAGTGTCAATTTGCATTCAAATGTCAATTCATTTGTTTATATTATTGCAAATTCACATATCGCTTGAAAATATATTTTCTGTAATTGATGTATAAATATTATTTCGTAATTAGTGCAATAATAATTTAACATAGTTTAATGAATCTTCTAAATTATATTTTGTCACATTTTTTTTAAATAATTTCCGCTCTACAAATAAAGTTCAGAATAAAAATATAGGATTTGTATTATTTGTATTCTTCAATACATAGTACAATTATTCAATTATCTAATTAACTAGTTGAATTGTTCTTCGATATGGGAAAAATACGTAACAGCAATTTTATGTGTTCAATTTCTTGAGTTTGATAATTCTAACAAGCCTCTAAATTTTCACTCAAACATTTAATGCAAGGTTATAGGAGAAGATAATGGAAAATGAGACATCGACTTTTTTCGTGTTTATATAAAAATGTTATTAATATGTCTAGAAAATAAATTTTAAAGAAAGAGGGTCCTTTCATTTACAGCTAAAATTGAGAAAATTATGAAAATTCGAATATCACTATTTAACAAAAATTCGCTAATTTAGACCACTCTATTGACTGCCTCCAAGTAGATATGCTAGTAATCGCCCAGAATCGTCCCAAGGCAGATTGACCTCAATGAATAAAATTGTTGATTGTCGTAAGACAATACTATTCTTCATAACTCGATTAAAATTGGTATCAGAAGTTCGAAACGATTATTTTTATTTAAAAATTAAAATGTTAATAGCTTTTAACTGAATATATTTCACAAGACCAAAGGGCTGAAACAAAATTCACACTTCAAGATTTTTTTCGGAAGTGCATTTATTGTTTGAAATAAAATAAAGAGTTTTTATTTATGTGTTTTAAATAGTTTTGAAAGTAAAACAAAACTGAGTTTTATGATGAATCTGAGAAATTTGTATTGAATAAATTTTTGAGATCTGACATAAATTATATAAAAAAGTATTCTGTAGTGCTCAGTACTGTTAGTTACTAAAAATTCGCTTAATGAAGCCGCAGTCACCATTGTGTTGTGTAAGATGATGTTCACGTATTTTGACTTATTGTAAATTTCAAGAAATATAAAACCCCGCTATTTAATGTTAAATTATTTGGTAATTCTTTGTTAAACACGACTATCTTAGAATATATACTGTTTATAATCTCTTTGAATTTATATTTTATTTTCGTTAGACTTGTCCAACAGATCAAAGTTATTTAATGTTTTTCATCGGGAGAAGATTAGGGGCTACGTTGACGACCTTGTCATCGTAACTTAAGTTATTTTTACTGTTTTCTATTTTGATTATAAGTATTTGTTAATTTTTTGTTCGATTTTCTTTATCAATAAGATCTATAAACTATTTCAAACCACAGCGTAAGTTGCATATATCTCCAAATAAAATTTTAAAAATCTGATACGTTATTTCCAAATTTGAAACATAAGGCACAATAGCATTTAAAGTAGCATGAGCAAAATATCCTTAATGCAGAAGCAGGATTATTACTAAGAATTACACTTACACTATCATTAGATTCTTCATATTCATGACATGAGTGGAAACTTCTTAGACAATGGTTTCTGCATAATGTGAAATCTACTTTGACCTTTCATGAAAACACTGGGATAGAATGTGGTGGAAAAAAGGATGCTCAAATTTAAGAGGAAAATGTGTGTTAAATTTTTGATTTAGGAAAACACGGATTTCTGGTTATATTAATTTATTCTGAATTATATTTCTGAAACAGTAACCATTTATTTCAGAAAACGTGCTTTAATTACTAATTTATATTTAATTAATTAAAGTAGATTACTATGCTAAAAAGGCCATCAAAAATCAAACACTTTTTTATTCAATATTCTTCATTTTTGAGCAATCCTCTTCATAGAATCTCTCTGAATTTTGTTTCTTTGTTTATTCTCTGAGAGGTTACATTGATTTTTATAGTTCCATAAAAATAGTTTCAATAGATTCTTATAGTTCCATGTTTTAATGTTATTTTTCAACTTTAAATGTAATTTTCTCAAACTATAAATTGGAAGAAAATGTTCTTACAAAAACATCTCAAATTAAAATTTAACATATAATATTTGTACAGACTTATAATAATAACTTTTCAATTTGTAATGAAGCTCTTGAACAAGAAAATAAACAAATTGTTTATTTAGAAATGTTTTGTAGGTATTTTAATCTTTTATAAAATGAAAAAAAAATTAGAAATATCACATTATTTATCGATTGAACAATATTAAAAGATAAAATGTAAATGTATATTTTTAAAGTTCAAGGACGGAAATATATTTATTACTGTATCTGCAAGATTTTGAGCCAATTATAGTAAAAACTTTAAAATTGGAAGATTATTTTTTGTTCTATATCTTTGTTTAGCCCAAAAGAAGAAAAAAAATCAATTAAAAAAATTAGTATTTAAATAGTATAATCTAATATGACTGATGTTTTTAAATCTGCTTTATGTAAAAATTCAAAACTACTAAAATTTTATCCCGTTTTTCCAAAATATTCAACCCTGTCGTTGTTACATACTTCTCATGTTTTTTACGACGAAAAACATGTTAACGGTTTGCTAGGATTCTCATTTTGCACCAATACCAGGGAATTATGATATTTTCACTTTACCTTTTTAAAATAACAAAATAATATAAAATTCTATTAAAATAAAACTTATTCAATTAGGAACAATACAAGAAAAAGCCATTCTAATTATGCATACTAAAATACAAAGTGAAAAGTAAAAAGTGATCATTTTTCTGATCTGCTGTAATGATTATTACATATTAATTATGAAAACATATTATTATTTCTACGGTATATTATTTGGAATAGAGAAATATTTTTCTTAATAATAGTATAAATGGTAAATCTTATGTGTATTTATTCTGAGACAAACAAAAATTTGAAATTGTCGTACTTTTGAAGTACTGTATTTTTTATTTATGTATAGAGTAAAGTAGACTATAAAGTAATTTTTATAGTATCTTACTCTATTTTTTAAATGAATTTCTTAGTTTGAGGTATTAGAGTAACGCTGAAAACAGTTGTTTGATTGATAAAATAACAAGCACTAGATAATAATTTAAAACTGTTTTCTCGAAAAAATAGTCGTATCACTTCTATGCTAGTAATGTACATCCACTTTGAAACATAGTTTTAAATAAGCGATGTAATATATTGTATTACCTTCCTTTAACTCCTTAAAAACTAAAGAAAGTCTTAATGATTAAACAATTAAGTACCATCTGCTACCAAAGAAACATCAATTCTTTCTGTAGCATGACATGTGAATTTCAATTCATTAATGGATTGTAATATAATACAAGAATTATTTTTACCAATTTTGTGAATTTATATTATATATATTTAATATTAACGCGAATTGGAAAAATAATTCTAACTTAAAAATGTAGATTTATCTTATTCTTCCTATAACCAATCAGCTGAGGTATTGAAATCTTTCGTTAAGAAACTCGAAAATTATTAAAAACAACCATTTCAATTTAAAAATGAAACAAGAATATGTTATGAAAATGGTAGAAAATAAAGAAAATAACGTATACTCAAGAGGCAGTCAAAAACAGCCAAATTCTACTGATACAAACATTCATAGATTTTATTTATAACTTTTTTAATTATCTCTACAAAAGTGAACTTTCCCAACCGTCTTCACAGGAAATTGCTAATGTCTAAAAACAAAAAGTCCAGTTCGGTTCCAACGCCATTATCAATCATTCATCTTACAAGTTTAGAATAATAGTATTTATGCAAAAAGCGATGAAAATTGAGATATAAGTAAGAAGTGTCGAAAAATTATTGATTAGAACAACGTTTGAAGACGAAACGCAAATGACGATAATATTGATTGGTTTAACAAAAATCAATCAAATTGAATCTTTATTAAATCAATATGAAACAATAGATCATTTCCGAAGCACCGATTGTTTTTTCACTAAATTGGATTCGACGAAATATTTCAAACAAGATCAGTAGTATATAGACATAAATTACTTTTTTTAATTAATAAGAAATTATTTTTATTTATTCTGGGATTATTTGATTATACTTATCTAATGAAGTAAATATATATTTTTAAATTATCCAATAATTTATTTCAGGATGCAAAGAATTAATTTACTTTTCCGATGGTACTGAATAGCATTCCATATGTTAACAAACAACCTAGACTGGCAATTATAAGCGCTCTATCAAATTCATAAATCTTCCACAAAGAGAGTCTTGTGTGCCTCTTGAAGATCATTTCCAATTCCTGTTTAAAATTGGAATATGGTGTTGGAATTCTTCCAAACATGCACTTCATAGCAATATTAGCTTGTTCATTTGCGATACAGCCTGGAATCATGATCAGCATCTGGTGACAAAAACAAAAAAGAGCAGAACCCAGTTGCTGAGTAAAGAATTTTGATGATATATGCTCGTAAAATGTTAACAAATAGCCCGCTCTAAATAATCCAATCATAGCCATTAAGTTTGCAAGAAAAATTGGAAATGAAAAGGTTTTTTCCAAACTGTTCATCGCTTCTGAAATATGCGTAAAAAATAACATCATGCAACGGAAATTATCTGGTGAATTATTTTCATTAAGTTGGTTTATTAA
>JAPMOR010036126.1:2362-36528 GCA_026543865.1 Argiope aurantia
TCCTACTGCTTCTTAAAACCAGATAATTTTAAGGCGGAAATTTTAAAAAAATGTAAAAGATATTTCTTAAAAAAATTTGTTAATATCCAGAAAAAGAAAATATATTTTTTATACATTAGAAGATCAAAAAAATTCTAAGATCATTAGAGATACACTGTATGGAAATTGGAATTTCTATCCTGCGACATATTTTTTTTCTAACTCCTATGCAATAAATTTTCAGATTTTTTTTCGCCTTATGATATCTTTTGCGGCTGTACAAATTTCTTCAATTTCCTTCCCCTCATATTTTAGAGAATTGCTGTGATATCCATATATTTCATGAAAAATTATTTTTCGTATTAAACAATTATAAAAGCGTTTTATTTGTTATCACATTTGTTATTTTCTGTTCATAATCTTTATTCTATGTAATAACTGTTGCGAGTTAAAAAATTGATGTAAAACACCTCAGCCCTATCCAGAAATCCTTTCCATTTTGCATAGGATGCCGTTCTATGAATTGTTATTTATTTCGATTTACTTTCAATCTCCACGGACAATCAAAAGACAAAATGGGGAAAAAAAAATTATAAGGTCTTTTTACAAATTTTTCTGACAGTTAACTGAACGATTAAATGATATTCGAAGTATTAACTGAAAAGCATCAGTTTACCTTCTAAAATAATTGGCTTTTTTTACTTTCTCCTATACCTCCTTTCTATATATCCTCTAAAATCTCGAATCCGAATTTTTAACTAATCTCCACGCTTTAGATTTATCTGAGTTCGAAAAACTCATTTTTAGCACTATACCTGTTTGTCAGTGACAACCATAACTCAGAAACGCTTTGAGCTAGACAAATGAAATTTGGTATAGGTCTTTTCACCAAATATGTAGATTTCTATCACATTTTGTGCACAGGCCATTCAGTGAAAATATGTCTATTTGGCTGTTCGAATATAAATTATATAAATTAATATGAAACTATAAACGAAAAAAGCTAGATAAATTAAATTTGGTCCGGATATTTAACATTTGTAGTGTAGATACCTATTAAATTTTGAACCAAATTAAATTAGGAGTCTGTAATTTCCAAAGCATACAAGCGCGATAACTCAAAAATTCAATAGTTTATATATATAAATTTGATATGTAATTTTGTAACTTTTTGAATTTTGGATGTGATTTTGAAAAATTGAATTTTGATATTGAAAAAGTGATTTTTGAAAAATTTGATTTTTGGATACTATCAATCGTATGCCAGGGACTAATCGAAAAAAAAAAAAAAAAACTTACCTCGCTAAGTATTACGCTATAGGTTCATTAAAAATGTTAAATTCACGCTAAAGTTTAATAATTCGTAACTATCATATGCCAATGCAATGCAAAGCGATCTCTGCCTATCTCAAGGTCCAAAATTTTTTACAGAGTATAAGAAAATAACAATTCTAATAGAGAGCCTGGAAGAAAATTTGGGGGAGACAACTCCAGTTGGTTTAATATCTAACTAGGTAACTAGGGGGCTCCGCCCCCTGCTCGCTTATGCTCGCCAACTCCCAGGAACTGCTATTGCAGTAGCTCTCGGATCGCTTCGCTCGCTCGTCATCTACTGTACCACTTTAGTCTAGCAATAGATGTATTCAGATTCAATTAAATACAAAATATGATGAAACAATGAAAGAAATAAAAAAAAATGTCAAGCAAAAAGTATACACGCAAAAATCACTTGCATCAAAGTTCTTTGTAAACACAAATAACCTTTATATATATATATATATATATATATATATATATATATATATATATATACCGGGTGCGGCATAAATTCGTGCAAACTTCAAAAAATCATAATAAAAAAAGTAATGCTCGAAAAAAATTGCGTTTTGTGGGAATATGTTCAGAGAGCCTTTGGATTTTGTTATTTTCATTTAAAAAATAACCGATAGATGGCGCTCACACGTCATACCGAGACTGTTTATGCAAATCAGTACAGCTATAAAACACAAGGCTGGAAATGGATCTGTCATTCGTTAATTACCTGAAAGTAACTGTTGAACCCTTTAGAGGCAGGAGGACTATCAATCAATGTTATAAGTGTAACAATTTTCACCATACCGCAGATTGCTGCGAAATGAAACCACGCTGCCTAAAATGTGACCAAGAGCACCTCACAAATCAGTGCCCAATTAAAGAAAAATTAGCAGAACCCAGATGCATTAATTGTAAAAAAGTAGGCCATGTTGCGTCTTATAGGGGTTGCGAAGCATTCCCCAAATTACCAAATAACAATAACATACGCGAAAATTACTACTCTACAGCAAGAAATAACTTAAATTCCAGACAGGCATATGTTCAAGATAATAAAACCTTCGCAGACCTTTTTAACGGAAACGCTCCTCAACAGAGGGCGCCACGAGAGCAACCAGCTGTTATCGTAAATAACAACAACAGCTCGGATAAAATCAATCTATCTGCAACCCTTGGTGATAGTTTTATAAAAGACATCGCTGAGGCTACAAAAGAGCTAAGAAAGCTTGTCAATATGTATCCAAACCTTTTCACAGCCCTCAAGCAACTTAAATACGCTAATACCATTGAAGATAAACTACAGCTACTACTGATGGCTTTTGATAGCCAACAAACTCCCAATTCACATTAGTTAATTCAATCTCAATAATCTTAGCATTGTGTACTGGAACGCAAATGGGATCAAGAATAAAATAAACGAATTCAGACTGTTTGTAAATAAGTATAACCCAGACATTATTTTAATGCAAGAAACTCACCCGAGACCACAAAAGAAAATCTTCCTAGCAAATTATGTCGCGTATTACAGCTATCGACAAATTACCAACCCTAATCAAAATGCTGCTGGTGGCACAGCCATACTAATTAAAAACTATATCCCCCATTATGAACTAACCACACCAACCCTTTCCCATGTTGAAGCTAATATAATTGTAATTAATTTTAAAAATAAAGATCCTATTACACTTACCTCTATTTACATACCCAACAATTCTGACACTTCCCTCTTTACTACGGATTTGGAAACTCTCATGAATATTAGCCCCAACCAAATAATTGCTGGCGATTTTAATGCCCATCATGTTAACTGGGGATGCAAATACAATTCAGCCAGAGGTAACTCATTAAATACCTTTTGCCATAGAGCTGGTATAGATATTATTGCACCCTCTACCCCCACAAGATTTGGTTTATATTCAGCTAGCACAATTGACCTTGCCCTTGTTAAAGACTTTATTTTTCCTTACGAAATAATTTCCATCCCTGAACTTAGCTCTGATCACAACCCCATCATGATTAATTTCTTTTTTAGATACTCACTCCCTGATAGCACTGGAAAAATTAAAACTAATTGGACCCTATTCAAAAATAACCTTGCTAAAAATAATAACCTTAACTTATTAAAATTGACAATGAAGACAAAATCGATAACGCAGTAATTACCCTTGAACAGCTTATAAACCAAAATAAGATCACCGCGTCTAAACCCATTACCCCATACAACCTACACTTTGACCCTAAAATCAAAAAACTTAACAAAGAACGTAATTATGCTAGGAAGATGTTTCAGCTTACTAGGGATCCAGCCTTTAAGAAAACCACTAACAAACTAAACAAGGAAATAGCCAAACTTAACAATAAAATTGAACAAAACAATTTCGTTGAAAAAATTGTAAATGCAAACACTGAAGACAACACAATTTGGGATCTTGTTAGACTTTTTAAAAAGAAATATAAAAACATCCCACCGCTAAATGACACACACACCATTGCACTAACAGACGAAGACAAAGCAGAATGCATTGCCAATAGCCTAGAAAAACAATTTCAAAACAACGACACAATTGACACTGAAACAGATAACTTAGTTAATGAAACAGTATCCCACTTTAAATTCAACAATAACACATTAAACGAAATCAAAACACCTCCTACCCCCAGTGAAATTAAACTTGCAATTAAAAAACTCAAAAATAACAAATCCCCAGGTCAGGATGGAATTAATAATAAAATGCTAAAAAACCTCCCTGACAACATCATATTCGAAATAACAATATTAATATATAAAATTTTAATTATTGGCTATTTCCCCAAAAGATGGAAAACGGCAACTGTTGTACCAATTCACAAACCCGGCAAAGACCCAACCAACCCTACAAATTACAGACCCATTTCCTTACTCCCTTCAATTAGTAAACTTACCGAGCACGTCATTCTAAATAGACTAAATACTTTCCTAGATGAAAATAAAATCCTTATACCAGAACAATTTGGTTTCAGAAAAAACCTTTCTACAACGCATCAACTTTACCGTGTTACCGAATTCATCGAAGAAGCTTTTATCAACAAAGAGAAATCTGCAGCTGTATTCCTAGATATACAAAAAGCCTTCGATAGAGTTTGGCAGCACGGCTTAATCTATAAACTCATTAACTAAAATACCCCCAATTATTTAATTCAAATCATTAACTCTTATCTCACTAATCGCAAATTTAAAGTTAAAATCAAAAATGCAATATCCACAGAAAAAAATATTCAAGCAGGGGTTGCCCAGGGTTCTAAAATTGGCCCAGTGTTGTTTTCCATCTTTATTAATGACATACTGAAACAATTTAATACAATGATCTGCATTTTCGCAGACGACACAGCGATACTTGCAAAAAACAAAAATCCAAATTTCATTAAAATAGCACTCGACAGACACCTCAAGAAACTTGAAGGCTGGTTCGTTAAATGGAAAATTGCAATAAATGTAACGAAAATTGAAGCCATTATTTTTCATAAATCACCTGTAAATAAATCATTCCCCCAGCCTAAAATTAATGACAAAATTATCCCGTGGTCTCAGAATTGCAAATACCTCGGCGTAGTTCTCGATAGGAAACTAACATGGAAACCCCACCTTACTTATATTAAAAATAAATTTCGTGAACTAGCAAGAAAATTCTACCCCCTTATCTCACGAAATTCCAAAATGAATAGGGAAAACAAATTACTTATTTACACAGCCTACTTGCGTCCAGTACTAACCTATGCCTGTCCAGTGTGGGGGTATGCTGCCAGAAGTAATCTTAAAATTATCGAACAACAGCAAAATCAAATTATTAAAAATATCTGTAAAGCACCCAGATTCTTCTCTAACTCTGAAATCTATAAAGCAATAGAGTACCCACCACTCAAAAAATTTATTCAAAAACTAGCCACTAACTTCTTTAAAAACCTTGAAAACATCGACAACGAAGCAATAGAACTAATCCCTAAATATGATCCCAACCCGCGAATTAAAAGACCTAAAAACGTACTCCTTTAAAAAACATAACCCTTTCAATAACGATCCTAACCCTTTTACTTACCTGCACTTATCATTGTAAACAACCCACGCTCATGGCGCCATCTACCGCTATTAAATGAAACCTATAATCTTCCCGGCAACTGACAACATCGCTAAGTCCCTTTACTACTGCCAGCATACCCACTCACCCACTCCACCAGTAACAACCAATAGCATCTCGCCATCCAGTTATCCTCCTCAGCACAGCCAATCATAACGCTCGCTTCACCAGCACTGAATCTCAATAATCCAGTCAATCCTACAACAGAATCATGCCAAAATACTAAAAGTAAAGCTCTATCAGCCACATCATTAAGGGGATAGTCCTACTCAAGGACGGGTGCCCCGACAAGCCTACCATCGAAGTCGAAGTGGATCTGTCATTCGACGCCAGTAGCATGCTATCGCTACCAGGTCGAGCATTAGTGGTGAAACTGCTCTATAAGAACGGTGAATCCGCGACTAAAGCATTGCGACAGTTACGGACGGTGAAAGGAATTAAGGCGAAGAAAAACCCAATTTCATTGAATGGGATATTGAATTTAGTTCGCCGTTTTGAGGAAACGGGAAGATTAGAGAATCGACCACGAAGTGGTAGACCATCCGTCAGCGCTGACTCCGTCCCTGTTGTCCAAAGGGTCATGAGAAATGTGTAAATATATACATAATTATATATATAATTCAAAAATATATTATATGTTCTGTATAGTGTAATTTAGTTATATTAACGGTCCGTTGTAAAGCAACACTAGGGCTATTTTGGTACGGACCTCGTAATTTTGAACCGCGGTTAGATGATGAGAACGACACCTGAGCTGGCACCCCCCTCTCCGCACCACACCACACCAGCGGGAGGACTTTTGGCCCTGACGGATTTAACATGCAACAGACCCCTTTACATGACAGTTCTTCAGAGGAATCAGGTCTCGAACCTGAAACCCTACGGCTCACGAGACGAGACCTTACAACCAGGCCACTGCGGCCCATATGTTCTATATAACATTTCCCAAAAAATTCATTGCGAGCGTAGTCGCATAACTTAAAGAGAGTCAGGTGGACTATTTGTGAAAAAAAACCTCATAGGTTTCTCTTTCCCATAGTCATTTGTATTCTTATGTTTAGGCATATAGCTGAGCATAATAAAAATCTTTGACCAACTTTCATGCAAAACCAGTATTTAAATAAATAATCATTGATGTAATGTTAAACAATGTTCCATGTATGATCAATATAATAATCCCAATAATCTAAATTATAAAATCCCAATCCACATTAAAGATGTTGTCTGTATTTTTAACAAAAAAAAAAAAAAAAAAAACCAAAAAGAAGAAGAAGAAGAAGAAGATCCTGCCACTTAGCTTTTCTTTTTGGATCGGTTTCCAACGAATATTGCATTGATATTTTACGTTACAAGTACATAACATAATGCTTCATACGAAGATGTACAAACATCAAGCAAGCGGTTCATAAATGTCATACGTATTAAAATAAAAAAATACATAATTTTACTTTGGAAAAATAAGCTTTCATTTATGAACTATGTATTAATTCTTTAGTTTTCATAATATTATAAACAATTTAATAAAAATAGCTAAACTTCACGACTTCGATTGCCATATCTTCGGCGATTTACCTGGTGCCGCCTCATAGTGAATATAAGAGAAATAATTGCTTTAAAATCTCGGAATATTTATAACAATAAATTATTAATTAGATACAAAAACTTGAAAATCATCGAAGGGAAAAAATTATTCTAGTTTTAAAAATAATTTTATTACATTTATTTTTTCCTGTTTAATAAAATCATTTTGCGACTTACTTCTAATAGATGCTCGTGATCGCAGAACTCGAGAAGATGGCTGCCGAGCAGATCGAAATCTCGGACTTTGATCCGAAGGAGTATCGAGAGATACACCGCCTTTCAACCAACTTCGTGACTTCCGGAGATGCTTCGCTTTTTCTCCAGGTATTACGGATTTTGTCTTATCATTAAAGGTGCACGAACAAGATCGTTCGGGATCTGGATAATAGCATACCAGTTAAAGCAAGGTTTCTGAGAAACTTAGTCATTTACTTATAACAAATGCATTTTCAAAAGATTTTCTCTGATTTTTATGAGTTTCTATTATTTTATTTTTCGTTTTTTACTTTTCAATTACTTCTAAATATAAATGAAATAATATCTTTTTAACTGTTAATATTTCCTAACATTATGAAACTCTCAATCATGTTCTTCCTCGGTAGCAAATTTTATTACTTTTTTCAATTAGTGATCTTTAGCTACAATCAATCAACTAAATTTTTAAAAAATTAAAAATATTCTGTAAACGAATAATTTAAAAAGATTCAAAAGCAGTAACAGGAAAAAGTGTGGAAAAAATTTATATGCAAGTGTAAAAATTAAAAAGTATAATCGTCTGAAAAAAATATTATAAAAATAAGAGTATACATTAAATTGAGAACCAAAAGAAACAGATCACATGCTGATTATATATTATTGAAAAACCAGGGAAATCGAATTCCCTTAATTTTTTACAAAATATTTAAAATTAAGGGAAATAAAAAATTAAAATATCAGAAAATTTATTTCAAATAACCAAGTATGAAAAATGTTTTGACAGATATAATCAATTAAAAAAGGAATATTTAAGGAGAATAGACAAACAAATAAATTGCTTCGTCATTACAAATATCGTAACAAATATATATTCTGCAATTATTTTCTGAATTCAGTAACTGATTTATTTATTCTTTTTGGTCAAAATAAGTTTATTCAAAAAGTTCAATTATATGAGTTTTATCTAGTAACAACGAAACTTCTTCCAGTGGCAAAATCGTCACTAGAGGCCATTCGAAGATATTATTCGGCTCAGTAATTATCACAACAGCGCCATCCACACAGAAGAAAGCATTCTGTATTTTGGAATATACAAAAACATCATTAAAACATTCAAAAGACAAATGAAGCAGTTTCACAGCACGGATTGTTTATTAAAGAAAACCAATCCAGAGCGAGCACCATCAAAAACGGAGTTTATTAAAAATATATAAAATCTTTAAACGTTATTATGAAGTCCTGAAAATTCACCGCGCCGTGCGATTGCAGCACTAAATATCCTCGAACAATAGTGTGGGGTCGGTTAAGGATAATTCTACAATTCCAGGCATACGAATTTCAGATGGCACAGACTTTAAATCTTTCTGACAAATCATTGCAGGAAGATTTCTGTTTGTATTTTCAACATAACGCGCAAGTGGACAGTTTCACGAACAGACTTGTGTTAGGGATGAAGTCATCTTTTATTTATGCGGCAAAATTCCGGGATAATTTACAATTTTGAGCCACTAAAAATCCGCATAAAATAATGGAACACCACTGGGATTCTATTAAAAAAAACTTTTTTTGTGTGTGCCATAATCTTTTGTGTTTTCTTTTATCTTTTTTTCCCCCCTTTGTTGGAAAATTCATTTACAAGTTTGTTTACCATGACATGCTCTCAAAGTTATTGTGCCCTCAGTTACAGAAAACGGTCCACAACTTCACTCTGCAGCAAGACGAAGATTGCCCACATTGGTCGACCTCAATGTACATGAATATTTGATCGGGACTAGGCGATCTTTCAATTGGCCGCGCTGAATCAAATAATATATCAATGATTTATTGGAATCAGAATCTAAATTAATGTCTTTTTGTAATCTAGTTTTGTTAAAGAGAAAGTCTTGATTTCCACAGGACCTACAGCAAATGAAGTAGCAGATAACTATCGCAAACTCAATAACAAGGTATATTCAATCAGAAGTATGGGAGGATTTGGAATACTACATAAAAATTTGGCATGTCACAAGAAAGGCAAACATAGAACAGCTATAGAAACCTGCTAACTGTAATTTAACGGTAAAATTGACTTATTAAAATAAATTAATATTAGTGTTTACAGATAGGATTTATTTTTGTCATATTCAGTATAAATCAGTTTAAAAATGTTCGGGTCATTACGTAATTTATATATGTGCTATTCTACTAAACTAGAAGGTTATTTAGTGGCACTGATATTTTTCCTATTCTATATTGTTTCATTCTCAAATTTTTATAATAAATTTAATTCCTTACATTTAAAAATATTTAAGTAAAAATGAGAATATTGCAACAAAACCACAAAAGTTTGAAATTCTGACAACAATAATTCAAGAGCACTTGTGTCTAAAATTATATTCACAAACATTTAAACTTTATTAACTCGAGAAATATTTGGTTTTATGCGGCCTCAGAAGGATATTATTAAAGTAGAAAATCTATATAAAAATAACAGTATGGTTATAGGATATCTTGTTAGTTTTTGATACGAGTTACAGCAATTTGTTAAAATAGGATTAATCATATCTCAGACAGATGACCTTCTAAAACTGAGTGTGGCCACCATTCACAATTATATAAAATTCGTAACGAGATGCCTTACTGTTAAATAGAGTATCGAGTTTTGCTTGCGGCAATAGAACCTCTTCTTCTAAAATAATTGGTTTACATGCCTGGAGAAACCTGGATAGGATGTAATAATGCACAATGGTTTTTAGAACGTTCCAGACATCTTCTATAGGATTTATCTGGATACTTCCCGTTCCAGTCCATACGTGAAACATCCTCTTTTTCAAGAGAAATCTCAATAATGTTAACTCTGTGTGGTTTCTCTCTATCGCCCACGAAAAGAAAATCTCAACTTCAGCACCTGAGGAAATCCAGACACCGGCTTCAAGTATCTCAACCCTATAGCGCTGAGCGGTAAAAATGCCCGCATTAAAGTCGTGTATATGACGCCGATATGACACTCGATATGACGCCGTCCCAGACAAGGATTCCTCCGCTATCAAAATAGATTATTTTCTTTACGTTGCAGCTATAATAGCTTGCTCCATTTACTCTCCATCTGAAGGCTCGATGAAAAGAAATCATTCTGCTAACTTTCGACTCATGAGTAAAAGAAACACGCTCCCATTCTCCGGGTGCCCGAGACTGTTGTATTTGACTGACTTGTGCCGGATGACGTCAAGCATATACCGGTCTTGTCATTAGAACGAAACTCAAAAATCATGAGGCTCGCAATGAACTTCCCCTACTCTTATAGGCGTCATTATTCTAAAGGAGACACGAAAGCCTTGTGGTAAAATATAGGCCAGGTAGCCGGAAGGCTCTAAGGATAAAAAAAATTATTTCTCTGAGGATTTTTCGTGCTACAGCTCTGAAGCACTCCCAATCTGATGCCACTGGTCGGATCCCTCTCCCATGGCGTATAGCGGTAGCTTGGAATGGGGTGTCCCATCACAGATACCGACCTCGTCATTAGAACGAAACTCAAAATCATGACGCTCGCAATGAACAACCTATACTGTTGCTTTCGGAAAGGTGATTATTATAACTAAACTAAACCATAAAATTATGTCGTTGTTGTTGTTGTTTTTCGATACAAAGGAGCCTTTTGGAAAAACAAGCTCAGAGAAAGACACTGCACTGGACGCCAAGAGCGAAAGGCGGTCTCTGCAATGCATTGAAATTCTGATTTCTTGAAAATTCTTTTTTCACAAGCAAAAACACGATCACGAGGAAGCTGTTTAGCCATTGTCTAATTACAACACCATGTACTTAATGCTAGTATCGATCCGGCGCAGGTGTCGTCGTTCTTATACAGGCTTGGTGGATCTGCAGCGAACCACTTTTGTGTCACTTGTAATCATCAAACCTATTACGCCTGAGACTTCCCAGCTTTAATTCTGTCCATTTCTTTCTAATTGAATGAATCATCTCAAAGAGGGTGAGAACACATTATCACTTCAACCAGTGAAACTCGTCGGTTTTAAACACATCATTCACAACGTTGCAACCAAAAATCCCATTTGCGTGAACAGACAAATTTTACGTTTTGCTACAAAACTTATGTAAAACACTATTCAAACCTGGAAGCTGGCTTTCTAAATCCATTCTTCATAATACATGCAAATTATTTCCCTTTTCTTGATTACAATTTTGAATTTTTTTGAAGAACGTGATGTATGTGACTTAAATTTTGAACACCTGAGTAAATTATACTTTATCCACCATCACAATACATTTCGCTTTTCCAAAAAAAATTTAAAAAATTTTTCCTCATTAATTTTTCCCTTTGTTTCACAATAAAAATATTCTCGATTTTCGATTTAAAAATATATTATTTCCTACTTTTTAGAGCATTTACTAAAGAGGACTGAAAAACTTTTGATTTTCCCTTCAAAATCAGTCTTTAACAAAATAGGCATATTAATTAATTAATTAATAATATAAAGCGCTAAAATTAACAGAGTAGACTTATGACATCAAAGCCAGTAAGAGAACCAAATTTCACAACTCTCGTGCCCCAGAGTAGAAAGGGAATATATTGGGAACAAAACCACATATTCACAAATATGCCTTTCTAGAAACTAGAAAACTAGAAATTCAAAAAAGTACCTTTGTAAAAAAGGTATTTGCTTTCGTTCTCACCTTGCAAATTTGATGAAGTAACAGTGGAATTTCCATCCGTAGAGGTGCGAATTTCTATCGAAGCATATGTAACACGCAACACATGTTTTTTCTATAAAAAACATAATTTGAGAACTTTATTTTTAGCCAATAGGAACAAAATAATTGATTAAAAAACTTCTTTCAACAAAAAAGCAATCTTTAAATAGTTAAATTATTTATGAACAAAAGAAAATTTTAATGAATAAATAGAGATTTCATTATAAACAAAACGAATACCTAATTATTCAACTGATCTTTCAATATTGAGCAGTAAAATGTCAGTAACTCGTAATGAAATAAACATTAAGTTAATACTATACCAAAACTAAAATAATTTTCATTATTCTTAATTATTTAATAAATCAGTGATAAATTATATATTTTCTGATAATATGTTTTCATTTTTGAAATGCTCAATTTTATATTAAATTTATCAAGAAAATTAAAGTTGTATCATAATTTTATCAACGTCCCTTTTAAAATAACTAAAAATAAGACTGAATCACTCAACCTAGCCATATTTTATTTACAGTAATAATCTGCATAATGACAATTATGGACTCTAGAATTACATTTTTCACATTTGTTTAAAAATGAAAGAATGTATTTCTTTCAATGAAGAAAGATTATCATATTTCATGGCAAATAAATATACCACAGCTATTCTAAAAGTTTCTCCTGTAATTCAGATTTAAATATGAAATAGAAATAAAGCTTCAAACATAGATTATGTAGTTTTTGATTAAGATAAATAACCAAACTTCAACATTTTCAAGAAATTCAGATTATTTTCTCCAACAATTGCAATTATTTTTGGGCGCATTTTTATTTATTTTCTTTCTTAAGTGAAGCAAGAATTAACTTTTTTTCAAAAAATAGATGAATTGCTTCCTTCTCAAAGAATCATCAATAATTTGGAAAATGACTAGTTCTTCGAAAAAGAAATATATTATAAATTTCAATTAAAATGAAGATTCCCTCAAAACAAGAATAATATATCTATTTTAATAAATAGAAAAAATAAAAAAAACAAATAATTTAGATTAAATAAAGAAAGAAATACAATGAGAAAATACATAATTTCCTGAATTTTACATGATACGATCATCATTTACAAACTTTACAGTCATATTGTAAAAATAAGTACGAAAATATATTCATAAATTTCATGAGTTTTTAAAAAATATTATCGGAGATTTCCTTCTTTAATAATTATTAAACAGAAATATCACCATATACAAGTTCAATAAAACAAATTGCTGAATGTCCATTAAAGCATTTAAAAAATTTATTTTTTTAAAAAACATTTTTAAATAATCTTGAAAATAAAAGAAATTTTATGAGCTTTTGCTATGGTATCATTGATTATATACACTGGTGTGCAAAACTTAAGCAACAGGTATGTTTTTTGCAATAACGTCACGAGAAATCATCTGAGAGACATGAAATTCAGAAATGAGATACAGCATTTTGTTCTGAAAGAATGACGAAAGCATAGTTGCGCAGAAATGAATACAATGCATACAGTATGGAATCAAACAAAAAAAAAGGCTTTATTGCACTCATAGTATCGTTACACATGATTGTCTGTCCAAGAGGAAGAACAGCAAGCAGATGTTCCTTAGTATGGGATATGCCCTTTCCTTACTGCAATGGTTGCTTCGCACCGTCTCCCCATACTCAGCACCAGATTGTCCAACAGTTCTTCAGGTAAGAGTGCCCATTCCTCAATCAGCATCTGTTTAAGTTGTCGGGTGTTCCCAGGAGGATGTAATCGTGCCGCAAGGCGTCTCCCCAAAGCATCCCACACATGTTCTATCGGATTTAAATCAGGGGAGCACGCCGGCCAATCCATTCGAGTGATATCTTCACTTTCCAGGAGCTCCTCAACAGCATGAGTCCTGTGTGGCCGTGCATTGTCATCCTTAAAAACGAAGTCTGATCCAATGGCACCTCGGAACAGACGTACATGGGGAAGGATCACCTCCTGACAACAGCGATCTCCAGTTACAGAACATCTGTCGAAAACGTGGAGCTCAGTCCGCCAGTTCATCATAATGCCTCCCCAGACGACAACTCCAGGACCACCGAAACGGTCTCTTTCCGTGATGTTACTGGGATGAAATCGTGTCCCGACCTCTCTCCAAATCAACTGGCGTTGAAAATCGCTTGTGGCACTAAAACGACTCTCATCTGTAAAGAGGACACGACTCCATTGATGAGATGTCCAGTTTTTGTGCTCCCTGCACCACTCTAAACGGTGCCGCCGGTGGGAAACTGTCAAAGGGATGCAGCGTTCAGGACGGCGAGCGAATAGGCCACCTTTGTGAAGGCGTCTGGACACAGTAAAACGCGACACTTGTCGCCCCGTTGCTGCACATAGTTGCTGAGCAATGGCGCTTGCTGACTGGTTTCGGGTTCTTTTCGCCCGCAGGACGATATGTCGGTCATCCACTGCAGTTGTTTTCCTGGGGCAGCCACCACCAACCTTTCTCACAGCTGTACCTGTGGTTTGGAAGGCTTTCCAAGCGCGCGAAACGACACTTTTGTTGATTCCGAACTCTTCAGCTACACTGGTCACACTACGCCCCTCCTCCAGATTTCCGATCATTCTTCCACGTGTTAAATCGTCCAGGTGATTTCTGCTAGCCATATTTCACAAATTAACTCAGGTGCACTTGCAGCGAATGTCTTTAATTGCGTCTCCGTCCTTCCTTTTATTGTAGTGTTGAGCGCGCCTTCCGCACGTGTTTTGCGTACGCTCACGTCGTCTGTGACGTTTTGTTCCTGATATTTGCATACGCATGACCTTTCTCTTCAATTACGTGTTCATTGTACTGATCGCAAGAACTCTTTTTCTGCACTTTCATGGCTATCTGCTTAAAATTTGCATTGTTGCTTAAGTTTTGCACAACAGTGTATGTGTATATATATATATATATATATATATATATATATATATATATATATATCCCTTTATTTTCATTAAATGAAGTGCAAATATTCACTATTTTTCTATCTTGATTTCACATTTTATGTGAATATTTTATCTTAAAATCATTTATAATAATTTCATCTCCGCATGAAACTTATAAATTAAAATGCTATATGAAAAAAATTTAACTCCACACACACACACAATGATACGGAAACAAAATAGACAAGCCATAATCGAAAGGAATCTAATTACTTGTTTTTTTCCGGAGTCATCTGTTTCTTCACAGATATCATTGACAAATATTCGTTCAGGCTCTGTAAAAGAGGTAACAATTGCAAGTTTATAAAAGTGCTTCAATGTAATAAACATAATAACTGTATCTCAATAATAATTCTACGAAGAATTTCTGGTAAGCTTATAAGGTTCAATTCGAATACAAAGAGTGTATTTATTTAGAATTTATATTGATTATTAACTTCCGATTTACACAACAATAAATAATAAAGGAGAACATTCTTGTATTAATAACATATTAAAATACTTGCAAGCGAAATGAGGTAGCTTATTCCTTATTACCTATCCGTTCATACGTCATGCTTTAAACATTTGTTGTCCATTGAAAGATTTAACTTGTATTGCAAATGGCATATATAGATTAATAAGCGGAAATCTTTTCTCATCTTCCTTCTCAATAGAGCATGCTTTATGTTTTTCTTCGTAGTAAAAAGAAAAAAGTCGAGTACAGCTTGTGGACAGATTTTCATTCAATGATTGGGATCTATTTTTAGCACAAATATGTAATTTTCATGGCAAGAGAGAAGGAACATAAAATTTAATTTCTTAGTTAATACCATTTATATACTTAGAGGTGTTATATATATATATATATATACTTTGGGAAGGATTTTTTTAGAAGTTTTTATTTTGTAACCACCATAGAATTTTGAGATTACTTACAAGGTTTTATTTTATTTTCTGTTCTTAATACCATATTCGAGAAACATGCCAAAAGCTCGGAATTACTTCTCATTTATTAAATACTAGCCGCCTTTGGCGACCAGCCGGTTCGCCAGTATTACCGCTCGCTACAATTTTCAATTAAATATTTTAAGTAACTGGACTCTTAAAGGATTCTCCAACAAAACATTTTTAATCTTCAAATTTTGATAGTCATACCAAATTTATACTGTTTAGATCGTTTCGTTTAATTTACTATATATATTTTGCTAATTTGTTGTCATTTCCGGCAAAACTTCAACTTTAATTTAAAATGTAAATCATGAAATTGCAATTAATATTAAGATATTTTTTAATAAAACCAAGCTTTTTATTTTATTTATCATCTTTATTGTTATTTATTAATTATTATTATTATTGAATGTGAGTATTGCAAACAGAATCGCTCGGTATTTAAGTCTTATGTTAACTACAAAATATTTTTCATAATTTATGTAATATCTCAAACAATAATTCAACAAAAATTTCTCAGATTCAGCATAAAATTCTGTTTTTAGTTTTGCTTTCAAAAGGATTGAAATGAAATCAATAATAATATTTTGTTCCGGCCTATAAATATATTTCAAAAATTATGAAGTCTAAATTTAATGCAGTAAGGTATCATATTCTGAGAAATATTCTGGACACACCAAATTTTAAATAAACGAATGAATGTTTCTATTTTCCACGATCAACTAAGACTTATTTATGAAGTTTTAAATGTTAAAAATTTAGAAAAACTCAACATTTTCATAATCTTAGGCCAATTAATCTTGAAAAACTTGCGCGCTGATTGGCGTATTTTCTTTGAAGCGATTGATGGAAAATCTAAAATTATCCTTTTTTTATTGAATATGATATTCAAATTTATATAAATCAGTCAGTTTAAGTGATTGGAAATTAACTCTTAAAAGTCAGTGATTTAGTTGATTGGAAATTAACTCTATGACCACCATAAAATCTGTGATTTCTCTTGTGGTGTATGCATTCTCCTTAATATCCGCTCGAATAAAACATCACATACAAAAGTATTACATAGAACAAACACATCAAAGGTAAACATAACATTTCAATAGTTGCCAAAAACAAAAGAGAGAAAAATGCAATTAATAAGCAGACGATATTTAGAAAAGTACAGATATTTAGACTGGAAAATGAAATTATCGGAAATTAACCACACGCGCAGACGATATTTACAAAAGTAAAAATATTCAAACCTGAAAAGGAAAATATATGAGTTATTCCATCAATAAATGCCATAAGTTTGTTTACATCTTCATTATTTTATGAGTCATTAAATATCAAAATGGATCCGGGACTAAATAAACACCCTGTATAGAGAGTGTAAAAGATCATAAAATAATTTTTCTTGAATTTATTTTTTAGAAAAAATAATATTTCATATTTGTTTCATTTCCTACAGTCACATGCCGAAAGTTATATTTTTGCAGATTTCATTTCCAAAAAGATTTAATTTATTTTCAGTTAGAGCTTTAATCAATGTGATGGCAACACTTTGAAAAAAGCTATTTTTTTCCCATGAATGCGAAACGTGCTTAATCTTAATTTTTATTTTTGACGAAAAAAATTATTGAAAAACATAGTTAAAATATTTATTTAAAAATTCATTAAAAATAGAAATTTAATTTTAAGATTAAAACATTAGTATCATTTAAAAGATAAATTTTTGATCTTTAACTTCATGTAAAAATCTTTTTTGTGTGGTAATATTTTCGGAAGTTATAACAGAAACACGTCAAAATTTCGCTTAATTTTTAAATAAATAAAATTCTAGTTAAAAATTCGAAAAAATAACCCCCAGGTGCACATTCCCGGCCTCCAAGGTATACACGTGCCAAATGTGGTAGCTTTAGGTTGAATGGTCTGGCCTGTAGAGCGCCAACACACACACACACACACACACACACTGAGCTTTATTATAAGTATAGATATAGATTTATCTCTGATGTCCCATCTGCAAAAAGCGTATTTTTCCAAACTTCCTTTCTATACTTTCTATTCCGAAACAAAAAATATATCGCTTTATAGTTAAGTCATGGAAAAAAATAATCAGCATATATCATTTACTTATTATGTTTGCAATAACTAGAGGAAATACCCCTTCAACTTTTTCATATACTCCCCCAATAAGACATATTTTGTATTTAACTTATTCGTTCGTTCACCAATGTGCACACTGCAACAGTGCAACTTCCTTTATTTCGATAGATTTCTAATTTAACTACGACCTAAACTTATTCATTCGCTCACCTATGTGCATTCTGCAATTGTCCAACTTCCTTTATTTCAATAGGGTTCGAATTGAACTTGATTGAAAACTTTCGTTTTAAGATTTCATAAAAGGCTCATTAAGTTTTCGGGTTCTGACGCTTAAATGTCAAATGAAACTCCACAGGCACATTCGTATTGAAATCTTGTGCTGTTCTATAATTCAGAGGCGAAGACTTCTGTTCCATTTCTAAATTATTGCAATTGTGTTTACATCAGTAGAAATACTATTAGGCAGTCAAAAAAAATAATAATAACCGAATTTAGTTCATAAAGATCGTTCCTTTTTTTAATCTGCACTTTCACCAGATAGACTAAGAAGAAAACTACTCTTACAAAGATATCATTGAACATTTGGCAAGTTACCAATTTCCATATAAAAAATTTCATTCATCTAGATTTTTTCAGTTTCAAACTATCATATTTTGTAAAAGATACACAAAATAGCCAAACGGCTTGAACGAAAACTTGCGTTTAAGACAAAAATTAAAATAAAGTCTTTACATTTCAACTTAATTTTTGAATAATAGATTTATAAAGAATACACAAAATTTATCCAGTTTACAAATACATAATACTATAGGAAAATATGCACAGACTTTGCAAGTGACTGTATGTGATAATTATTAGACACGTAAACTATAATTTTTTTCGAAAACTTTCTTATTTGTTTACAAATTGTGATACATTTAACAATTATTTTTTGAGACAACATAATAGTATGACAAAAATGTTAATTGAAAAATGATATTTTCGAAAAATATTTGTTAATGTCCAAAAAAATTTTTTTTCATGCATTAGAGGGTCAAAAAATCGAAAGAAAGATAGACATAGAATATATGGAAATTAGAATTTTAATACTATTACTTATTTTTTTTAAACTTTTATGTAATATATTTTGAATCATTTTTTCCCTTATGATATATTTTGTGGCTTTACAAATTTCTTCAATTTCCTGCCCTTCATATTTTACGAGAATTGCACTGATGACCATATATTTCACGAAAAATTATTTTATCTATTAAACAATTATAAAATCGTTTTAGTTGTTACCGTATTTGTTATTTTCTATTTATAATCTTTATACCATGTAATATCTGTTGTAAGTTTAAAAAAAAATTCATGTAGAACACCTAAGCCCTATCCAGGAAGCGAATTCCGTAAGGATGGTTCTACAAACCTGTTTCAAAACCATTATACAAAATCGTAGGACTTGCTTTACGTTTATGACTATTTTAAGTAGTTATAAAAAATTTCAAAGTAAACAAAATTACATTGATTTAATATTCCATATTTCTAATAATACAGTGTGATTTGAATAGGACAAAGTGAATATCTTAGTACGAATTCTGTAATAGATTTTTTTAGCCGCATTAAAATTGAAGTAAATAAAAAGAAATATATATCAGAAAATTCATTTCAAATAACCAAGTTTGAAAAGTGCTTTGATAGATATAACCAATTGATGATAGATATAGTTAGTTAAAAAACGAAAGTTTAAAGAAAACAGACAAACAAATAAATTGCTTTGTCAGAACAACATCTCAACAAATATATTTTGTAATTGATTTTTTTGACCGAAATTAAATTTATTCTAAAAGTTCAATTATATGAGTTTTATCTAGTTACAATTAAAAGTCCATCAGTGACAAAATCGCCACTAGAGGCCATTAGAAGATATTATTCATCTCAGTAATTGTCACAGCAGCGCCATCCACACAAAAGAAAGCATTCTGTATTTTGGAATATACCAAAACATCATTAAAACATTCAAAAGGCTGGCGAAGCTGTTTCATGGCACGGATTGTTTATTAAAGAAAACCAATCCAGACCGAGCACCATCAAAAACGGATTTATTAAAAATATATATAATCGTGAAACGTTATTATGAAGACCCGAAAATTCACTGTGCCGTGCGATTATAGCACTGAATATGCCTCAAACAATAGTATGGGGTCTGTTAAGGATACCTCTACAATTCCAGGCATACGCATTTCAGATGGCACAGGCTTCAAAACTTTTTGAGAAATCATTGCATGAAGATTTCTGCGTAGATTTCCAACATGGAAATGGAAGGTTTCCCACACAGACTTGTTTTAGGAATGAAGCCATCTTTCACTTATGCGGCAAAGTTCCGGGATAATTAACAATTTTGGGATACGGAACACCTGCATAGAATAATGAAACCGGGATTCTACGAAAATGAATTTTTTTGCGGCCTTATCAACAGTTGTGTGTGTGTGTGTTTTAAATCTTTTTTCTGCCTTCATTGGAAAATTCATTTACAAGTTTACTTAACATGATATGCTCTCAGCTATTGTTCTCTCAGTTAAAGGAAACGGTCTACTTCTTCACTCTGCATCGAGACGGAGATCGACGACATTGGTCGACCTTAATGTACATCAATATCTGATCAAGACAAGTCGATCATTTCAATTGGTCGAGCTGAATCAAATGATATATCATTGATTTATTGGCATCCGAATTCAAATCAATGATTTTTTCCAATGGAATTTTGTTAGAGATAAATTCGTCGTCTCCATTTCTCCAGCAACTGAAGTGGCAGATAACAATCGTATTAAATTCAATAACAAGGCATATTCTATCAGGAGTGTGGGAGAATTTGGACTACTACATAAACATTTGCCATATCACAAGGAAGGCAAACATAGAGCACCTATTAAAATCCAATTGTAATCTCACGGTAAATTTGACTTATAAAAATAAATTAATATTAGTATTCACAGATAGGATTGATTTTTGTCATATTAAGTATAAATCAGCCTACAAATATTCCGCTCATTACGTAATTTATGGTACATGGTGTTCCGAAAAAACATGGACAAAATGACATGGCAGATCAGTCATACAACAAGGATAAAAAATTGCATAGGAACATGGGGTCGCAACTGCGATGCGGAGCCGCTAAAGGGCGTCTAAAATAATACATAACACAAAGAGAAGAAACAAAATCAATACAGAACATTTTATTGATAATTACCTACTGACATGCGACTTATGCATGCCAAACGTTGCGCCTACAGGAGGTGCTCAAAGTGTTTACCAGATGCATCGAGACATGCCTGGCATCGACGTTGCATGGAATTGCGCACCTTCTCAAAGATACCAGGTGTATCTCGAACACATCCCGCTGCCTCAATGATTCTTCCTACCAAGTCTTCTGGCGTTTCAACAGGTGTTTCATACACAAGTCCTTTTAAAAAGCCCCATAAGAAGAAATCCACGCGAGACAGGTCTGGTGATCGTTGTGGCCATGCAATTGGTCCACCGCGACCAATCCAGACGCCTGGAAAAGTAGCCTGCAGATGTGCTCTGACGTGTGTACTGAAATGTGCGGGAGCGCCATCGTGCTGAAATTGAATGCGTCGACGAATAGGCATCGGAAATTATTCAGCATGTCTGACAGAACCTCTTGCAAAAATGTTAGATACGTGGAACCGTTCAGTCTGTCTGGTGGAATGTACGGACCAAGTAAACAGTCTCCTACAATGCCAGCCCACACGTTCACGGAAAATCTTCGTTGTGCGGCGTGCGGACGTGCAGCATGCGGGTTTTCATCTGCCCACCTATGCAAGTTGTGACAATTCATCACATCCTCTAATGAGAATGCAGCCTCATCCGTGAACAAAACACTTGCAGCGAAATGTTGGTCGGCAGCCTTTTCTTGCACATACCACCGCGCAAAATCCATACGACTGCTGTAGTCTCTCGGTTGAAGTGCCTGGACGCGTTGTAAATGATATGGGTAAAGTCCTTCGTCGTGTACAATGCGCCAGACGATAGTTTGGGGAATATGGGTCTCTCGGGATACATCTCGTATACTTGTTGAAGGATTACGCTGAAGTGCTTGGACAACTCTTTCTTCAGCATCAACTGTCCGAGATATTCGTTGGCGACCAGAATCTGGCTTGTGCACGTCTAACGAGCCGGTTTCACACAATCTTCGGTGAATAGTGGCAAAGAATGAGCGGCTAGGCATCTTTCTACTAGGATATTTTTGACGATACAATCGCAAGACTTC
Source organism: Argiope aurantia (assembly GCA_026543865.1). NCBI lineage: Eukaryota > Metazoa > Arthropoda > Arachnida > Araneae > Araneidae > Argiope > Argiope aurantia. The sequence continues at coordinate 24,498 of JAPMOR010036126.1, forward strand.
TCGTCAATTGCAGTTGGCCATGCAGTAAACTAAATGCATGTCAGCCAATTCGAGGTGCATGTAACTAGCCATGTTACGCCCAACGCATCCACGACTCGAATGAATTCAATCTCCTTTTGCTCGGCTCGTGTCTGCACCGCAACGCCCTCTCGTGCTTCTCGCGCCCTCTACAGGCGTTTGCGACCCCATGTTCCTATGCGATTTTTGATCCTTGCTGTATGACTGATCTGCCATGTCATTTTGTCCACGTTTTTTCGGAACACCCTGTATATGTGCTATTCTACTAAACTAGAAGGTTATTTTAGTGGCATTGATGTTTTTCTTATTCTAAATTGTTTCATTCTCAAATTTTTATAAAAATTTTAATTCATTACGTTTGAAAATATTTGAGTGAAAATGAGAATATCAAAACAAAACCAAAAAAGTATGAAATTCTCACAACAATAATAAAGAGCACTTTTGTCCAATATTATGTTCCCAAACATTTAAATTTTATTAACTCGAGAAATATTTGGTTTTATGCGGCCTCAGAAAGATATTATTAAAGTAGAAAATCTATATAAAAATAACAGTATGGTTATAGGATATCATGTTAGTTTGGATACAAGTTACAGCAATTTGTTAAAATAGGATTAATCATATCTCAGACAGATGACCTTCTAAAACTGAGTGTGGCCACCGTTCACAATTATATAAAATTCGCAACGAGATGCCTTACTGTTAAATAGAGTATCGAGATATGTTTGCGGCAATAGAACCCGTTCTTCTAAAACCGCTAGTTTACATGCCTGGAAAATCCTGGATAGGAGACAATAATGCACAATGGTTCTTCTTAGAACGTCCCAAACATCTTCCATAGGACTGATCCGGAGACTTCAAGTTCCAGTCTATATGGCAAGCATCCTCTTCTTCAAGAGAAATATCAATAATGTTAACTCAGTTTGGTCTCGCTCTATCATCCAAGAAAAGAAAGCCTCAGCCTCAACACCGCAGGAAACCCAGACACCGACTTCAAGGATCTCAACCCTGTAGAGCTGAGCGGTAACAATGCCCCCATTAAAGTCATGTAGGGTGTGCGACTGCCGCCCTAGACAAGGATTCCTCCATTACCCAAATGGACGATTCCCCTTACGTTACAGCGATGACAGTTTGCTCCATTTACCCTCCAGCCGAAGATTCGATGAAAAGAAATCATTCTGCTGACTTTCGACTCATGAGTAAAAGAAACACGCTCATACTTCGGGGTGTCCGAGACTGTTGTATTTGACTGACGTGTGCCGGACGATGTCAAGCATAAAGCGTACTCTCTTCTAGACGTCATTATTCTAAAGGAGCCGCGAAAGCCTTGTAGTAAAATATCGGCCTCGTAGCCGGAAGGCTCTAAGAAGAAAAAAATTATTTCTCTGTGGATTCTTCGTGCGTACAGCTCTGAAGCACTTCAAATCTGATGTCACTAGCCAGGCATTGTTCACAAGCAGAAACACGATATCCAGGAAACACTGTAGCCATTTTCTAATTATAACATCATGTACTTAATGCTAGTATCGATCCGGCGCAGATGTCCTCGTTCTTATGTAGACTCGGTGGATCTGCTACGAACCACTTTTGGTGCCACTTGTAATCATCAAACCTATTATGCCTGAGACTTCCCAGTTTTAATCCTGTCCATTTTTTTCCGTGTGATTGAATCATCTCAACGAGGATGAGAACTCATTATCACTTCAACCAGTGAAATTCGTCGATTTCAACACAACATTCACAACGCTGCAGCCAAAAATTCCATTTGCGTAAATAGTCAAATTTTACGTTTTGCTACAAAACTTACGCTAAACACTATTCAAACCTGGAATCTGGCATTCTAAACCAGTTCTTCATAATATATACAAATTTTATCCCTTTTCTTGATTACAATTTTGAATTTTTTTGAAGAAAGTGATATATGTGACTTAAATTTTGAACATCTGAGTAAATTATACTTTATCCATCATCAAAATACATTTTGCTTTTCCAAAAACTTTTTTTTTTCCATTTTGCTTTTGCTTTTTCAAAAACTTTTTTTCGCGTTAATTTTTGCCTTAGTTTTACACACACACACACACAAGAAAAAGCTCGATTTTCGATTTAAAAATATATTATTTCTTACTTTCTAGAGCATTTATTAAAGAGGACTGAAAAACTTTTGATTTTCCCCTCAAAATCAGTCTTTAACAAAATAGGCATATTAATTAATTATTTATTTACAGAGCTAAAATTAAAAAAATAGTCTAATGTTATCGAATCCTGTAACAGAAATAAATTTCAAAACAAACGTGTCCTAGAGAAAAAAGGGAATATATGTTGAACAAAACCCCATTTTCACTAACACGACATACTAGAAATTTAAAAAAGTTCTTGGTAAAAAACGTATTTATTTTCGTTCTCACCTTCAAAATCTGATCCATGTGGATTTGTAGCTATTCCATTTTCTAACAAGGGATATGTAATTCGAAGCTGCAAATCTTCCTATAAAAAACATAATTTGAGAACTTTATTTTTAGCCCATATCAATTACGAAAAAAAAAAAAAAAAAGATTCAAAAATCTTCTTTCAAGAAAATAACAATCTTTAATTGGTTCAATTGTTTCTGAACAAAAGAAAATTTTAATGAATAAATAGAAATTTCATTATAAACAAAATGAATACTTAATTATTCAACTGATCTTTCAATAATGAGCAGTAAAATGTCAGTAACTCGTAATGAAATAAACATTTAGTTAATATTATACCAAAACTAAAATAATTTTCATTATTTTTTTATTATTTAATAAATAAGTGATGAGTTATAATAAGTTCTGATAATTTGTTTTCAAAAATATGCTTAATTTTATATCAAATTTGTCAAGAAAATTAAAGTTGTAACATAATTTTATCAAAACCCTTTTAAAATAACTAAAAATAATACTCAATACTCGATCCAGCCATATTTTATTTACAATAATAATCTGCAAAATGACAATTATGGACCCTACAATTACATTTGTCACATATGTTTAAAAATGATAGAATGCATACTTTCAATGAAGAAAAAATATCATATTTCATATCAATTGAATATATCACAGCTATTCTAAAAACTTCACTTGTAATTCATTTGTAATTCCTGTAATAATTTAATTATGAAAATAAAATAAAGCTGCAAACAGAGATAATATAGTTTTTGATTAAGAAAAATAACCAAACTTCAACACTGTCACGAAATACAGATTTTTATCTAGATTTTTTTTTTCCCTCCATCAACAGTAATTATTTTTAGACGCATTTTTATTTATTTCATTCTTAAGTGATCAAGAATTAACTTTTTTTCAAAAAATAGATGATTTGAAATATTTCCTTCTCCAAGAATCGTCAATAATTTGGAAAATGACTATAGCTCTCCTAACAATAATGGTGTTGTGTTATAAATTTCAATTAAATCGAAGATTCCCTCAAAACAAGAATAATATATCTATTTTAATAAATAGAAATAATAACAATACACATCATTTATATTAAATGAAGAAAAAAATATTACGGAAATACATAATACGATTGTCATTTACCCATTTCACATTCATATAGTAAAAATATGTACAAAAATATATTCATAAACTTCACGAGTTTTTTAAAAATATTTACAACAAATGTAAAATATTTCTTAAAAGCTGAGAAGCAAAAACTTACAAAAATATTATCCGAGATTTCCTTCTTTCAAAATTATTAAGCAGAAATCTCACCATATACAATTTTAATAAAACAAATCGCTGAATACCGATTAAAGCATTTTAAAAATTTATCTTTTTATAAATATTTTTAAACAATCTTGAAAATAAAAGAAATTTTATGAGCTTTTGTTATGGGATCATAGATTATATATATATATATATATATATATATATATATATATATATATTACTATGAGAAAAAAGTAATTAAATATAATTTGATAAACGGGTGGAGATATATTGATGACCTACTTTTGATTAACTTCGACAATACTAATATTGTAACTAATTGCTATCTAAAAGATTTAATTCTAACAGAAACGAATAAAAATCAACTTGAGGCTACCTTTCTGGATTTAAAAATCGAAATTGATAATGATAAAACAATAGTTGGTATATACGATAAAAGGGATGAATTCAACTTCAAAATAACAAAACTATGTAACTACCATTTCAATCTAAACTCTAAAATTTTCAAAAATCTAATTTTCTGACAAGTTAACAAGATCAAAAGTGTTTGCAATAATAAAAATTCCTATATTGAAGCATCAAACAACCTCATTTAATAATTTAATTAAAAATGAATTTCCTAAAAATTACTGTAATTTCAATTTTTTAATTAAACAAGGTATGGTTTGGGATTAATCTTTTGGCTTAAATAAAAAATAGAACTTTCCTTGCATATTATATCACTCAATAGGTGGCGCTGGGAGCTTGCAATTTTTACCTAAATTACCGTTGGCTTTGTGTTTTTGATGAGCGGGAATCACAATCGATAGCTTAAAATTTCCTTGACTGTTGATGGTATGTTCTTGCCTTTTGTTTTTTCTTTAGTGTTATTTTATGGTATTTTGGTTTTTATTGTTTTTTTTTGTTATTGTATTTTTACTTATTAGTGGTTTTTCTTCTAATTTGTTGTTTTGTATTTTCCTTTCTGTTAAAATGGTATATCTCTTGGGCCTAATTTCAGGGGAATTTCGGGTCACGAAGGAATCATTATTAGACGTAATTGTCTGAATTTCCTTAACAGAAAAAATCCCTTTTTTTGAATCCCTGCCTGAGGGTGACCCTTGAAAAAGTCTTCAGGCCGGATTCTTTTTTATATTTTTTTATTTGGTTTATTTGTTTTCCCTATTAACTTGATTTTTATACTTTTGTATCAGTTCATCTGTGTGTTTAGAAGTAGCTGCATTTGCGCTCTCAAAATACTATGAAGTTTTTACCTGTTCCATTTTTGGTTTTAGTTTGAATAGGAAATAATTTTTGTTGCGATTTCGAAACTGTTTTGGTTTCGTTTTCATTTTAGTTTCGTTTTCAAACTATTTCTTACTTTAGATTGGTTACTTATATATATATAATTCTAATTTCAATTTAATTAATTTCCAAGATTTTATCTTAATTTAGCCCGTAGTAATTTCATTCTAAAATATTCTCCTATTTCGTGATCCAATTCCACTTTCGGTTAAATTAATCAATTTGTAAAAATAATGCGCCATCAGTACTACGTATCAAATGAAAGTGATACTTTTGTCCTTGTCAAAGGTCATTCCACCGGCACGTGGCCGGAAATCCCATCTTATATAAGACTAGTGATCATTTGTTCGTCCCTTTTTCGACTCTTCCTTACTTCTACTTTTGTGTCGCGCTGCGTTTTCTTGTTAATAATTATACTTTCCTGGATGGATATTAAACAGAGAATAAAACGAAATTAAAAATGCAACGTCTCATTTATGTCTTCAAACCTGCAATCTGCTTCAACCAAAATATGTTACATATTATTTAGCCGACAGGATTCGAAAAGCATTATGCCCTATATATGCCCTTTTATTTCTATTAAATGAAGTGCAAATATTCACTATTTTACTATCTTGGTTTCACATTTTACGTGAATATTTTATCTTAAAATCATTTATAATAATTTCATCTCCGTGTGAAACTTATAAATTAAAATGCTATATAAAAAAGAATTCAACTCCACACACAAACAATGATACGAAAATAAAACAGACAAGCTATAATCGAAAGGAAGCGAATTATTACATTTTGTACGACACTGGGCTCATCTTCTTCTTGTTCATGAGACTCATGATATGTTACTTCTGGCACTGTAAAAGAAGAAACAATTGCAAGTTTATAAGATGGCTGCAAAATAATAAACGTAATAAATATACCTCAATAATAATTCTACGAAGAAGTTCTGGTAGGCTTATAAGACTCAATTTCTTCGATTATGTTGTTATTTCTTACGGCACTTAACATGGATAAGTCCGCTGTTACGAAGACAGCGGTTTAAGCCGGTGGGGGGAGCGTCTCTTGTTTTTTCAGTAGCGCCAACTAGGGCCAAGAGTACGACTTTGCTACTCACGCATCACTCATTCACATGCACAACCCCCTTTTTACAGGAGGGCACATTCACATATCTCACAGATAAAACAACGGAAGAACAACCATGCCCAAAATGTGACTCGAACCCAGAAAGCCCAGATCACGGGGAAGACGCGCTACCCCTATGCCAGGAGGCCGGCTCTTCGATTATTATTCCATATAAAACTCTTGCTTTATGCAACAATAAATAATAAGAGAACATTCTTGTATTATTCTTGATCAATTTTCTTCGATTATTATCTATCCACATGAAAATTATGATTTACACAACAATAAATAATAAAAGTGAATATTCTTGTGTTAATAAGAACATATTAAAATAATTTCAATCTAAATGAGGTAACTTATTCCTTATAACCTATCTGTTCATACATCGTGTTTTAAACTCTTGTTGTCCACTGAAAGTTTCAACTTGTATTGCAAATGGATATATAGATTGATAAGTGGAAATCTTTTCACATCTTCTTTCTCACTTTGGCATATTTTATATTTATCTTCGTCGTATACAGAAAAAAATCGAGTGCGCCTTTTGGACCGATTTTCGTTCAATGATTGTGATCTATTTTTAATGCAGATATGTTATTTTCATGGCAACAGAGACGATGCACCATTTTTTTTGTTGTTGTTGTTAATATCACTCACGCTCTAAGAAGGGGTTTTTTATTTTTTATTTTTTTTATTTTGGGAAGTTGAAACTTGTGATCTCCATATTATTTTTTTTCACATTTATATCTTCTTTTATATTTTTAATACCGTATGCCAGAAATATGCCAAAATCTCGAACTTGCTTTTCATTTATAAAACAATTAAATTTGATGACACATTTACAAATAAATAAATAAATAAAAACATATTCTTTCATTCTGCACTTTAACGTTTTTCTCACCGGTCCGATGAACACTATCAATTTACTGCCTCTCCTTGTTTTCCAAATAAAACTCAGTTTCATATTCCGAACAAAAAATACATATATTGCTTTACAGTCAAATTATTAAAAAAAAAATCAGCAAATGTCATTTGCTTATTATGCTTGCAATAGCTAGGGAAAATGCCCCTTCCCTCAACTTCTTCGTATACTTCACAATATGACGTATTTTGTATTTAGCTTATTCTTTCCTTTACCAAAATGTGTATTGCAACAGTTCAACTACCTTTATTTCGACAGTGTCCGAACTTCTGTGTGGACCTAAGACTAGTGTTAAGATTACATAATCGATTACTTAAGTTGTCGGGTTCTGATGCTTACATGCTCAATGAAACTCTGCGGGTGCATTCGTATTAAAATTTGGTACTGATGTATAACTTAGATGTAAAGACTCCTGTCCCGTTTCTAAACTATCGCGATTGCTTACACATCAATTAGGGAGACTGTCAGGCAGTCAATAAAAACATTCACCAAATTTTGTTCATAAAGATTGTTTCATTTTTTAACATGTCATCTGCAATTTCACCAAACAGACTGAGAAGAAAATTTCCTTTACACATATTTCACTGAACATTTGGCAACAGTTTACAATTTACAAATGACAGTGAGTGTATGATGAAGAGAACACACAATCAGCAGGCCTCAGTAGAAAACAACGACGTTTATTCACACGGACACAGGACAGCACACAGTAGCACACCACGGACGACAGTAGCCCACAAGTAGCAATTGTCCACAGCACACGAAGCTGCCAGACAGAATCCAGCAGGAGAGGGGATCCTCGGAAATTCGCTCTACGGTCTCTCCAACGGCTGAACTTCTCTCGCTTTAGCTGCCGACTAACTACTTCTCCGATTCCGATTACTCACTCACACGATTTCCACAGCGAGATTTGGCGATTTTGGAGCACCCGCCTCGCAAAGCGAGGCTATCTCCTTCCTTACAACAGTTAAGACCTTGCGTCTTAGTATGCCTTTGACTGATGACAGACTGAGGTCGAGATGGTTCTTCGCAGTGATCGGGAGTGGGAGAGGGGGTGGGTTCTCTTGTACAATGGGAAAGCAGCAAGTCTGTGGAGTAGGAGTGGGTGAAGTTCCGAGGGTCTGGTGGTGGTTTATCTATTGTACGAGTTCAACGAATCAGGAGCTTGTTAAGTGCAGGTGGGCGGGACTGTTTAGACTTATTCCAGAAGAGCTTTGAGGAGGATGAGTTTCCGTTCTTCTTTGGTCTTCGGTTCTTTTAATTTGGCTGCTATTGTCAGGAGGCCTGGGAATTCTATTATTAGTTTCTTGATTTCTTTAAATGCTTCGATAATTCCACGGATTTCTGAGATGTCCGGGAAGGGGGGATGGGCTGCTGTTGTTGGGTTGAACTCAGTCGGTTTCCTTTGGTTTCTGAGCCGCTGTTGGAATGTAGATTGGGATTGAGTTACGTCGGGATTCCTTTCTGGGATATTTTTTCTGAGGGTTTCAGCATACGATCTTCTGGTTCCTGTTGTTGTAGATGGGTAGGCAGGACACCCCTTCCACGAAGCTAGATGCCCTTTCTCTTTGCAATTTATGCATATCGGCTGAGGGATTTTCTCCTTGATGTTACATTCTGCAGTACTGTGCTCTCCATTACATTTAATGCAGCGCGGATTGCACCTGCAATTCTGTGCGCTATGAAAGAAGCCTGAACATCTGAAACACATCGTGGCTTTGACTGGTTTCCAGTACGATTCAATTTTAATTCTTATGTAGGACAGTTTTCTGACATTGTAGATATCATTGTAGTTTCCAATTTTCTTGATTTCAACTAGAGAGATGGGGTGGAAGGTCTGGGTTCTGAAATTTTTTAACTGCGAAATACGTCCAATACTGTAATTTAGCTCTTCTCTCTTTTTATTTCCTCTTTGTCTTTATTTCCTGGCAGTCCCTTGATGATTATTTTAATGGGTCTACTGCTGGGGTCTTCAGATATAATGTACTCTTTTCTCTTATTGTTAAGGATTTCTATGACACCTAGTCTATCCTTCTCAGTGGCTGTTACAATTTTGATGAATCCGTTTGAGAGTTTATTTTCTGTGCCTGGAAATTTTCTGCAAATTTCTTGTAATATTAAGTTGCAATCTTCTGTCAATTTTAGATGTATGGGAAGAGATTCCATCTTTAGTTGTTGGGTTTCGTTTTCTAGAATCTGGAATTTATTGGCTGTTTCTATTGCTGTGTTATCTATTGAGTTTCTTCTTTTTGCTGCGTGCCTCTTATCAACTGGTTGAAAGGGCTGTTCTGTTTCCATCTCGACTTGGTTTTCAGGATCAGTTGGAATTAGATTCTTTTCTGCCTACTTATCGTTTTCTTTGACATCAAGGATTCTATCTATCGATCTTCGGTGCCAATCTGTTGATCTCTGAAAAGCGGAGTTAAGAATTTCCTTAACTTTTGGGCTTGGGTTTGAGATGTATATTCGTGAGACTGATGAGCTACTACTTGAGCGTCCGCTCTTACTACAACTATCCTCTTCCATGGCTGAGGACGGAATAATCAATGAAAAAAAAATGCCAATGACATGAACGGCAAAAATGACATGTATGACATGACTAAAAAATGACGATTTCCACAGCTTGTGAGTGCCTGTCTTTTATAGCTCCGGGTGGCGGGACTAGAATCTCCCAGACCAATCAGGGCGTATCTGAGTGTATCTCGGTTCCTAGTGAATGGATCGTGAAAATTCTCGAACTTTTCAGTATTATCCTTTTGTCCCCAAAGTCACCAAATGGTCACCAAGTTTGTTGCCAAGCTCTGAGGTCACTGACGCGGCAGACGCTCAGCACGCACAGGACAGATCGTACAACGGTCTTTCTTACGATGATACTATTCGTGCTGGGAAGCAAAATTACAGGTTTGTAACAATATAAAATTTCATTTTTCTAGGTCGTATCAGTTTTAATCCATCCTATTTGATAAAACACACGTATAACACCAATTTGATTTGAACAAAATCATTGATCATTGTTGCTTCTCAAATCTAGAAAAAAAATTTCTTTGTATTTTCCCGGTGCACATTATCAATATGAGTTGAAATGCGCGAAAAAAACTCATGTACAGGATGGCTATAATTAAAGTGGCTCTATTCAGATCCCCACTGGAGCTCGTTCTGCCAATAGGATTTTATGAAATTTGGTATATGCGTTATATGAAACATGGGGAAAATGTTTCTGCAATAAAAAAGATATAGTTCAAATTTTAACATGGGGGGGGGGGTCGTCGCGCTTAAAGAAGGACAAAAATTCAATCAAAATCATTAAAACTTATTCAATCACTGAATGTGTTCAACGTGCGCTCCATTAACATCAATTACGTGTTGTTGTTGTTGTTGTCGTGTCTATGCATACAGTGCTAGTGCAAAAGATTCGAGTCCTCCAAAAGCCTTGGTGACAAGATCTGCAAGTTCTGGAGCCCGATGGCTATGGAGGATTTCGATTGGGGGTGCTTTAATTTGAAAGAGGGAACCGATAATGGCCTGGCAGTCAAAAACATGATCTGGAGTTAGTTGCGAATGGGGACAGTACTTGCAGATGGGGTAGGATTTTATATTGGTTAGTGAGATCTTCATGCCTTTGAAATGTCCAGTACGTAGCCTAGCTATTGTAGAGGAAAGGTCTCTTTAGCAGTTTAGATCGGGGATTGTTGCCTTGCTAAGATGCTGGTTGTAGATCCTTCGTCTGGCGGCAGGTCTCGTCAAATATCATAATCATCCGCTTTAAACCATTCTTCGACAGGGCCCTTTTGGCAATTCCTTTAAACGACGATATTCATGCTGTGCAAATAATTGCTGCCGTTTTGATGAAACAGTTTTACCAAGTAAAGCACATTTATTTTTCTATAGGGTCATAATTATGGATGAGAAAGACACGCTGAATGATTTTTGGGCTTTGATTACAAATATCTCTTAATAGGTTTTACTAATTTGTATATGGAATATTCAAAAGTGCCATCTGGTGGTCGAAATATGAACTATTTTTTATTGCAGAATTCTTTTTCCCATTGTCCATATAACGTATATTCAAGTTTCATCAAAATCCAATAGGTAGAGGGGGTCCTACAGGGGTTTGAATAGGGTCATTTTAATTACAACCATTCTGTACTAGTTTTAATAGAATAACAACATTCCATAGTTTACTGAATAGAAAAATAAAGTAAAGTAAGCAATAATTAAAAATTATTCTAAATAACACAATATTAAAAGAAAGTTTTCATTTCCATATATATATAAAAAAAAATTTTTTCTTTATTTCTTTCCTAGAATTTAGCAAGATAAAATTTATATATTAAGGAAGTGGAAAGTATTTATCACCTCTCGACCTCTTTAATTCAAAGTCACATAAAATTTAGAACTTGGTTAAATAAAAAAATTTTTTAAAAAAAAAACAAATTTGCTATCATAATACAAACCGTTTAATCATTACTTCATAAAAAAAAATTTACAAAGCAAGATTATTTTATCTATTTTTATTTATTTATTTTTTCCAGTTCATATTTTTGGCATTAGTTTTTGCAGTTTTTTCAGTCATCAGTTTTATTTTTTCTTTTGCAACAATTTCATTTGCAGTGCAGCTTTGCGTTTATTGAACTTCTTTTCTCTTCCCTAAACATTTTTCTGCTTTCTCTAAAGCTTCATAACATCTCGTGCATAAAAATTTAGCATACAGAAGCAAATCTTTTGAAATTGGAATATTAAAAACACCTCCATAAAAGTTTATGACATTATACACAGATTTTTGACCAATTAAAAAATCTTATTTGAGATTTTCAGCGAGCATATCCTTGTTGATATCAAATCCACTTTACACAGTCACAATGCCATATAATAACGCAAGAATTATTTTACAACTTCTCCAAAATAGGGAAATTCTTTGCATATCAAAATATTAGAATAGAAATCATCTAAACAATTTTTTTTTCATTAAATGAATCAAATTGTTCTTTGAATTAACTTT
>JAPMOR010036127.1:0-10485 GCA_026543865.1 Argiope aurantia
GTGAGAAGAAAGCTGCAGGCAGAAGAGCTGTTCGCGTGAGAGCCTCGCTTTTGTGTTCACCATCTTCGTCTACTTTTAGTGTTCTCCTCTTCTTTGTGTTGTACAGACAATAATGGTGAACCGTTCTTCTCATCCATTTTTGACCACTCTTGTAGTTTTCCCAGTAGAGTTCAACAAGTACTTAGAAACATCAGAATGAATTAATATTGAGGAAAAGTTTTTAAGTTATTCCTTCTTATGTGTTACTGTGATTTCTTTTTCTCATATGATGTAAGGAAAATGAATTGAACTGCTTTTATTTTGTATCCTACTGCATATCTTGATGGAGGAATAAAGGTCATCAAGTTACAAAAAACAACGCAGAATAACTTTCTTTTAAATTATATCGTTTGTTATCATTGTTACTACAATATTGAAACAGGCATAATTTTTTCCTTATAATTCCATGCACATTAATTTAAAAACATTAATTTTGGAATTTCAGACAGCATACATAGGCTTCTTATAAGCATTTATATAAGAATATTTGGTTGCCTATGTACATGGATATAAGTATTTTTTTTTTAGATTCAGAATTTGATTTTATGAACAATTGCTATAGATGATGTTACATATCGTCGATTATATCTATTAATTTAAAATAAGGTTTCTTCAATATCTTCACAAAGTTTATTTAATTTCAAAAAAGACATGAAGCTCATGTATGGAAAACAGCTTTTAATTTTCTTCACTTCTATATAAGGAATCAAAGATGTTTTTTTTTCTATTTTTTTTTATTTAGTAATAACAGCTTGCTATATTCTACAAAATGCAGCAATATTTTACTAACACCAAACAGCATGAATATATCATTCCAAAATGTTGCATATCGTTTTACTTTACATCTAATTTTAGTGCAATTTTCTGAAGAATGTAACAAATGTGAAATGAAAATCAACTAGACAAAATGAAAATTTGAAGTTACTGTATTAAATGTATCAAGAATGACTTGAAAATCAAATTAATTTGTTAGTTATGTTTTTCGACTAGTTATGCGATTATGCTTTGTTGTTTTGATACAACTTTTGAAATCTAAATTTCATTTTCTCAATTATATCAATATTTGAACATGACCGTAAACACACATACACGTACACGCCATATATTACATATGACCATTTTCAAGAAAAAAATAAATCCAAAATTCTCTTGATAATTAATCAAACACATTTGATGGAAAATAATGACGTCATATTTTACTCAAGAAACGAACGCATGGGTGATAAAACAGAGCCAAAGTGTACACAAGATCAGTATATCCATTGAACATCAACATATTGAGCAGTAAATTAATAGTAAACGATCGTAACAGCACAAAGAGCTCTGAGAATTTTCTGGAGCGAGACTTCACTCAACTACTTACATCTCTCGAATCGTCTGCTATTCTAGCATAAGTTGAATTCAATTGCTGATTCTGTATTGACTGACTTCAATTTTCTCCCACCTTCTTCTAGTTTTCGAGACAGGGCACAGATGTTTCTAAAAGGCACAAATTTATTAATTTGAACTAAAGCATTGCCAGGGTTCATGCAATTTCTTAAATCTCTGATCTTGTTACCAAATGGTCGCTACGGACTGGTATCATTGACTAGGTCTGAATTCAGCCTCCATCAGAGCTTTCTGTATAACTATCTTTATTATCAGGAGACTTACTAAGCTGGAAAGCAAAATTCGTAGTAATATTTATATATCATGCCATCTAAGAAAGTCCAAGCGAATGAAGGTACATAAAAATCGCGATTTAATTTTCCATTCAGATGCTTTTTTTTAATCTCTCATAGAATCCAAAAATCATTTACGCAGTCTTTCATCTTACTGCAAAAAGATAATCCTTCATCTTACAATAAAATAAATTTGTCGATTGCACTAACAACTAGATTGTATAAAATAAGCATAAGCAGAATTACCTATGTCCATTACTGAATCAGAATTCCTTTCCACATTTCACTTCAAAGATCAAAATCATATAAATTGAAATCTATTATGAATGTGAAAAAAAGATAAAGAATGGGAAAAATGTTTCTGAAATCCGATATGACGCTATCTGGCATCGAAATATGAGACAGGAGCTCAGAGATACGAATTGAAAATCTATTCAGAGATAAATACCTTGCATCTTCCATCTCTATCACATTTTTGGAAGCCATTCACCTGTAATTTTTCCCAGTTTATAAAAATCCATAAAATGGAAAGCTCTCTGCAACACACTGGATGCTGAGATGGAAAGCAGTAGATGTTAAAGAAATAAGATAAAGGAAATATATCTGGAATTTCATTTCGAGTGTTTGAAAATATATTCAAAACAATCAACTTCTTCCTGGTAATCTTGTCATTGCTTTTTTTTTCATTTTTCAGAATTTTTATTCTTTCTTGTCTTTCAAGTGTTGCCTTTATTTGTGAAAAATCATCTTTAATCTCAATTTTAACTCCTATATTTTTACATTAAAAATAATGTAAAATAAGAATTAAGTTGATATTTAAGTATATAATTTTTCAGCATATTTGATATAATGCTTTTTTTTATGAATTCCTATTTGTACTTATGCTCAAGTAACATTCTTTCATGTTCCCATTTTATATTTAATGTTATATAAATGCATTATTTTATTTTTAAAAAGCAATATATATATATTTTAGTTGAATGATGAAAAAATGTTTATAATAAACAGCAAATCCTTGTGAGAGTTCAATCAAAAATATGTTTTGACACTTATTCAAAAATATTTTAATGATCATGAAATAACCATCAATCGTTATCAATTGTATTGAAAAAAATTAAAATACTAATTTTGACATTAAAATCTCGTTTAGAAAACCTTATTCACCAAATAAATAATTAAAAAAAAAGAACCAAACGATTTCTATTTATGTACATCTCAAAATATTTTTCTTGAAATGAAACAAAATAGTAATCGAAACGGAATATTTTGATGGCTTTCATTAAAAGAGCATCTATTTTTTTTTAAGTTAATTTTTCAAATAATAAAGATATATTTCTCATTAATGATCAGCGATTAAAAATTTGCAGAATTAATAAAAATTTGAAATGTACATCTTCAATAGCATGATTTTGGAAATTGCTGATGTTTATTAAACAAGTATTATTAATACCTAAATTTTCATAGTTGAAACGTATAAAAAAAAATGAAATGCCTATCGAAAGAAAAAGGTTGAGAAAACACTGATTATTAAAATTTAGACTGTCCATAAAATTAGAGAATTCTATAATTAAACTATTTTTTGGAATATCTATTCAAACAAAATATCAATCTCAAGTTTCTTGCAAGTTTTTGACAATTTTTTTATAAATTTTACATTACTTTCGTTATTCTTCTGTAGACATATTTACGTGGTTTATTCGGGAATTATATTATAATAACCAATTATACAAAATTATTAGACAAAATTCAGTCTATTTCAGAAACAATATAATGATGGAAAACAAATATCCATTTTGTTAAACTGAACTAATAATTATCTTTTATTTTTTTAGGAAATAAAAAAGGAAAAAAGATAAAACATCTTTATTATGTTAATAATGCCTTATGCCAATTTTTAAAATTAGACATACAATTCTACAAAAAATACACACATAGGAAATAATATATTTTATAATGAAATAATTACTAAAAATATGATGAATTTTAAAATACGAGATGTTTTTCCCGATTTTTTTATGTATTTCAAATGTCATTTCATTAACTATTTAAACAAATTTTTATTAGTTGAGCTCCTTTTATATTAAAAAGAAAATATTTCTTAAAGAAAATAAAAAATAAGGTGTTTTCCCATAAATATTAAGTAAATGGATTAAATATATTAAATACCTTTAGTTTTAAGTTCAAGTTTCAAATCTTTTATCAAAGAAAATTGCACTGAAAATTTAGGTACCTTTCAGTTTTGTCAAATTGAGCATTTCACTTTCCAAAGGAATTCTAGGTGTGGTCTTATGCGAACTAGAAAAACTAGGTCATTGCTATGAGATACAAAGTATCGTAAAAAGAGATAACTACATTAGGATAAATAGCTATACATTATTTACTAATGCATATCTTTTCTTACGAATGAAACATTTTTACTTCAGCACGGTATTCAACTTAGAAAATTATTCATCCAATATAGTTAGCCGATAATTTTGCTGAATATTTCAAAAGAATTCATAAATTTGTAAGAAAAACATTAATGGATTCAGCAAAAAATTATTCAATATTAAATTTTCTTCCTTCTTAGATTTCTTCGCTTCAACTTAGAAATATCATTAAAAGAGGAACTAAGTTCTATCAGAAAAAATTCTTAAAAACTCATTTAGATTGCAAATTTAAATTTAATGCAAATCAAATTTATTTTTAGTAAATATCTTCCACTAATGAAAATTATTTAGATACCTAATTTGTCAAGGTGACTATATTAAATGTCCTTTTTTGCGGAAATTTAATTATTTTTTAATTTAATATTTTTAATGTTTGAATAGGTTTCTGTATAAAACCATTGGAATTTTGTTTTCTACTTTTTGGGAAAATACACTAATTTTTATATTTGTATTCTCATGCGTTTAAATGCTACTTTATTTCTTTAGATGCTATTTTTTAAAATAAGAATATGGAGTATTTTCTCACGAAAAACTTCATAAATTAAAATTTAATGCATGTTTTTTTTTTCAAATTTGGTATAATACTTTCTCAATATGTTCTGCAGTTTCTGAACTAGAGAATAAATAATTTATTCATTTAGAAATATGTTATGGAGGTTTTAGTGCTTCAGAAAATGAAACAATCGAAAATTTCGTGTTATTTATCAGTAGGACGACAATATTTAAAGAATATATAAAAAATACAGCTTAATTTTAATTCGGAATCTAGATAATAAATTCCTTAAACTATCTACAAATTTTAAGCAAATCATTTTATAATCCTCTAAAAAAAAGATTCTTACTTTATACTTCTTTTTAACAAAAAAATTCTTTTTTTTTTAATTTTGAAAGACTTTTATTACTTAACTTATATTTGGATTTCACAGATATTTCTTTTCAATATGATTACGCAAATGTTGAAAAATATAACAGTTTCCGAACGTTTTCCGAAAGATTAACGTAGTCACATATCTTAATAAAACTTCCGATCTTTCTATAGAAATTGTACTACTAATGTAATTATATGTGTTACTCTTATTTTATGTTTAAAAGTCACACTCTTATATTCACATATCATTATAAATATGTCATTGATATCATATATTTATATGATAATATGCATAAATACAATACATATGATGCATCAATATTTGATTTCCCTTCCTAAAATCAAAATCATTCTATATTATATATATATATATACACATACATACACAGAACAGGATTGCATAACCCCAATAAGTTTATAATCCAACATCGTAGTTTGTTATTTATTAGCCTACTGTCACATCGCTATCCAATTTACCTTGAGGCATGTTCAGTAGGTAGTATTTACTGTTAGGTGGTTGTAATGGTAATTATTACGGTTTCTAGCCTTAACTGCTTAGCCGTCAATCTAGTATTTACCTCCACTGACATCTGGAGGAGCCTGATGGGTCATTCCGAAATTATTACATGTTATGAAACACCAGTATGGCAACAGTTGAGAATTTCAGGTTTGTGGAGTCATATGGTGGTAGTTTAGGTGATTTAAATGGGTCTGTTCTAGTATATAGAATATATATCTAGCTTAAAATCGGTATATAATTGCAGAACTTGGGGGACCTTTGAATGATATAACTGTAAATTTGTAGAAAATATTCAAAATTTGATGAAAATAATTATAAATAGGATAACCGTTTCATTTCACATTTAATTTAAATTTCTGAAAGAAAGTGTTTATGTGCATATATGCGCCCAACCAAATCTATCGCATTTACAACATTGAAATTCGGCAAACAGGTGGTAGGACCATATACACCTTCAAACTGGAGTTATTAATTTAATATAAGAAAATTATGACTTTAATATTCCTTTTTTGTTCACAATACCATTCGCATATGCTTGTTGTATCATTTGTGATGAATTTTGTGCAATCAAACTAATAAATATTAAATGAAGCAAATGATGTTCGTTATATAGAAATTTGATTTACATTTTTGATGTATTTTACTGAATGTTGAAGTATTTTGAAAAAAAAATATGCCGTGTTTATTTAAAAGATAAAAAGTAAGACAAAATCTTGCAGCTGGCATTCGAATTCCATGTTGATTTTTAAAAATCTTTTTGTAATCCCTCATCCGATATACTCAAATTTTAAAAGAACAATAAAATTCCTTTTTCTGTTTATTCTTCAATGAATTATTTATTTAATGAACTCTTCGTTGATATAGCAAAGAAGTAATATTTTGCTGTTGTTTTACTTTTTCAGTGACTTGGCAGGATCCCAAATTATGGAACCTAGTATCATGAAAGTTATTTTTATGTAATTTTAATTCTTGTTGTTGTTGTTGTTTATAATGGTACTTGCCATGGACAAGATCGCTGACGAAGTCAGCGATTTTACGCCAAGGGAGCGTCTCTTATTTTAGTATCGCCAACTAGGGCCAAGAGTATGTTTCAGCAACTCACGCATCATATTCGATTTACAACCCCTTTTTACAGGGGGGGGACACATTCATCTTAAAGATAGAACAAATGAAGAACAACTATGTCCAAACCGGGATTCGAACCCAGGACACCCAGGTCACGGTGAAGACGCGCTACCTCTATGCCAGGACACCGGCTATTTTAATTCTAATTGAATCATTTTCAAAAAAATCTTTCTAAATTCATTATTTCTATTTCTCTCTTCTAATTTAGTCAGTTTATTTCATTTCTTCTTTTTCAATTATTTGATTCGTTGTATGTCGACTATTGTACACTAGGAAATATTTTTACGAAGAAAAATAAATAGGCAAAATCAATTAATGATTTTCCTGCTTAGTTTTCAAATTTTTTTTTATTCTGTTAGTATGGTTTGTATTTCGCTAAACTCCATCATGTCATAAAAAATTCATATAAATTCTAATATTATTCAAAAATTTACAACTTTTATAACAAAAACAACATGATTAGACATCTATTAGTTCACATCTTAAGGCTTTCAAGTTTTTTTAGATATTCTTTATATTAATATATTAAACAGATTTTTATTTGCTGATTTGAATCTTTTTTCAGTTCAGATATATGACGGGGCCAAATCTACTGCAATATGGTACTAATAATAGATGTCTGTAATTATGGATACATACCTGCAGTAGATTTTGCAATAGCAAGCAATATTTGTAATATTCCATAATATTTTTAATAGTAAATAATATAATATCGCAGAATATTGGACAATGTTGTGAAATAGGCTTTGTTGCCTGAATGCTCAGAAGTTTCAAAGAATTCATTATCGAAATCAGGCCAAATTGGGTGATTGAAATTTTTGTTTCTAAGATTTCCTAAAACACAGATTTCAGAATATATTCTAAATGTATATTTAGAAGGCAAGTAAGCTACACTCTTAAAGCTTGAAGGTTATACATGTGAGAGCAAATAATCACTTTCGAAAATGACAGCTATACAGAAGTTCGAAATTTGGTCATCCTACACTAAATGAACAATCAATAAGTGTCAATATACAATGAAGATTATGCATTTCGTCATTAATTCATTTGCTTATTATGCTTAACTGATAATTTTAAAACAAATGTCAGCACTCATATTTCTTAATTCCTCCGCCTTCTCCTACACAGCCCTCTAGATCGCCTCTAATTAGCAAAGCACTTACCACAGATATTAAATCAATCACATTTAACGAAAAGTGGAGGAAATTCCACAGTAATATGCAAGTATTTCCGCTATCTTCCGTATTATTGTTCATCGGGTGTTTGAGGCCTTCATAGACTTAAAGTAAACGTTTGCAAAATTAACTAGTAACTGTTTTCGACGAGTTTACTCGCCATAGAAAAAGTGCAACACTTTGCGTTACGACGAGATTATTCATCCGGAATAATAAGTAGAGAAAATTTGCAGTTTGAATTACAATTTTAGTGAAAACTCAAATATATGCGTACATTTCAAGGTGTTTAAAAATATTTTGCGGCCAATTCGAAATCAAAGAAATAAATGAAAGATTATTATGTGTTGTACCATGCTTTGATTAACATTATTTTCTAACAGCAAATAAAAATAATAACTTAATCTTTTATGGTTCTTTTTGTTTGTATGCCAAAAAATGTATGTTAGTTTAAGTAAACAACTAAATGTGATTATTGAAATAAAAAAAAATAAAAGTCATTTCATTACTTGTGAAATGTGATTATTGAAATAAAAAAAATAAAAGCCATTTCATTACTTCATAATTTCATATTACACAAAGTCTGTGTTTAATAAGTAAACACATCATCGCTTACTTTGGAAAACACAATTTAGATACACATTTTCCAAAGTATCTATCCGGTTCAATAATTAATGGATACTTTTAATAAAAACATTAAATTCACGTTGAATCGCAAAACGCTGGGTATATCAGTTAAACTGAAGTTTAAATAGAAAGGATAAAATGCCACTAAATATTTAGTTTTATTTTAAAAACACTAGCTAATATTTAAGTATTAAAATTTAAAATTACTCTAAAGGTAGAAAATTCAAAATTTGCACTTGTATAAAATTTATTAGATGCGTCTGTACATTTTTCGCTCGAACTACTTCATTTATTTAGAAACTTCGAATAAGATTTTAAAACAAGAAATTAAAAAATAATCAAACAATAAATTTAGTAGAAGAGTCTTAATCAAGAAATTCCATTTTTTCAATCTTTTCTTAGAATGTATTTTGAAAGAATTTCCATGGATTTATCAGATTCTGTCATTATTAAAAATACCAGTTTAATGATTATTTAGCACTCTTTGATTTTTAATTAATAATTTTCTATTTATATTTATATATAAAAAACTAGACTGATCCAAATTCTTTGAAAAGATAAATTCAATTATTGTTAAGTGAAATGTGCTCTTTTTTTAGAAAAAAAAAAAAAAAAAAACTTGGATAAAGTGATACATGATTAATCTCTTAATATTCATTTTTTTCCCTTCAGCTATGTAATAATTTGAAGGAAAGTGAGGTACGTGAAATATTATTTTGAATATTTACCTTTATTTACAAATTATATGAAAGAAAACAAAATTAATAATAAAATAAATTATTATAATATATTCTATTGAAGCAGTCACAAAAAATTTATCTTAGATGCTATTTCAAAAACCAATAATATCTCCATTTACTTAGTAAGCCTAATATGACTTACACCATTAATTATCTGATTTTCGACTCCGAAGGTGCAAAAGCAACAAAGAAGAACGTTAATTACAATTAAGTAACGAAAACGAAATTATAGCTAAATGAGAAACAAAGCGAGGTTTTTCCAATTAATTGTTGAGTGATAATGGCAAAAAACTGCTGGAATTAATATGATTGAGAGTTATTTTTGCAAATGGAGAAACAAGCTTAGATGTTTCTTATAAGTTTTTTTTTTTTTTTGGGGGGGGAGGGTGTTGAAGAATAAGAAATGCGATGAAATATATATGAAGAATTTAATTTTTTACGTTACAGATTACACAAATTAAAAATAAAAGACAGCAGAAAATTAAATTCCTTCGATTATTATGAATTTAAATTAATTGTACATAATTTAGAGACAGCTATCTTTATTTTCTTACATATTAATTTGGATTATGGATATTCATGGTGTTTCATATTAGCTTAATAGTAGAAAATAAATTCACAAATTTCTTGAAATTAAAGATGCAGTGCTGCAATTACTTTTTTTCCCTTGAAATACAATTACAAACATGATTTATCTTAAATGTAAAAAGTAAATTGTATTGCATTGCGGAATTCAGTACTAAGCCATTTTTATGAGAGAGAGAGAGATGGATTTTGAAATCAACAGTTTTTTAAACCCTTTTACTTATCTTAATGGATCTTTAAAGGCGGGGGGATTAACGAAACTTCGCTGTTAAGTGGCCCCCTTTCAAATGTCTATAAAGAAAAGTCCAGATTAAAGTTAGTAAGAAATCACAGTTTCTAAATTTGTAACTTTCCCCCTTTCTTTTTTTACATGTTTTTTTATATAATTTGTTTATTCTGGTATTCTAATAATCAAATATAAATTTGTTTGACTTAGAAATGTTTTGACTTAGATTTCTAGAAATTATTAATGATTATCTAATATTGGGATGATTGCTATTAATGATATCAGTACATGTAAATTCAAAGAGAAACAAATTAAGAATAATATTATTTTAGAATAACGATTAATTGAATAATATAATTTTAGAATATTGACTATTTGAGTAATATAATTTTGAAATATTGATTATTTGAATAATATAATTTTGAAATATTGATTATTTGAATAATATAATTTTGAAATATTGATTATTTGAATAATATAATTTTAGAATATT
>JAPMOR010036136.1:0-18357 GCA_026543865.1 Argiope aurantia
CGTGCTCCCATAATTACGCAGCGCAGCAAGTTAAGGCTCACGGTGCGTAAAAGGAAGACAATGAAAATATGATTCCCGTTTCCACGGTCCGGCGGGTCCGGAATCGGCCGCCAAACTATCAATACTCGTCACCAGTTGTGAAATATTCAGCGGCCAGACAGGGAAGACCTCTCACCGGCCCATTACCCGGTTGCCATTAGCCGCAAATGAATAGTGCACGCCGGAGCTTTTTCATTAGGTGGGACCGTGAAAAATGTGCAATTGAGATCCGGGGCTCAGAACGAAAGTGGAGTGAAAATTCCACTGCGGATTCTCGTCTCACTTCCAGATGAGGACTTCAAGGCCAAAAAAATTTGGAACTTCAACATTTAAACAATGTTATATCAGAGAGCAATACTTTTATTTCCAAGTTAAATTTTTTAATGTTTTGTATTATGTGTGTTTTTCGCTCATTTTTCAACCCTTTGCACTCGGACGGTGCTTCCCACTCACCATTCAAACGGCGCATCATTTTGATGTTTTATTTATTTATTTTAAAATTATGTTCTTAAAAATTCCTAAAGAGGGATAAGAAGATGCAGATTAATTTTTCAAGGAAATTCAGACTTACAACAATTATATATATTCATTTTTTGGAGCATAATTAATCACCTAAAAAGCCCTTGTATTAGGTCATTAATTATGCATCGAATTCTTTTTTGCAGTGCAAAGGGTTAAAACAGTTTTTTTGAAAGCATAGAATTGCCAGTAGAATTTATGAAATTTAAAATTATAATCTCGTTAATAGTGAACTTTTACTGGATTAGATAACGTCAATAAACAATGAGCTTCTGAAAATTATTTGAATTTGAAAATTTCGTAACAATTTTTTTAATAATAAAAAATACTTTTACAAAAAATTATCATTGAGCAACATGGTGTCGAAACTAATTTCTAGCTGATGTATTCTTTTTAGCGCATTATTAAAACAAACAAACAAACAAACAAAACATTATACTAATATAACATCATTTCCTTATAAGAAACTTACCGTTGAAGAAACCTCTCCTTATATGCTTAATTTTTTCCCCATGGTGTCCACCTTATTTATAACAATACATGCTTTATTCACCAAAATATGTGGAACCACTCTAATATATTCTTATGATCTTGAAAGAAATATGAGAGATTTTTAAAAAGTCAGAGCTTCAAAAAAAGCTACAGATTTTAACAAGAACAAAAATAAATTTATTTTACACAAAAAAGAACAAAACAAGAAAAATTTACTGAAGAACAAGTAATAGTAGCTCTCTCGAGCTAGAAAAAAAAAATTATTAAGATATGGCCGACCAAATGACATAGTGAGTAGTGATAGTCATATAAGCTAAACTATAGCGGCTAACATAAATAAAGACAAGTTGCCATAATTTGTGTAAAGAAAAAGCATACGGACATTCATATTATTTAATGAACATAATAAAGAATTTTATTGCAATTTATAAAATATTTATCAATATATTTGTTAAATAATCAGCCAGGAAAGAATTTTCTGTTAATATTCTTAATGGAATCCATTCGTGCTGTATGATTTTATTATAAAGAGCAGGAAAAAATATTTCATAGGATAAATTAATTTCATAGTCGGGGGCACCTTGCATGTAGCGTAACTTTTCAAAAATGATTTTCGATCTAGAAAAGCCAGTAAAACCAGTGATAGCAAAGAATATTTTCAATATTGTTGGTCATGTTTCACAGATAATTTGGGTAAAATATTTCGATCATATATCTATATCTATACTTATAATAAAGCTCAATGCGTGTGTGTGTGTGTGTTTGTTGGCGCTCTACAGACCAGACCATTCAACCTACAGCTACCAAATTTGGCACGTGTATACCTTGGAGACCGGGAATGTGCACCTGGGGGTTATTTTTCCGAATTTTTAACTAGAATTTTATTTATTTAAAAATTAAGCGAAATTTTGACGTGTTTCTGCTATAACTTCCGAAAATATTACCGCACAAAAAAGATTTTTATATCAAGTTAAAGATCAAAAATTTATCTTTTAAATGATGCTAATGTTTTAAAATTAAAATGAAATTTCTATTTTTAATGAATTTTTAAATAAATATTTTAACTATGTTTTTCAATAATTTATTTCGTAAAAAATAAAATTTAAAATTAAGCACGTTTCGCATTCATGGGAAAAAATTAGCTTTCTTCAAAGTGTTGCCATCACATTGATTAAAGCTCCAATTAAAAATAATTTAAGTCTGTTTGGAAATGAAATCTGCAAAAATATAATTTTCGGCACGTGTTTGTAGGAAATGAAACAAATATGAAATATTATTTTTTCTAAAAAATAAATTCAAGAAAAATTATTTTATGATCTTTCACACTCTCTACTCAAGGTGTTTATTTAGTCCCAGACCCATTTTGATGTTTAATGACTCATAAAATAATGAAGATATAAACAAACTTATGGCATTTATTGATGGAATAACTCATATATTTTCCTTTTCAGGTTTGAATATTTTTACTTTTGTAAATATCGTCTGCGCGTGTGGTTAATATCAGATAATTTCATTTTCCAGTCAAAATATCTGTACTTTTCTAAATATCGTCTGCTTATTAATTGCATTTTTCTCTCTTTTGTTTTTGGCAACTATTGAAATGTTATGTTTACTTTTAATGTGTTTGTTCTGTGTAGTACTTTTGTATGTGATGTTTTATTCGAGCGGATATTAAGGAGAATGCATACATCACAAGAGAAAGCACATATTTTATGGTGGTCATAGAGTTAATTTCCAATCAACTAAATCACTGACTTTTAAGAGTTAATTTCCAATCACTTAAACTGACTGATTTATGAAAATTTGAATATCACTATTCAATAAAAAAAGAATAATTTTAGATTTTCCATCGATCGCTTCAAAGAAAATACGCCAATCAGCGCGCAGGTTTCTCAAGATTAATTAGCCCAAGATTATGAAAATGTTGAGTTTTTCTAAATTTTTAACATTTAACACTTCATAAATAAGTCTTAGTTGATCGTAGAAAATAGAAACATTCATTCATTTATTTAAAATTTTGTGTGTCCAGAATATTTCTCAGAAAATGATACCTTACTGCATTAAATTTAGACTTCATAATTTTTGAAATATATTTATAGGCAGGAACAAAATATTACTATTGATTTCATTTCAATCCTTTTGAAAGCAAAAATAAAAACTGAATTTTATGCTGAATCTCAGAAATTTTTGTTGATTTATTGTTTGAGATATTACATAAATTATGAAAAATATTTTGTAGTTAACATAAGACTTAAATACCGAGCGATTCTGTTTGCAATACTCACATTCAATAATAATAATAATTAATAAATAACAATAAAGATGATAAATAAAATAAAATGCTTGGTTTTATTAAAAAATATCCTAATATTAATTGCAATTTCATCATTTACATTTTAAATGAAAGTTGAAGTTTTGCCGGAAATGACAACAAATTAGCAAAATATCTATAGTAAATTGAACGAAACGATCTAAACAGTATAAGTTTGGTATGGCTATCAAAATTTGAAGATTAAAAATGTTTTGTTTGAGAATCTATTAAGAGACCAGTTACTTAAAATATTTAATTGAAAATTGTAGCGAGCGGTAATACTGGCGAACCGGCTGGTCGCCAAAGGCGGCTAGTAAAAAATAAAAAAGGAAGTTATAAATTCATTTATTAATAGAAATGAAACCAATAATGTGGATTCCCACAAGTATTCTTGAAAAAAATTATTATAAATGAATAAGTGGAAAAAGGGACATAACCTGAGCATTTCAAACACAAAATTTCTTCTGAATGTAAAAATTCATAATTTCTTGCACGTACGATTAATAACTGCGCGAAAACTTTGCATCAGTTTTTTTTTTTTTTTTTTTTGTAATCTCGGTATAATAGAAACATAATAATTTCTGGGATCTTCATAAAGAAATAAAAAAGAACATTATTTCTTACCCTTACTATTAGAATAATTATTATTATAGGTTTTGATTAATAAAATGCATACATTTTACACATATTTATTACTTACAAATTCAAACAAACCTTTACAACTTTATAAAATTTGATCACAATATAAAATTTGTGAAACAATCAATATAAATTATTAGTCTTTTTGCTTCGATTTATACTAAATTTCATACTATAAAGAGCATGCTTGATTCATGTGAATTTATTGAATTTTCGATATGTATTACTGGCATAAAAAAATTTGACGCGAGAATCATTCAAATTTTTATTTAATTTAGTTAGATTAACATCCCTGGGAGCAAATACTTGGGGTAGATTTCATAATTCCGAATAGATGCCAGATGGCGAGAGTAGCACTGAAACGATATTCATTCGATCACGCTATTCCAGAGGAAAGTCGCTTCACCCCTATTAATGTAATAAGTACCAAATGAACTATTACTGTTAAAAAATATGGTAAGAAGGTTCTCGTTCAATATTTCCATGGCAGTAAATCGAGGTTCGATTCTTTTATAAGGTTTAGTTTGAAGGCCTTAAGCATATATACTTCTAGTTTGACTTCCATAATGAAATATCTGCTTACAAAGAGAAGAATAAGGCTTGCTGAAGAGAAAAATATTTCTGATCCTTCTTTTATCGTTAGAGAACATGATATCAATCACTTGCATTTGAAATAATTGTTTACCAAAGGATTTACATGTTTCATAAAATAATAATTAAGTATTTCACAATTTTTAATTAAGTATTTCACAGATGTCAATTTTTACCTTCTCATATACGAGATATAGATAAAGCATTGTAATAATAAAAAAAAATCTAATTCGAGATTTTAACGAATCTACATGCTTTAGACCTCTCTGAATTCAAGACATACATTTCTGACATTACGTCCGTCTGTCAGACAAGGGCAAAGATAACTCAAAATAATTTCTGAGCTAAAGGGTGCAATTTAGCATAGGTCTTTATGCCAAACACATTTCCATCAAATTTTAAGCAAAATCCGTTCAGAGGAAGTCTATATGAACAGCTGTATGAAATAAATTATCGAGATAATTATAAAAAGAAGAGAGATAGATGGGTAAAATTTAGTACCCGGATTTAATAGTTATAGTGTAGACACATGTTCAAAATTCTCAACCAAATCTGACTAGGTCTGTACTTTAAGAAGCGTAAAACATATTAATTAAAAATCCAATAAGTTAAATATATGAAAAAAATGTCCATGAAATCAACAATGTTTATGTTATTTTACAAATTCCATTCGTTAATTTTACATTAATGTACTAATGCATTCTTAATAATTCCCCAGACTGCCAATTCATCCCAAAAAATTCCCCACTTCCAAGGCCATAAACCACTTTCCTTTGAAAACATTACATAGCAGAGTCGGATTTAATCGTTGTCCAAATGATTCGTTGCCACAGTTCTTCGAATTCCTATGACAAAACGATTTATCGTTTGGTGGACGGCAATCATCTCGCTGATGATATCCAGCCACACATGGTCGCCCAAGGATGAGTTCCAGCCTCTCTCTGTGCGTGCCGACATTACGGTTGCAGTGCGATTGTTCCACCTTCTGTCGTATCCATATCGAATGTAATCTGTGTCGTTTCTAAGTGCATTTAGAGAGAGTGTCTCATTCGCTGTTTTATATGAGGTATTTATATAAGATGATGGCAACAGAGTACAATCTATCAGTTTAAACTCGAGGGGAATTTATTGTATAAGCTTTTATCTCTCTCTGTTTTCGAAAGACTGTTTCTGTCTAGGAAAGGAATAATTATCCATCCTCTTAATTTAAGAATTTTAGATTTTTTTTTTAATATATGGGATCTAAAATTCTTAAAGTGTTCCTTGTCAATTATTTATTATTTTCGTTTTTCTTCATCTAATCATTATTTGTTAATAAATGCCTTGTGAATATACAGGGTGTTTATTTAGTCCCGGACCCATTTTGATGTTTAATAACTCATAAAATAATAAAGATAGATTAAAATTAATAACATAAATGGTTAAATAGACTCAGAAAGTTTCATGACCCTTGTCAATGAACTTGTCGATGAATGTGAACCGCTGATCTCACAGATATTCTAGGATTGTGTAAAAATGTCTCTCTGACACGCTCAACATCAAAATCACTTGTGCAAGGACGTCCGGAACGTTTCTTATCTGCGATACTTCCAATTTCTATAAAATTCTTTTTCCACCGCAAGATGCTGTTTTTGGATGGAGGATCTTTTTGGTAAATTCTTCTGAAATTTCTCTGTGCTTGCACTATCGATTTCGTTTCTATGAACCACCAAAAAATCTGTGCTTTCTCTTGTGGTGTATGCATTGTCCTTAAAATCCGCTCGAATAAAACATCACATACAAAAGTACTACATAGAACAAACACATGAAAAGTAAACATAACATTGCAATAGTTGCCAAAAACAAAATAGAGAAAAATGCAATGAATAAGCAGACGATATTTAGAAAAGTACAGATATTTAGACTGGAAAAGGAAATTATCTGAAATTAACCACACGCGCAGACGATATTTACAAAAGTAAATATATTCAAACCTGAAAAGGAAAATATATGAGTTATTCCATCAATAAATGCCATAAGTTTGTTTATATCTTCATTATTTTATGAGTCATTAAACATCAAAATGGGTCCGGGACTAAATAAGCACCCTGTATTTTTCTAGCTGTAGGATTTTTGTCAAAATGGTATTAAAAAGTGTTTTCTTTACTTGTTAATTTAGCTTTTAATAATTTTTATTCCATGCAAGCCATCTTTTAACTATTATGTTTAACTATTTAACTACTGAATAGAAAATAATGGATTTCATTGTTGGAAATATTATGTTTATTTATTGGTAAATGGTATGAACCGGGTCTCTATTTCTCTCAGTCAATCTTTCGTCAGCATATGAAAGAAAGGACCTAATGAAAGTTTTGCAAATGAATTTTTTTTTCTTGCAGATGAAATTCAATTGAAATATTTTTGTAGTCTGAAAAAATATCTGTTAGCAGATGTGACACTGCTGTGAACCTCTGGCGTTATGTCGTTCAGTGTATTCATTTCAGAGCTTTCTACAGTTTCAACTTATCTGCTATTTTTCAAAATAGGGATTTTTAAAACCGGTGTTTGTCATATATTCTGGTTAATAACAGGATGCATCTTACTTATCTCAGCTACCGAAGAAAGAGCAAAATCTGAATAAAAAATTTGCTTACCTTAAAAACTACTTATTACCAATAAGGATTCTCAAATATTATGTAAACTTCAACAAAATAATAATCTGAGAGCAAATAAAATGAGATAATTTGCAAATATTGTGATAATATTTGAATAATTTGTGCAAATATTTTGAATAATTTAATAATGTTGTGTAGTTAAAAAGTTTAAGAATTCAGTAATATCTAACTGCAAGTTTAACTTAAACACAACATTTTACTTAAAAACGATAACCACTCATTATTAGGAAAATAACAAAGCATTAATACGCACAAAATGTGTTTTTAATTTGACATAATGAGATAAAAGTGGAAACATAATAATCGATAAGATTTACATAGAGTAGTCTGCAAAACAGAAAAGAAGAGATCTTTCATCCAATTACTATATAAAAATGTAAACTTTATAGCATTAAAAAAGTTCATTGTTTGTTTGTTTTTAACATTTTTTTAAAATCGTGAGTATTGAATAATATATAAAACCAGCAAGAGGGGTCTCTCAAAAACTTTATCGTATATTCTCTAATAAATATGTTATTCCAGAGAAACGCTTTGCATGGCATTGATGTATAATAGTTGAGGAATATTAAACTTTTCACCAAATTTATTACTTTTACTGAATCTATCGTGTGATCCTTGGCGAGTATTTTGGCGATTCATCCCTGGCAAGCGCTTATGATTATTCGAAAACCGAATTCATGTTTTACACGCGTTTTCCTCAATTAATTGAAATAAAAATCTGAGGACTGCGATTTTTATCGCAAAATCACATATCAAATTTGATTTATTTAAAACGCTGCATTTTTTATCTATCCCATTTGCATACGTCTGCAACTATAGACCGGCCGACGTTCAACCTTTTGTTGAATTCGGCTCAAAATTTGATAGGTGTCTAAACTATAGAAGTTAAATCTGCGCACCAAATTTTATCCATCTAGCTCCGTTCATTTTGTAGTTATCGTGTTAACTTCTATTTGAGTAACTGGGCTGAGAGATTTTCTCCGAATAGAATTAATTTGCTGAAAATTTGACAAAAATAAGCTAATTTGGACCGTATACCGTACACCAAGTTTCACTTGTCTAGCTCAAAACGATTTTGAGTTACCTTTGTCACAAACAAAAGTACAAATGGTCAGATGTAATGGCAAAAATCAATTTTTCGAACTTAGGGAAATGTAATACGTGGAAATTCGTCAAAGTATTGAGTTCGAATTTTTTGACGATTACAATGCCTTTACTTCGTATACGAGAAAGTAAAAAGTTCGTTTTTTTATGATAGTGAATGCTAATTTCATTGATAAAGCTAATTGCAGGGTTGCAATTTATGTATTAACGAAACAAACAAGCCTTCATAAATTCTTTTTCTGTGGTAAATAGGTCGAGATATTTTTACCAATCCCAACATTTCTCCGCTTTCGTTCCATTTCTCAATGACAAGTGGCGCTCCATAAATCAGAGAAGGAATTGCACTTCTGCGTCATCTATTATCACGATTCGTTATTTTTCACGATCCGCCTATAATTGCGACGGAGAGCACCCCTCTCTGACAAATAGCGGACGGGGCAATTAACGAAAAGAAACACCCCAGTTTCGCGAGCAGCAGCACGAGGCATGATTTTGGAAGTCATCTCTCCATATTGATCCGAAAAAAAGTCAGTTGGTGGATGGGGGGGGGGGGTGGGAGGATGAAAAACAACGGTGGCATCTGATTGCACATTTGTAACTGAAATCTTTTCTGTGTCTTTATATTTTGAGCTGAAATAAAAGTCTAATTGTCAATATCCTTGCAAAGCCATTTTTTTTTCGCTTATTAAAATATGAAAAAAATTATTTATGTGTGATGATTTTTTCAGAAATTATTAGTTAAAAAATATAAAATGTAACCAAATTTTTAATTAATGAGAAACATTAATAAAATTTCCAAGAAATTATATCGAAATGCACAATGCATCTTAAAAAGTTCGCTTAATCCAGATTTGATATTCTATATCTATTATGTAGAGGATTAGCAGAGAAATAGATTATTTTAGTTAATATGCCATTTTAAAGCAACATCACATCTATTTTGAGTCGAATTTCATAATCTTGAACCCTGGTCAGATGTCGAGAACGGCATTGAGGTGTCTTTCCCTCTTCCCCAAACGTTTATTCTACAGCACCAAATGGATTTATGACATTACATTTAATTTTCACCAGTGTTCGCATACTCGATGGGTCTTTAGTGGAAACGGGTTTCGAAATTGGAGCTATCTCACACCGATGCCGAGACATACCATACGGCCACTGAGATCCCTAGAGAAATAGACAGATTTCTCCCTTTATTGTTATTTGAGATCACTGTTAGATTTCACAACTAAATACTACGTACTATAAATTAGGTGAAACTAGTTCATGTTAATCTTTTCTTTACGGTAGTAATGGTAGTTTTTGTGGTATTTTCTAAGTAAATTAATTTTGCTCTTTCATTTGATTTAGAAGGATGTGTTTTATTATTCATTTGTTTTATGATATCTGTAAAAATCCATTGACTATTTGTATCGACTTTGGGATCATATCGCACGGCGTCTCATCACAACCGCATTTGCAATTATTAATTAATATTTAACTGCCCGTTTACGTTGTCACATCATGCCCTTTTATCCTGCCTAAGATATGAAGTGGATCTAAAAATTAAATTGGTTTGGATTCAACTGATCATGAATATATTTCATTCCTGCTT
Organism: Argiope aurantia; assembly: GCA_026543865.1. NCBI lineage: Eukaryota > Metazoa > Arthropoda > Arachnida > Araneae > Araneidae > Argiope > Argiope aurantia. Next base: position 9,944 of record JAPMOR010036136.1, read on the forward strand.
ATATATAATTGTTTAATCACTCTGTTTTTGTACTGAATTATTGGATTAATTAGGCCTAAAAGTAACGCCATAAACATAAAGGAAACGGCTTAAAATAAGTATACAACTGTCATGCATTGAAAAAGGAAGTTTAAAAAGATGAGTTAAGCACACCTCGGAATAAGCTTCATGGAGAAGTTGTAACGAATCGGGATTAAAAAGTCAGCCGAATTATCTCCCAGTTCTCACGCTCTGAGCCCACCCTTGTTAGATATAGAACGAACTATGCTGACACGATTCGAAAATGAACATAACGGGTGACATGATAACGATCACAAGCCGCGGTGGCCTGGTGGTAAGGTCTCGGCTTCGGAACCGGTGGGTTTCAGGTTCGAGACCCGATTTCACCGAAGAACCGTCGTGTAAGGGGGTCTGTTGCACGTTAAATCCGTCCTGACTAAACGTCCTCCCGCTGGTGTGGTGTGGTGTGGTGTGGAGAGGGGGGTGCCAGCTCAGGTGTCGTCCTCGTCATCTGACCGCGGTTGAAAATGTCGAGGTCCGTCCCTAAATAGACCAAGTGTTGCTTCAAATGGGACGTTAATATAACTAAACTAACTAAACTAAACATGATAACGAACACTCTTTTTGTTATCTGAACATTGTTGCCAGGCATCACTGAAAACTGATCCATCATCTGATGCAGTGCAAAAGAGCCTCGTTAATCCAGATTGAGAGGAACTGGTTGGATTGTCCATTTAGTTATCCAATCGATTGCATATTTATAAAAAACTACTGAAAGATTTTAGTAAAACTTATTTATAGCAAAATACAGATTTTAGAAATGCAGTCACGATTTCGCCTATTGTATTAAATTTTTAAAATAATATATTTTATTCTTATTGAGTTATTATTAAATTTTATAATAAATTATATCCTTATATTCATTCATTAATCCTAGATTTTCAGTCTCCTTATTAGTATTAATAACTAAAAAAATTAATGATTTCTAAAATAAAATATTTTCTGCTTTCCTCTTGCTTTTAAGGATGAAGAGAAACTTCTATATAGATAATTTTCGCATGCGGCTTCATTATTAAGTTATAAGATTTGGCAACACTTACTGTATTTATTTTACAAAAATGTAAGCGATTATTATAAAAATGTATATGTATTCTAATGGAACTGTAGTTCACGTTAGAATTCCTTTTGGAAAAAGTGAATCATTTTTCCCAATAGAATGCAAAACGTTTATTTAAAGAAACGTAAATGTATTCTGGCAAATCTTTAATTTATTCTTTATAATTATTTTCATTTATTACTTAAATTATTTTTTATCAAAAATATATTTATCAGGACAAAATACTAAAAGTGGGAGATTCTGATAGAAAATATTTTTAAAAATGGAATTTTAATTATTTTTATGAATTTTTTTTATATTCGGTTATTATCAAACAATTCCTACTATCATATCATTATAATGTGTTTTGATTTCTTTATAATATTGTTTAATTTTCAATTTAAAAAAAAAGGTTATGTCTACTTTTTTATTCCTAGTAAAATCGTGTTCAAAACATTATCTTTGTAATTTTCTACTTTTTAGTCTTTAATATATTTCATAATTAATTACATATGTTACGGAATTTAAAAATAATATTTCTTAAATTCCAGATGGTGAAATCATTTTTTTGGATCAGTAAGATATTAATTTATAATTTAAAGTTATAAAAATCCCCCATTCATTTCTAAAATCAATAATTGATCTAAATTTTATAATTATAGTATTTGGAGAAGAGAGTGAAAATTCAATAGTAAAATTCTATCCTTGTAAATACAAATCATGTTAAGTAAAAGCTTTTAAAAATTAGTTAAGATTGATAAAATATAGCATTAAATCGATTAGTTTGGTTGTCAAATATTTATTTTAAACATCAGCCACGAGTAAGTTACACTTCCTATCAACTAGTGCATAAATAATTCATTATTATTAATTCAGATTTCAAGATTAAATAGATATTAAAAATACTCGGAATTGAATCTTTACTGTAGTTACTTTTAACATTTTATAAACTTTTAGTCAACTTGACTTTTAACATTTTTAAAGATCGTATTTTATTATCGAATTTTCTTGAAATCGTATTTATCTGTGCATTATCAACAAGCACTCCATTTTAATATTTTCAGAACTTAATTACCAGTCAAAGGATTCATTTAATTAACTTTTAATTCTATATTCATAGAATTATTTGGAATTGAATTTGAGTGAGGGCTCCATTTTAAGATTCCAAATTTATTTTAATGAATTATAAAAAATAAAATTTAAAAGTTAGAGTATAATTAAATTTAAAAAATAGTATTTCTTCGCTTACTAATAAAAGTGCATCTTTAAAAACTTACTAAATTATTAATTTTATGAGATATATTCTTACTTGATGGTATAATTCTGTAAGTCAAACCTTATTATAATTCACAATATGATAAAGCATGAAAGTTGTTTTGTATTTTATAATAATGCTTTAAAATAAAAGAATGCTATTTCATGGGGGGGGGGGTTAATAGAAACATCTGACAAAACAACTTCAACTTTTTAATACAACTTCTGACAAAACGAAAATAAATTCAAAACGAGGCACCTTTTCATGTTTTCATCCGCTATCTGCAATAGACATTGAAAAAAAAAAAATCCACCGAACACATTTTCTCCATTGTATCCAATTACAAGCGAGTTCAGTGTCTTCTCTAAAACAGTGATTACTAAAAACGAATTTGGCGAGATGAAGGAAAACAGAAAAAAAAGCAATAAAAACTGAAAAAAAAATTATGAGACATAAAACTAATCATCTACATTAGCCAATAAAAAAAACGAACAAACGATTTTTTGTGTTTTGTTTTGTTCCGGTCGCTTGGAGGTTGAGATTCAATGATCTAATGGCAAGAGTGTTTAATAATTAAATCTTTTCATAATCTAAGTGAGCCAGTGGCAACCATTACTGTGGACAGCAGCTTTTCATTAGGCCCCGCTTTTTTTTTATATCTGTTTCACGGTCTGATGGCCCCATTTCGAAAGATTTCTCCCCAATTTTACTCGTCGGAAGACAGAAGTGGATCATTTTGTTGAGGTATTCTGTGGTTATTTTTTCTTTGTTACGAACAACTGCATTACATCAGGAAACTGCCAAAAGTGAAAGAAAATGTAGTGTCATTTGGACATTTCATTTTCTATATGGGTTCTATGGTTACAAAAAAATATATATATATGCTCAGACTGAAGTTATTACTATATTTATGATCCCATAGCAATTGAATGATTTCTATTGTTATATAACGAGGTTTTAATAAAAGAAAATATTGATTGACTTATCATAAAGATATTCTGATATTCGAAATCAGATTTCTTTGGTGCTAATAGTTATTAAAAACTTTAGCATGAGTATGTTTTTTGGTTATTTCGTTACACTTTAAACAATTATTATTTAAATTATTATTAGAAATATTTTTCACAGATATTGATTCATCGATTCATTCAAGTGAAACTTAGAATCTTTTTAAAAAAAAATACCTAAAATATCTCATTTGTAGCAAAGTAGTGAATCGTGCAACAACTAAACCATGCATCTGTGTCTCTAAGTATGTGTGAAAATTAAGAATTTCGAAATTAAATTGAAATGAAGGTACCGATTAATCATTCATAGCTTGATGCTTCTTCAGATAATAAATATTTGAAAGAAAAAATAAGTTATTAGATGAATTTTTGAGAAATTTCTTTAACCTTTCAAAAGGCCATTTTTTTCTAGTCATGATACATTAAAATATTTTTAGGATTGAGACTTGCTTATAAAAAGGGATTCATGTAGCTTATTAGATAAATTAAATTTGATTAATTAATTAATTTCGTTAATTAATAATTAAGTAAAAAAAATCAAGACACCCTATTTTGTGTGAGATAAGGAACTGAAGCATCTAAGTTTGTCTTTTTGAAAAATTTGTCAGAACTTATGACAGACAACCTACATAACTTCACACAAAGATTGATGATACTTCCCATGGCCCGAGAAAAGGTTAAAAAATAACTTATACCATGAACCAAACAAATTGTTAAATAATTTGGATTCATCTTTTCCGATACAGTTTTTAATTTTTAACATTTTTACTGAAGTCACAAAAAAAAATGTTTTACGATATTTATCAAATTTTTATTTTTATACAGTTATATATTCAATTCACTTTGTACAAATATTTCGGAATAGAAGAAATTTGCTACTCAGTTTCGAACCTCTTTGAGAGAAGAAATAAAAGCGTAAGAACACATTAAAATGATTTCCAAGTTTGCATTTTTAGAATCTCGTTAAGGATATAGGTGATGCCATTTCGTAGGATAGTTTTTTAAGGCATGTTTTCCTTAGTCATGAAATTTTTTTCCAACAATGGTATGTTACAATTAATTAAAGAAATATAAAAAGGAATCTCTTTAAATAATTTAAATGCAACTTATTATGTGTATTATAAATTCAGAAAGAGCCAATACAATTTAAATCAGTTTTACTTACAGAGTATTAGAAATTACGGAAGACATCAAGAAAAGCAGAAACAGAAATTAAATTATCGAATTGTAGTTATTAGAAACAATTAAAAAAGAATAAACTTAAAAGGCATTACAATATATAAACAAAGTGTTTTACTGAAAAATATCTTTAAAAAAATTATTTTTATCAGGGGATGTTATATTTGATTTTAGATCAACAATTTAACTATGCCTTTTGAGTGTCAGATTCAACATTTGGCTGATCTGCATGTTTATGTGTCCGCCTGAATTAATTCCACGACCAAACAAACGCCTCAGACATTAGAAACGATCCCTCACCAAATAATAGCGGAACATTATCGAACTCACAATTATCTCTAGTGAAGACATAACATCTCTTCTGACAGATTTCACAAAACTCCCATCAAAGCAAATCCCAAGAGGGGGTCAACAGTTATCTATCCTAAAGAGGGGAACAGCATCCCCCTTTTGCGCTGCCCCAGGGCCTACACCATTAGCTCTAAGTTCCCCCCTGGGTCCTCGTCGGCAGCCTTTGATTATCCGTAGAATTGGCCGGGGGGTCCCATTCTTCAAACTGTCTCTCGGATCCCAGATGACTTGCCGGTTGATCGGCATTTATTTATTAAGTAATGAAATGGATCTGAGTGTGTAAAGACACGGACTGTTCCACGAAGTAAAAAATGAAGCACATCCAAACGCATTGTGTCATTATCAGCTGCGCAGATTTCATTTCCGAATGAGATTCGATACGCTTAAACACCGTTCTTGGACCAATGATGATCTACAATTAAAATAAAAAAAAATGTCGTTTGCAGGGTTTGTCACGTTGCTTTTAGTCCAAAACGAGCATCGCTTCTTGGTAGAAGTTTTGCACCCCACCGACCTGTCATTTGGAAGTGTCATAAACGGGAGATAATTGCAATACATCAGAGTGAGTGCAAAGGAGAAGAAAAGGCATCGATGGCCTCCTTCAAAACGTCATTTTTATAAATAATAACTTTTGCCAGACTTATTTTATAATTATATAATTGTTACTAAATGCTGGCGTATTTCCTATCGTCTTCTATCGTGTGCTTCGAAAATTGTGCGTGACGGTCCAATCACGGTGCATGAGATTTTTGATTGGACGTCCAATTATATCTTGGGGCGAGTCAATTTGTGATAAAGAGGTGGTGAACCAGATGGTGTGGTCTCCTCAATACTTTCTAGCGTCTCTTTAATAAAAACGGATTTTTATTTAAGACGTATTTTTCCCAAACCGACTGAAGTCAAAATTTGACATAAAATTAGAATTGCAATCACCAAATCACATACCAAATTTGATATATTTAAGTCATTATTACTGTTTCTGAAAGTACAGACCGATAGACAATCACTCCCTAGTTGGATTTGGGTAAAAATTTGATAAGTACCTACATTTTAAATGTTAAATCTGTGTACCAAATTTTATCTATCTAGCTCTCTTTGTTTCACAGATACCGTGTTAATTTAAATTTGAACAGACAGATACACAGAATAGATAACTTTCCTTTTGAATGGATTTTATTTAAAATTTGATAGAAATCTACAATTTCGGTGTCCACCAAATTTTATCTGTACAACTTAAGCCCTTTTGGAGTCAGCCCTTTGTCACAGATAGACAGATATGATTCCAAAAAGCCGTTTTCCGAACTCAGGTAGGTCTAAAACGTGGATATGAGTCAAAATGAAAATACTATTTAAACTTATAAAATAAATGAAATGCATTCAGACTTATTAGATATACAATACAAAATGGCGAATTTAATTGGCGAAATCGGTCTAGTTATGGAAGCAGGGTCCTTAATCAAGATTTAATTTTGCAATATTTCTTAAAAAAGAAAGTATAGGGCAGAGGAGAAAAATCAACTGGTGATCACGTATTCAAACCCATGATCTTTCAAATGAAATAAAATAAATGACGAATTGTTACAATGGTTCGAGCTACTGGAGTCTTTCGTGGTTTTTTCCTATAAAGAGAATGTATTATAAAATAAGGCTTTTTGAGATCTCTTTCCAAATTATAAGGTAGTTTGGGACATGTAGAATTTGATGATATATTTTGGGGTTAAGAGCTTTCATGTGAAACAATAATTTAAAAAATAGAACTAGTGGTTGATGCTTGGGGGGGGGGGGAGATTGAAGGTGTTTGATTATCATGTGTCAGTATCCTACTATTTTATTATGTAAATTTTAAATTATTAATGGACGTTTTCAGAAGCTTCATAAATTGAATGCTTTATTTATAATACCGAGGGATAAAACAATGAATGAAATTTCCCTTTTATTTATATGCTTACTTTTTCATCTGTTTTTACGTTAGTAAATGTTTGCAGCTTCGTTATTGGTACGTAGGTACTACTTATAAAAATCATGGCAATCTTCATCAAGTGGAGAAAATGTGGAAATAAGCTGTGACTTAGCCTGTGAGAGTGGTATGCTGGTAGAATCCATTGACAATGACGTTCTTCTGTTCTGCATTATGAAGATTATTACCTGAAATATAAAATATCGAATAAAATATATTTATATTTTATTATCCTAAATATGGAATCATAGAGAATTTACTTTAATTTAATCATTTCTTCCTACTCAAATGTATCAATAGTCCTTTTTATTAAAACTCTCACTTGGCCCCAAAATTTAAGGAAAGCGATAAAATCTTTTTCGCAGGTCACTGTCACTGACTTCTGAATCGTTCTTGATCTTATCAATTCTGATATAGACATTACCATTCTCCTACCTAATATGACCAATGTTTGATCAGTCATGTATTCTTATCAAAATTTAAGACAGTTAAGAACTGAAGGATTCTTAACTGTCATGTGACATATGAATAACCGTTACGTGAATATTTCTGTTTCAGCCTCCGAATGTGTCAAAGTGTGTCGCTATATATTTTTAAATAAGGAAACTGGGAGTCACCTCCCCTAAAATTTCTGGCATATTCTCTAATAAAAATATTATTCCAGAGAACGTTTTACATGATAACGGCGTACAATACATAATAAATATCAACATTTGGCTTGAATTTACGATTTTTACTGATTCTGTCGTGCAGTTCTTGGCGATTAATCCCAAGCGTACGGTTAATAGTATCCGAAAATCGAATTTGTGTTTTAAACCCGTTTTATCCCAACTTACTGAAACTAAAATTTGACACAGAACTGCAATTGTAGTAATGAAATTCATTCCAAATTTGATGTATTTAAGAAGTTGCATTTTTAAGCTGTCGTGTTTACATATCTCTGAAAATGCAGACAAACAGACAGTCAATTCCTTGTTAGATTTAGCTCAAAATTTGATAAGTGTCTACACTGTAAATGTACCGAATTTTATCCATCTAGTTCTCTTCGTTTTGTAGTCATCGTGTTAATTTATATTTGAACTTTGGAGAAAAGACTTCATCTGAACCGGTTTTGCTCGAAATTCGATAGAAATGTGCAAATTGAATGCAAAAAATCGTATCAAATTTCATCCGTCTAGCTCAAAGCGTTTTAGATTTACCTTTGTCAGACATTTTTTAAAAAAATGCGTTTTTCGAATGCCAAGAATTCTGAAACATGAAAATTCGCCAAAATCTCGAGTGCGATTTTTTTTTTTTTTTTTGATGTTTGCAATACTTTCTCTGTACTTTGTATACGAGAAAATAAAAACACTCGGTAAACTATTTGATAATATCTACAATCTACAATCATCAATATCTACACTCTACAATTTGTTTCTTAAATATAGGACAATCATCCACTATGAGATCACAGATAAATAGTTAACTTTTGTAGCAAGCAATATTAATACTTAAGTGTGACATTTTTATAGCATATATAATGTGGCTTTAGATATTATGTTAGTGATAATGTTGATAGATAGATATGGC
>JAPMOR010036136.1:20040-37752 GCA_026543865.1 Argiope aurantia
TGCACTGGGAGGAGGCCTGCTACATTACACCCCGCATCTGAAAGGTTAATTCTAAAATATATCAGTTTGGATTTCTCAATAAAAACAAATAATTAGTAATGTTATTGGATCCTTAGCAATCCTTTTGAACCTAGAGCGTTCCTGAGTTTGGCTTATTAAAGAAACTTTTATCTTCGAGCTATCTACTTTTTTCATGAAATTTTAAAATAAAGTAGAAATTTATAAAACACTTTGGGTAAAAAATATAATTCATAATCAATTACTTTAAATAAATTCAAATAATTACTTTAAATAATGAAATGAATGTTTGCAATTCGTTTCTGGTACTCTCTTTCACCAGAAAATATAATTTCCTCTATATTTCCGAAATTTCAAGAAATACTTAAATGGTACCAAATTTCCTCTGTTGGGCTTGGGAAGATAACGAGGGTGGTAACCGATCTCGAAGCTGTAATTCTCGATCAACGCCCTTGCTCATGTAAGAAATTATGTGGCTATTTGGTAAATTCAGATTTAAAAAAATGGTATGTTTATTATTTTCCGGGTTCACAGCAATATTAGATTATATTAACGCTCTATTCTAGGATGTTGCCTCTCACTCACTTTTCAAGACGGTGAATCATTTTGTCGCTTTATTTACTAATTTTTCAATTTCGATTGTTATAAAAACCTACAGAACGGTAAAAAGATGTAGATTAATTTGTCTTTGTTTTAGATTAATAATTATGCATCGAATTACTTTTTAGAGTGCAAAGGATTAATGGATGGAATTGTTAATAAATCAATGTTTCCTTTCATTCATATAAACGCGCTATTTTTGCTTAAAATGTTGCGAAAAAGTTAATAATAAACGGGCAATTGCTTTCCCTCGGAATTGCGATGCAGATTCAAAAGAAATAATAACCCGCAGTTTTAATGAATACTTTCTAAAAATATTACTGACTAATAATCTTTTTTCACATACCATTCCGAACGTCCGAGTGTAACATTGAATTTTTGCTATCAGATTGTACTATTTGATATTGTAATTGGTAATTCAATCAAAACATCCTTAATTCCCATTTTAATTTGTATTAATAATACGAGATATAGTGTTTTTGCGTTTTATAAGATAAATTACTGGACGTATAGCTACAGAAATTTGGCACGATATACCTTGGAAGATGGAAATGCTCACCTAAAAAGGACTTTTGAAATTTAATTTAATATTTTAATATTTAAAAATTAAAAAAAATCTTTACGTTTTTCTACCGTAACATCCTCAAATATTATCAAACAATTTTTTTTATACTATCTCGAAATTATATATATTTTTTCAATAATTTCAATATACTATTAGTATAACTTTGTTCAGTTTTATTCATTTTTAAAACATAATTAATTTTACAGCAATATTTCCAATATAGTAATAAAATTGAAATCATTTTTACCGTTATTTCAAATATTTCGTCTTAAGTTTTTCTTTCATTGTTAAGGATAAAAAAAAAATCAATTTTAAATTTGTTGTATATTAAAAATTTTTGTTTAAAACATGTGTTTTGAAAAAGGTTTTAATTTTTTAAAAATTCGCTGGAATTACATTTAATATTTAGCTTCAAAAGAAAGCAATTATGAAATTTTTTTAAAGTTTATCTGTATTCAAATTTTTTTTGTCTTTTCTGTAATACAGAGACAGGTATAAAAATATATTATTGCTCATTTATCAAAACATTTTGCGTTCTTATTGTAGTGCATTTAATTCTTTTTATTGAAATAGAGAAATTTCTTTTAAATAATTCTCTTGGATATCATAGAAAGCAAAAAATATACTGTGTAGTACTTTCAGAATTCAATGTTGAATGATTCTCTTTCTACCTTTATATATATATATATATTTAAGAGCATGCTTAGATTCATTAAACCTGTATTGGATTAATTGAAGCTAAACGCTTTTTGATTAAAATTAATATTTCAATTTCACGTAAAATGATAGTAAATTAAGGAGATTCCTGTTAGTACAATTGATCAGTATATCAAAATTTTAAATTAAAAAATAAACTTTGCTGAAATAGCCATTAAAACAACGTTACATATAAAATATTTAATTGTAGCTTTTTATAACCACAAATTCGGTGAACAAACCACAAATTCGGTTGTCAAAGGTGGCTAGTTAAAAAATCGCTTGGAAACATCTCAAGATTTCAGATTATTTTCCCCCTTTCTCATCCTAAGTAAGATATGTCATCCAATTAAAAGGTTTAAAAAATGTGTCGATAGCATAAGTTTCGATTTGTAATCATTATCTCACTATATTCAAGTTCAACTCTACTGTGGCCTCATTTAAACCAAAAAAAAAAAAAAATAATAATAATAATTATGAAGCGGTTTTCTCCGTAGAGATATGGAAATAGAATTTCTTAAAAAGTTACTACAATAATAAAATATAATACTTAAAGCGCCTGTTGAAACAATCAGAATAAATAAAATATTTTTAGGGAAACCTTTGTATTGCATACCTTATATTGTAATGGCTACCCACTGGACATTGAGTTTGAAGAGAGCTGAAATTTGCTACTTCTTATTTCCACTGGAAAATATCTTTGCTGTTAATAAAAGAACTTTCATCTTAGCTGGTTTACCAGGAGCCCAATTATAGAAATGCAAATTCAAAATCCAGAAATAAATGAAACTGAAATTAACCCTTTCTAGGGCCCGTGGGAAGTATGCTTCCCACCAAATTTATAAATCTTTGTATGAAATTATGTTGGTTGGCATAAGTTCTGACAAATTTTTTTAGTAAGTCAGAAACTTAGATGCTCCAGTTCTTTATCTCACACAAAATAGGGTGTCTTGATTTGTTACTTAATTATTATTAACCAAATTAATTAATTAATCAAATTAAATTTATCTAATAAGCTAAATGGGTCCCTTTTCTTATTCTAATTTCAAGCCTAAAAATATTTTAACATAATATGACTAGAAAAAAATGGATCAGCCTACAGCCATTGCATCATTACATAAAGGCTAACTTGATTTTCTTAACTAAAAACACAAAAAAGATGAACTCTCTCTTGTATTATTCTTAATATTAATTATTAGTTATTAGTATTAGAATTACTTATATTAGTATTAGTTATTAGTCTGGAAGAAAATTGATTAATTTATTAACGATTTATCTAAAACTTTTTTTTTTTTGTATACAAAGTACAAAGAAAATATTGTAATTGCTGAAAAAATCGAACTCGAGATTTTTACGAATCACCACCCTGAGTTTGAAAAACACTTTTTTCCCATTTTGTCTGTCTGTCAGTTTATCTGTGACAAAGTAGCTAGAAAGGGCTTTGAGACTGAGGGTTGAAATTTAGTATACGGTCTTTAGGCTAAATTTGTAGATTTCTGTCACATTTTGTGCAAAATCCGTTCTGGGATGCTGCAGTCTGTCGGTGCTGCTGCTCAAATACAAGTTAAGATTACTAAGAAGTTAACTACAAACCGAAGAGAGCTATATAGATAAAATTTATCATATTCTGAGTCAAATCCAAAAAGTAGTTGATCATCTGTCGGTCTGTTCTTTCAGAAGCATATAAACGTGATAATTGAAAAATGCAATGACTTAAATACATCAAATTTTGTATGGGATTTTGTGACTATAATTGTAGTTATGCGTTCCATTTTGGCTTCTACCGGCTGGGAAAAACATGTATAAAACACAAATTCGATTTTCAAGCACTCTTAACAGCGTGTCAGATATATATCGCCAAAAAACTCGCCAATGATCACACGATAGATTTAGTAAAAATGCTCAATTCTTACCATTGGTTAATGCTTAGTAATAATACGCCAAAGTCAAGGTATTATCTACCTTATCCACAATTTTTTGCAGTTGTGTGGGATAACACCCTTATTAAAGAGTATGCGAGAAATTTTTGGGGAGACCACTCATACTAGTTTCAGAATAATTTTATTTGTATTTGATCAATACACAAAATGATACACGCTGACCATTCATTACTAACCGACATTTTGCCAATCCGGCATTTTCAGGAAATAAAAATAGTGTGCAAAGAAAAAACAACAACCGAATGAGTAATGTTATCTATTTAAATATTTTCGGTATTAATCCTAATTTTTTTTCAATAATAATAGAGAAATGAACATGTAGTTTCTTTGTTCGATCTGATGCGAGTTCCTTTTGCAATTCTTTAATTTTCAGATGGCATTGGTGCCATGTCACGAACAGACTCAAATTAGAATTATCTTATATAATATCTATTAAATAAGTATCTGTATGATTTGGAATATTTTGCTATTAAACAATACTCCATTTTTAAACGAGCCTCCACGAATCCGGCGCTTTCGGCAGTCCCCTAGTTTGATATTGACTAGATTCCTGAGATACTTACATAATTACAAAATTTAAGAGGCAAATATACATAATTTCAACAGGAAAATATATGAAACAACGGCAGCTGACAAATTCAAAAATGGCAAAATCAATTTACACAGATCGTATAGGTTACATTTGTAGAGAGATCGAACATTCATTCCGCTTTTATTATTGCACACTTTATTGTGATTAATATCGAAAATATTAAAAAACATATCATGAGTAATTAATATCGAAAACTCTGAAATCGATAACATCAGTAATTCATATCGAAATCAATAAAATCGCTATCATTAGTAATTAATATCGAAATCAATAAAATCGATAACATTAGTAATTCGTATTGAAAACATTAAAATCGATAACATTCGTAATTTACATCGAAAATAGTAATCTTAATTAGAAACTATTTCTAATAATGTTAATAATATTTGAATAACCCCAGTCCAAAAATAAATATTTGTAAAAATGTAACAAATATCTCATAAATTATTGTTTTGTACAGGTCTGATCACTTAAGAGTAGGTATTTATTTAATCGTTAAAAGTATGAACCACGAAACCATCTAATTTATTTTTCGAAAGATAGCCATAAAGCTAATTCCAGTAAATCAGTTCTCTCATCTCACTTAAACAGCGATATAAATACACTCCATAAGAATAAGGGGGGGGGGTAGATGTTGTACCACACATTGAGTCTGCTGTAGTCCATGACTCAATCCACTACCACCACCACCAGAGACCGTAGGGGAGGTTTTAGGGTAAGACCTAATCGTAACTGTACCCATGGGAAGGACGAAACGCCCCCTAAAAGTCACAGACCGTAACCGCAGCTGGGAAGAGGGGGGTGGGGGTGGATATATATCGGGGCCATCTGGCTACCATTTTTAGAGTTGATCGGCTTTATTTGTGTCATTTTTTCCCCTTCCATGTACGCATATAATTGGGTGATTTTGACGCGTGTGGGCTTAGGGCTGTCATGTCGATGTTTGAATAAGGGGTGATGCGAGCATCGTTTCACTCTTTAGTATGAATAGGGGGATTCAGTTTGCTCAACTGCTGCGCACTTTGCTCAACACGCGTATTGTGCGTGTCTTCCTATGCAACAACAGATTTCAAATCCTCTGGATGAATGCGTGGTCTGTAGGTGATCTTTCATGCTTATTAAAGTCGAAGTGAATGTTAGCCTTAATACTGAGTATCCCTTTTGAAACGTTGTAAAATTTCGAAGACGGTAATCATTTTCCATATTTTTACGTCTCACCAACGCATGGACGTTTGATCATCTTTGGCATGTTTGATGTGCACCAATCCCACTTATATAGCGTATTTTTATAGGGCCGCGGTGGCCTGGTGGTAAGGTCTTGGATTCGGAACCGGAGGGTTTCAGGTTCGTGACTCGATTCCACCGAAGAACCGTCGTGTAAGGGGGTCAGTTGCACGTTAAATCCGTCATGACCAAACGTCCTCCCGCTGGTGTGGTGTGGAGAGGAGGGTGCCAGCTCAGGTGTCGTCCTCGTCATCTGACCGTGGTTCAAAATTACGAGGTCCGTCCCAAAATAGCCCTAGTGTTGCTTCAAAACGGGACGTTAATATAACCAAACCAAACCAAATAGCGTATTTTTATAGAAATCAAATTTCGTGTCACTGATCTTCTAAAGTCAAAATCAAGATCCTATAAAGACTGTTAAACATTCATATAGAAATTAAAAATGAATAAATATGCGCTTTTTTTTTCAGAATATTTATATTAATTAAAAGTTTTATGTGACAAAAATTGCAATTCTGCATTATAGATAAGCATAAGCAGCCTATTTTCTTTAGAGCTGGCCTACCGCAACTAAAATAGCTTAATGAAAAATGTTTGAGAAAAACAGGGCTTTTTAAAATAGAGAGCTTTGATTTGCTTAGTTACATTATAAAATAATGAATTAAATGAAGAATATTCATCGGTTATTTTCTTTCACGAGATCCATCATATCTGTAGGGTGATGAAATTTACACGATGATATAGGAAATATTAAATCAATTTTCGTAAATATCTTTTCAACTTTCTTTAAACGATTGATTAACTAATTTAGAAAATACACCCCATATCGTTCACCAGCTGGAATGGTCTTCCTAAAACTTTCCCGCATAATCTCTAATAGTTGTGTTACCTCAGGGAATGCCTTACATGGTATTGGGGTACAATAGTCACGAAATTTCAATCTTCAGCATGAATTTAGCATTTTTACGGAATCTATCGTGAGATCCGTGGCGAGTTTTTTGGCGACTAATCCCTGGCATGGGGTTAATAATATCCTAAATATTAATTTGTGTTTTAGACGCATATTTCCAAACCGATTAAAACAAAAATTCGAATCTTATTTATTATTTTGGAAATATTCTTATGTTTATTTTGGAAAAAATATTGCTACTTGCGTCAGACTTGGTCTAAACTTTGGTAATCATCATCTTCTTCTTTTTTTTTTTTTTTTAAGTTATAGTACTCTAATTTACACAACATATTGATAGACTTAGTTCTAAAAAATGTTTTTCAGATTCAGGCATATAGAAAATATCGATACTGATCAAACTATAGTTGTCTATTTTCCCTGTTATCACAATAATTCCTATATGCTTACTTCCGTAAACAAGGAAATAAAAACATGCATAATTAAAAGAAGTCGGTATCTAACGAGTTTTTGCCGATTTTTAACAAATGTAGATTCAATTTTCTCCCATCTTTCAGAATTTTCCACAAAATGGCACTGGATAATACAACGAGCCATTTTTGTCTTCTTACAGAACAACAATCTTCACACATTCAACTACATTCCTCTCTCTCTGCCTTTTTTTTTCAATTCTTCCGAGTTGCGACGTTATCTGGCTCGCGAGCCGTGATGTATAATCGGACCGGCACGCGCCTTTTCTCCGCTATCGGGCCCCAGCATCGTCGACGCCGCATACAAGACGTGGCATTTTGTCAGACCTAATGCAATAAAGCAGGGGTCACATGTTCCATCCGTCATCCTCTGACAATCCCTCCCCTCCCTATCTCATCTCATCCCGTCGCTCAAACATGTGGCGCGCAGAGCCATCTGTCGGAAATCGGTGTCATTCGCTGGTGCCGAAGATGAGATGTCTATGGCACTGACTGATTAATGCTCTGCCAATACGGTTCTATAGATGCATGTTTATGAACACACATATACACGCAGGGCGATAGAGAAGTTATTCAAAGAATGCCCGAAGTAAAATGGAAAAAAAATGCATTTCACTTTCCGTTTTAATAGTTTTTACATCATGCAGTTTGATGAAAAAATTTCAACCCAAAACATTTTCATTCCAAGAAAGTTATCTTATGCTTTGAAATAAAATAACAATGGTCTGAACATTTTAATATTTATGTTTGATTATTGGCATGAGAGTTTAAAATATTCATATTGATTCTTCTCAATATTGCTGTTTTTTTTTTTTTTTGTTTTTGTTTTTTTTTTGCACGTGGGCATACGAATAACAGTAAATTACGAAATTGTATTGAAAATAAGTTGTTTAAAATTTTCAACAATTGTACGAAAGTAAAATTTTTCTATAAAAAAACTAATTTGTTTGAATTTTAAAGTTATTTTAAAATATTTTTTGTGGGCAGAAAATGAGGTGGCAGCCAAAAAGATTACAGGAATTAAAAATATTTTTAAGCTGAAATTTAAAATATTTTACAAATCGCTGAAACTGTAGTTATTGTAGTTTGCTAAAATGTTGAAATAATATGGCGAAATTTATATTTATATGCTTAGATTTTTATGTCACCTTGAATTTAAAACCACATTGAAGTTAAAATAACAAAGAAGTATCATTGTCAGTTTTGTAAAACCAAAACAATTTTTCATGCATTGACATGATTCTGAACAGTAAATAACTTATCGAGCTCTATTGTCCACTCTTTCAACTCAGGGTAATGTACTGGCAATGAATTTACACACCTGAAATTTCTTTTGATTATTGATATGCAGGTGCATTTTATTAGTTTAAATTACAATAGGCGTCGTATTTTTATTTACATTATTCACTACATCATAGCTTTTAATGTTTACCCAGTGTGCAGAATTGGCTTTCACGGAAATATTTTATCGCCTTCCGAGTTCTTTATTATATTTTCATGAGTAGTTTTTTGTTTGTTTGTTTAATGTGAATGAAGATCAAAAATGATTCGTTGCATTATGTAAAACGTTTAATCTATACTTATAATAAAGCTCAATGTGTATGTGTTGGCGCTCTACAGGCCAGAACATTCAACCTACAGCTACCAAATTTGGCACGTGTATACCTTGGAGGCCGTAAATGTGCACCTTTGGGTTATTTTTTTCGAATTTTTAATGAGAATTTTATTTATTTAAAAATTAAGCAAAATTTCGACGTGTTTCTGCTATAACTTCCGAAAATATTACCGCACAAAAAAGATTTTTACATCAAGTTAAAGATCAAAAATTTATCTTTTAAATGATACCAATGTTTTAACCTTAAAATTAAATTTCTATTTTTAATGAATTTTTAAAAAAATATTTTAACTCTATTTTTCAACAATTTTTTTCGTACAAAATAAAAATAAAATTTAAGCTGCACGAGCACGTTTCGCATTCATGGGGAAAAAAATTAGCTTTTTTCAAAGTGTTGCCATCACATTGATTAAAGCTCCAATTAAAAATAAATTAAATCTTTTAGGAAATGAATTCTGCAAAAATATAATTTTCGGCACGTGTCTGTAGGAAATGAAACAAATATGAAATATTATTTTTTCTAAAAAATAAATTCAAGAAAAATTATTTTATGATCTTTTACACTCTATATTATTAATCCAATAAATCAGTTTTATTTTAAGGCAAGTTTTGTTTAATATGAGCAGGATATCCATTCAAATCAAGATCATACAGCTAGTTTGTAAACCTTTAGTAAGACACAGATCTGCTAAAATGGTCTAAATGGAAAATGATTATATTGTATGTAACTCGATTCAATAAATGCTCTAATAAATAAAGAATTTTTGATTTTACATAAAGCTTCTGCTGTGGAAATCACGATTAACAAAATGTTCCTGAAACACTAATATTTTAAATAAAAAGAGTTAATTTCCAATCAACTAAATCAATCACTTAAACTGACTGATAAATGAATATTTGAATATCACTATTCAATAAAAAAAAGATAATTTTAGATTTTCCATCGATCGTTTCAAAGAAAATACGCCAATCAGCGCATAGGTTTCTCAAGATTAATTGGCCTAAGATTATGAAAATGTTGAGTTTTTCTAAATTTTTAACATTCAAAACTTTATAAATAAGTCTGAGTTGATCGTGGAAAATAGAAACATTCATTCATTTATTTAAAATTTGGTGTGTCCAGAATATTTCTCAGAATATGATACCTTACTGCTTTAAATTTAGACTTCATAATTTTTGAAATATATTTATAGACCGGAACAAAATATTATTATCGATTTCATTTCAATCCTTTTGAAAGCAAAACTAAAAACTGAATTTATGCTGAATCTCAGAAATGTTTGTTGAATTATTATTTGAGATATTACATAAATTATGAAAAAAAATTTGTAGTTCACATAAGACTTAAATACCGAGCGATTCTGTTTGCAATACTCATATTCAATAATAATAATAATAAATAAATAACAATAAAAATGATAAATAAAATAAAATGCTTGGTTTTATTAAAAAATATCTTTATATTAACTGTAATTTCATCATTTCCACTTTAAATTAAAGTTGAAATTTTACCGGAAATGACAACAAATTAGCAAAATATATATAATAAATTGAACGAGACGATCTAAACAACAGTATAAGTTTGATATGATTATCAAAATTTGAAGATTTAAAATGTTTTTTTTTGAGAATCTATTAAGAGACCATTTACTTAAAATATTTAATTGAAAATTGTAGCGAGTGGTAATACTGGCGAACCGGCTGGTCGCCAAAGGCGGCTAGTATATTATAAATTAATCAAACATTTTATTTTATGCAATGGAACGTCTGTAACTTACATAATATGTAAATTAGACCAAGCTAATTATACTATTTATACAAGCTATTTATACAATCGGTTAATCAAAATTTCAGGCTTGTTATTTTAATAAATAAATTGTTGTATTTATCATGTTTATTAATTTTAAAAATTTAATTAATTTAAAAAATTTTAACCATTGAAAAAAAGATTATGCAAGGTGTGCACTGTAATCGTGGTCCAATGATAAATTTTCAAAACATTAGAAATAGACATATACTTCAGTTAAGAAAATATTTTAAATGGAGTAAAGAATTATAATTCATATAGTTGAAGTCGGTATACATACTGTCGGGGAAAAAAGTAAATAAATAAAATAGAAAAAAAAATCTAAATTTTTATTCAGTTTTCACAATTCTGCACCTTGGCATTTTTATTAAAAGTAGTACCCTATCTTTGCAAACCAAACTGGTGAAATTTTTAAATTAAGTATAGCACTACATTAAATTATTTTAGACCATTTCAATCCCCTTATCTCCGGATGGCACTTAATCGAAATGGTATATAATCAGCTTGAAATGATAAAATGCAAAGTTTTATAATTAAGTGACTTTTAATTACAAAAGAATAAAACTTTTCCTTTTCTTGAAATTTTAAGTGTGCCAACAACATTTTATTATACATGTAATAGGATAGAGTTAGTTTAGTTTAGTTATATTAACGTCCCGTTTGAAGCAACACTTGGGCTATTTTGGGACGGACCTCGTCATTTTGAACCGCGGTCAGATGACGAGGACGACACCTGAGCTGGCACCCCCCCTCTCCACACCACACCACACCAGCGGGAGGACGTTTGGTCAGGACGGATTTAACGTGCAACAGACCCCCTTACACGACGGTTCTTCGGTGGAATCGGGTCTCGAACCTGAAACCCTCCGGTTCCGAAGCCGAGACCTTACCACCAGGCTACCGCGGCCCCGTAATAGGATAGAGAGACGATAGACTTCACAATTTTTACTTTCTTGTACGCTCCCATTTTCAAATTCGATATTTACACGAATCTCCACGTTTCAGAGTTCTACGAATTCGGAAAACACATTTTCGGCATTTGACATCTGTCTGCAACGACTGTCTGTCAATTACGTTTTGAGCTAGATGGATCAAATTTGGTACATGGCCTATCAAATTCTGAGCCAAATCTGTCCAGTATTCGAATTTGTAGTTAACACGGTAACTACAAAATGAAGAAAGGATAAATGGATAAAATTCGGTTACAGATTCAGTGTAGACATCAGCCGAATTGGGAGGTGACAGGGTGGACGTCTGTTGGTCCTTATTTCAAAAACGTAACTCAAAAACGCAATGGCTTAAATACATCAAATCTGGTATGTGATTTTATGACTATAAATGAAGTTTTGTGTCAAATTTTTTTGTTGAAATAGGCTAGGATAGCAGGTCTAAAAACCAATTCGATTTTCGGATATTATTAATATATCAATAATTTATCACGCAAGGAATGAATCACCAAAAGAACCTTAAGAATCACACGACAGATTCAGTAAAAGTTCTAAATTCACGCTTAAGATTTCAGTTTAGTTTAGTTATATTAACGTCCCGTTTGAAGCAACACTAGGGCTATTTTGGGACGGACCTCGTCATTTTGAACCGCGGTCAGATGACGAGGACGACACCTGAGCTGGCACACCCCTCTCCACACCACACCACACCAACGGGAGGACGTTTGGTCAGGACGGATTTAACGTGCAACAGATCCCCTTACACGGCGGTTCTTCGGTGGAATCGGGTCTCGAACCTGAAACCCACCGGTTCCGAAGCCGAGACCTTACCACCAGGCCACCGCGGCCCACACGCTTAAGAAGTTTAACATTTTGTAACTATTGTCGGCCAATGCTGTGCATGGCGTTCTCTGGGATAACACCTTTATTAGAGAGTATTCTAGACAGTTTGGTCGAGACCATTCTCGCTGTTTTTTAATAGTATTGAGTCAATAATAGAAAAGGTAATTCCGTACATTCATTTAGATCATTTTGCCTGCCGGAATTTATGTTTATCTCTAGTTGCTTAGAATTTTTTTTTTTTTTTAGTTTTAATTATTTTAACGTCCCGTTTTAAGCAACAGTAGGACTATTTTGGGACGGACCTCGTCATTTTGAACAGTGGTGAGATGACGAGGACGACACCTGAGCTGACACGCCCCTCTTCACACCAGCAGGAGGATGTTTGGCCCTGACGGATTTAACGTGCAACAGACCCCCTTACACGACGGATCTTCGGTGGAATCGGGTCTCGAACCTCTAGTTGTTTAGAAAGTAGTCATTGGGCCACGTTTAGAAGTAGCACCCACTATATATTTTTGGCTATGCTTTTAAATTCATAAGTGAGATTCCCGATTGCAAAAAATAAGTTGCTAAGTTAAGTTTGCCAATATAAAGCATTTTGTATTTCTGTTTGGTCATACAAATATAATTATTATTGCATTGAAACATTTCATATACCTTCCATTAAGAGGTGAAGGACCTCTTCAAATAAATTCAACTTATATTAAAAAAGATACAAAACAGGATCCCCAGAAAAAAAACGCCTCTATAAACCAAAACATGTTGTAGAGATAGGGTTTACAATAAAATATTGAAATATTTATGACGAAATATAAAATGTATGCCGTCCCATCTACAAACAATTTTGTATACGTGTCAAAGTAATCTCCGAAACCATCGAAATTGAAAGAGACAGTTCCGTAAGTGCATCTATCTGTCCTCCTGGAACTGTGGAAGATAGCGAATTTTTCAGGATTACAAAACCGCCAATCTGGTGACGTTTTCCTATGAATAATTTACAAGTCGGTCGACTTCCTGTCTGTTCAACGGCTGGTCACCGCAAGAGTGGACACGGTAAACAGTCTTTCAAATGATAAGATAAACTGGCAAATCTGAGTAACATGTATTTTGAGATGAATCTGACAGGGGAAGAGGTTTTTCGAGATTCTCGAGAGCTTTCTCATTTATTTCGAATCGTGTACTTTTTGAAACAAATCTGACAGGAAAGAGGCTTAAAAAAACCTTTTTAAATTCTGACAATATACTACAAGAAAAAGCTGAAAGATGGGGCAAATTATTCTGGGGAAACCCTATCTGTCCATATGAGTAAATTTAATTTGGCATAAAATATGGAAATAATGTTTTAAATATTAGAAAAGATATGAAACGAGGGAAAAAATTCTATATTGAGTGATATGTTGAAAAGCTTAAAAGGAGAAATTTAATATTTTAGAGAAATCACGCAAATTTATGTCAGCTTCCTAATATGCAAATTCTCATTAAAGTAGGTGACTATGTTAAAAAGTCAATTTTTTGAAAAAATATGAATTTTTTTTTAAAAAAAAGTTTCATATTCTTCATGCTTGAATATTTTTTTTTTTTTTTTTTGTAAAGTTGCTTGAATTTTGTTTCCGTTTTTTGGGGAGATTACTTTGAATTTTACATTTGCATTTACACACATTCTAATGTTATTTTGTATCTTTAAAAGCTGTTCTTTCAATTTCATATCTTTGATAGAATATTCTTACGGAAATCTCAAATCAAAAGCTAATGCATATTTTTTGTTCAAATTTGGTATGATAATTTCTCAATATGTTCTGCAAATCCAGAACTACAAAATAAGTTACCTATTCTTTAAAAAACATTATACAGTGGTTTTAATATTTCACATGGAGAGAAAAAGTGAAATTTCATGTTATTTATCAGTGGAACTCGAATATTCAAAGAGTGGATAGAAATGCAGCTTACTTTTTAATTCAGGAACTAGGTAATATAATTTTTGAAGCTATCTACAAAATATTAAGCAAATCAATTTTAAACTTCCAAATAAAAAAACTTTTGCTTTATACTTCTTTTTAGAGGAAAAAAATATTATTTTTTTTCCAATTTATAAAAACATTTGTCATTTAAGCGCTCTATTTTAGTTTCATAAATGTTTTTTCAATATTTTTTATGTGCAATTTAAAAAATGTAACCAATAAATATAATTTTAATATTTATCACGTATGTAAATATTATAATAGTTATCTTTGATTCTTGAATATATATTTATCACGCATCATTTTTTATTTTATTTTTGCAAAGAATGGGCTAATAAGTTCTTTCTTTGCAAAATATAAATAATTATCCATTATTAACAATAAATAATCAACTTGATTTTCATTCATTCCTCTCTTTTTTATGCACGAGTTGATAGAATTATTAAAACATGCCTTTTTAAAATGCATTTCCTATATTTGCTTAATGGACAACTATATAAAAATGTATTTTATTCACATTCAAAACGCATGCACATTATGTCTGTGATTAGCTAATGGATAAAATTAAATATTGATTTTTTTTCACTTTCTATTAGTGAATAGGCATGAAATTTAGTTCTGATTTCCATATATAATTGTTCCAACTATTTTAATCCATTCGCACCCATGAACGTTGCCCGTAGGGCATTTTTACTTTTGTAATTGTACCGAACCAACTATCTCGGATGATTCCTTTACTACAGTTAAAAGATAGCAAAGAAATGGTCGTCTAACTACACTCATGTCCATAAATTAAGGATAATTCAGAGTCACAAGGAAATCGAACTCTAAAATACATATATTACCCTCACAAATCTTCAAAAATCATATAAAAATTGCAGGAAGCCACCAGATGACACCGATAGTACGTCACAATGACGAGAATGTAAGAGAGTGATGTATAAGGAATACAGGCAAAGAAGTAAAATTGTTCGCAAGCGCTTTATAAGCGCATAGTTATGACACAAAGGATGCATTTGGATGATTTTTTACGTGGTAGAATTATCGGCGGTCTGGAATGGGGGCGTACCCAGCTGGAAGTATCCGAGGAACTTGGAATCGCCCAGAGTGTCATCCCCAGGCTTTGACAACGATCCCAAGATGATGGTAATGTAAGTAGATGTTACAGCACAGGTCGCCCCCGAGTTACAACGCCAAATGAGGGCAGGTATTTGGCAGAAATAGACGGAACACAGCATCAGACCTGTCTCGTCAGCTTTCTTCAGCCACTGGTACGACAGTTTCAAAGCAGACCATGTACAGGCGCTTAGGGCAGATTCGTCTATGTGCTCGTAGGCCAGTCAGATGTGTTCCACTTACTGCAACTCACTGTCGCCTGCGGTTAGCCTGGAGTAGAGAGCATGCATTGTGGACACCGCAGCAGTGGGCTTATGTGATGTTTTCCGACGAGTCCAGGTTTAGCTTACAGTCTGATCCTTGTCGATTTTCATATGGATAGCGCCAGGTACCCGTTACCACCAACAGAACATCACTGAAAGACACCGTTACGGACGTGCAGGATTGCTCGTTTGGGGAGTAATTATTCTGGGTTCCAGAAATGACCTGCATTTCAAATTGGAACCATGACAGGCCAAATATATAGGGAACGTCATTCTGGAACAACATGTACGTTTGTTTAGGGGTGCCACTGACGCAGAATTCGTGTTTATGGATGATAAAGCCCCTCCTCACCGAGCAAACATTGTAAACGAATGCCTTCGATCGGAAGATAGCACCCGTATGGACTGGCCAGCATTCTCACCGGACTTGAATCCGGTAGAGCATGTGTGGGACATGCTTGGCCGACGAATTGCAGCCCGTCAATAACCTCCTACACGTTTACTGGAACTTCGGAGAGCATTGCATGATGAGTGGTGTAGTATTCCCAAAGATCAGATCGATAATTTGATACTCAGCATTCCTAGGCGTTGAAAGGACTGTATTGCGTCTGGGAGGCATACTATGTATTAACCATCATACCAACCATGTAATATTGGTTTTTGTAAATAGGGTTTTTTTTTTCTGTAAATTGTTCCAGAGAGCAAAATATCGCAATTTTTATTAATGATACCAAACATATAGGATCTTTTTTGCTCTTTACCTTTTGGTTAATAAATAGGCTTTACAAATAAGTCACATTTGTTTTGCTTCTGACTCTTTATTTTAGGGAACTTGCATTATCCTTAATTTATGGGCATGAGTGTAGATAGGAGGGCAGAATATGGGACATAAGCAGTGGTAGTGAACTTGTTAAATTGCTTTTATTTGCAGTATGCCTAAAATGTGTCAGTAAAAAAAATTTAGCTACCTTCCTCTGAGCACAGAAACTTCAAGTAGGTATATAAATTGAAAATTTAAAAAAAAAACAGTGGAATATTTATTTAAAAAAAGACAGAGGTTGTAATAAATTGAAAAAAATTATGATTAAACTTTAAATCGAGTTAAATACTTCACTATTATTTTCACTTACTAACGCTCAAAACTTTGTCATAATCAAATGTTGTTAATGATTTCGAGATATATTTCAGGACTTACACCGCAGTTTTAGTCCTGAAATGTAAGTATAAATAATGTTAAGTATTCTAACAATCTACTGAAAACCGGGAGAATCTTATTAACAACCGGGTGAAGAACAGTTTTCAATTCAAAATATTCTCAAAAAGTCTTTATTTCTATATATATATAACCTTACATTTCTTACATCAGAAGGGAAACAACAATATTTTCTTTAAAACAAATAACGAAATAGTGAAATAATAACAGAGCAGTTTTATTTCGACTACTATTGCTTCCCAATTTTTTTTCTTAGTTGCTCTTCCAAACAACTGAGTGAAAGAGATTTTATATAACACACACACAATATCGGAACCAACCAATCAATAGGTCCATCCCTAAGCGAAGAGAGGAACCCGCTCCCCCGGCAATTCAAAATGTCCATTACTTCATTTCACTTCACCAGCATGAGAACGATCGTCAAATCACCGAGGCCTATCCCGCTATCTTTTTGATTTATCAGGGCTCTGCATACAAGGACCTCGGTCATTTATTTATAGTTCTGATATTCATAGGATCCATCTCTCATACCGAAATGTCTTGAGGGGGCATCTGACCTCCAGCAGATATCGCACCCTCTCTGCGAAGGCGACCTTATTTATCGAACCATAATTCTTCTTCAGAGGCGCATTTGTGGATCTTATTCGCTCCTTTACACGTGCTCCTCCCCATCATATTTTAGATGCTTTGATATCCAAGCAAATCACATTTGTTATTTATTATTATTTTTTTTTAAGGAAATGCTTAGGAATTCTGTGCAGAAATAGTGTGTGGAACTCAGAATTTATAAATTCACAGCACGAGTGGTTTCGATTTTTTTCTGTTTCTTTGGAGCAGGGCATCTGCCTATTGAAATTTTTAAAAGACTTAGCACCAAAATTTTATTTAAAATGATCTTTGCTTATTGAAGAAGGTACAATAAGCACATATATGTTCGA
>JAPMOR010036139.1:0-41442 GCA_026543865.1 Argiope aurantia
AAAGAATTGGATGAATTAAAAACAAAAAAATGTGTATGCAATTATTTTGTGTTCAATGTGTATGCACTATGAGAATATTCATAAAAATATATTCTTATGCATAATAGAAGAACATTTAAGATATTCTTTAAGTTGGTACAATTTGAAGCTAAAGCCTTTTGGAACAAAATTCGACATATTTATTAAAGTCCTCCTTTTGATGTTGCTTAATGTTTTTATCTTGTTCGTTACTAAAATTTTACAGAAGATTACCTTGCTGCTAAATCAGTCATTAAGATGCATCATTTTCTAAACTCCCTGCGTTAAAATCATTGCAAAATTACTAAAGAAAATCACAGATATATATTATTGTGTTTTTAAATTATGTTTTTCTTAACAGAATCATGAATGTTGATTCATTTGAATGATTTTTTTTTTGTTTCTCTTTTCTAAGCTCCTACGGAAAAAATGTAAAATAAACTTACTTTAAAATAAATGTTTTTTATAAAATCAATATATTATGTCAAATATTTCAAACAAAAAACAGCATTCAGCGCTTGCAGTTGAACATTTCATTTATATGGGGGGGGAGGGGGAGGTTCAACCTGTTGTGGATTTCTTTCCCAGTCTGTCTTCATTACATATGCATTGGCATTCTTAATGCAAACAAATCGAGCATATTCGAGCTCAGGAAGTTATCTCTACATTCATTACTCCATAATGTATTCCAATGCCAAGTGCTTGAATGTGAAGAGTAGAACGAATGAAATAATTCGCAATTAGCGCGGAAAGTGATTATAATTTTTGGGGTCTTCAAGCAATTCATTAAACTACTTATAAATAAAGGCATTTTTTAAGAATTGATTTGACTAAGAAAAATATGATTATCAAAGTATTTATACAAACAAAATTAGTTAAAATACACATAAACTTAAGAATTATTACGATATTTAAAATTTTTTTTAGAATAGAGGTAAAAAAAAACATTGTTTAAACACATTTATTACTGTTTAATAGACTGTGATATTCATAATCTTATTCTGACTTTATTTCAAAAATTAATTTTCTTATACGAAATTTGAATAATTGCTAATTGTAAATGATGATTTTGCATCGCAACAAAAAAAAAAATCGATAAATATTTCTTAGCTTAATTTTTAAATTTCCATTTAAAATAAGAAAACTAGAATACTTACATTTCTGAAAAGTATTTTTAATTAATATTATTTAATTTACAATTAATTACCAATACTCCTGTCAGTTACCATTAACAAATTTCCTGAAAGAAAATTAGCAGAGGGAAAAAAATCATATGCCAAAAATAAAAAAGGCATTAATATCCATTATAAGTGTCTTTCTTTTTCTATTTCAAAATCTGCTTCTCTACAACAGTTTTCTTTGTGGCTCGTATAAATTTAACTTCTCTTTTGTTGATCTCTTTTCGACTTTCTGTTTGACAGCTGATGTTTCAACGCCTTGACAGTGACATATTGTGGATATTCCACAAATATGATTCGCCCACCGATCCAGGCTCAAATTTATGAACTCCGTCTTGAATTAACAATCAATTAGTTACATAACGCTTTTTTAACATACTAAATCGTGTTAACCTTGCTAATGAAACTAATTCAGTTAACAAGTACTAGATATGCCGGCGTTCAGGTAGCACGTCTTCGCCGTGACCTGGGCATCCTAGGTTCGATTCCCGGTTCGGGCATGGTTGTTCTTCATCTGTTCTATCTGTGAGATGTGTGAATGTGCACCCCTGTGAAAAGGGGTTGTGCAAGCAAATGTGATGCGTGAGTAGCTAAGACGTACTCTTGGCCCTAGTTAGTGCTACTAAAACAAGAGACACTCCTTTGGCTAAAAATTTCTGACTTCGTCAGCTAGCTTGTCCATGGCAAGTGCCATTATAAACAACAACAGTACTAGATATATAACAAATTAAATTAAATCTAAAAATTTGAATTGCTAGGCATTCAATTAAACATCTCATCAATTCGCTTTATTATTTCGATTAAAAACAGCCTGGTCATGTAAACACTACTCATCATATTACTACTCAATTCTTACATTTATTTCGATCGAAGTCAATCCATCTCCATGAAATAACCATGAAAACCTGCTTCCAACACGAAATACGTTGTTAATAATCAGCATGGCATTGAAAGAGCAACGCCATTTGGCGGAACAAACAATTTGACCGGCGTCATCTGACAATGGTCGACCGAAATTTCGGATATTGATCCCATCATTTTATTCTACCAGATCACGCTCGCAAAAAAATGATCGAAACCAACCCACGCTTGGCATAAGTCACCCCTTTCGGATACTAGAAAGGAGCAACAGGATACGATTTTTCGCTCACAAATTTTATTCTTCACCCAAATGTAGGCAGAGGGGCTCCTTAGAGATCAGAATCGCGACGCTTTTATATGCAGCAAGTGTGGGAGTAACACCCACAACGAGAGAGAACCTAAGGACTCAACAAAGACCCACGTACCATCGTAAACAAAGAAGTCCTGCAGGGAATCAGTTGTAAAATAGCTTAATTTTGAAACGTGGGATAGCGATGAATCAAATTGGATTATATTAGATTATTATGTTTTTATAAATAACTTTTCGAAGCATGATTGGAATTGTTAATATTAAATGTTCAATATTCTAAAGGTGCTCAGGCTGTTCACTAACCGTTCATCATAGTTCTTTACTTGACATTATTTGTGTTTTATGTGCGATCGAATTTAGAAGTCAAGATTTTCAGTTAAAATGAAATCTATTTAAATTCTGCATTTACCACATCAGCTAAATTATGATAAAGATTAATGCCACACAAGCATAATTAAAAATTAAAATTTTTAACAGGATTTTATTTATGGTTGCTATATTAACAATAAATTACGAATTGCATGATAAAAAAATGCTTTACAAGGTAGATTATTGAATCTAGAGTTTTAGCACATAGTTATTTTTACGTTGTAGATAAAAAAAAATATTTTTCTAAATTTTAATAAGATGTTAAACTAAATCAAAATTTTAACGTTTTTCTCAATAATTTCTGAACTTATTCTAATACAAAAAAATTTTTCATATCATTTTTCAATTAAAAAAATGTTTCCAGTGATATCTTTTTTTAAAATTTTTATATCATTTTTTAATCCAATTTTGAAAAGTTTTATAAATACTATTTTAAGTAAATTTAAAAAATGTAATTTGAATTGCTTTAGTAACAACATCATTAGTTGTTTAAGTTTACATCCAAGTGTTTTTAAGATATTAAATAGATTTTTGTAAAGACGTTATCGCTGTTACATAACTGAAAGTAAATTTTAAAATATAAATATCTGAATCAAGTTTAAAATATTATCGTACTACGATGCTTCATTCTTCTTTGTTATTACAGAAATTATTTTGAGTTTATGACTAAACAACAAATCAAATTTCATGCTACATTTATATGTTTACTTAAAACATTTTAAACTTCTTTTACTTTTATCTCATAAAAAAATGTCATCGAAAGATTTCAATGATTCAACCATTCTATGTATAATCGCGGTTCTCATTTTAGGGGATACTATTTTATTATTTTTATAAAGTAATTGAAATTTCTAGGAATAAATTTTATTAAATAACATATATAAACAGTATGTCTCTGTCATAGTTTTATATAGCGTGCGTATAAGAAGTCTTCTTCTAAAACAGTTACAACTTGACAATTACGTAGAATGTAATAACTGAAATAATTTTCTTTTAAATACTCAAAAATGGGAAGGATTAAAGAAGGAGTGATGAATTTGTGCAAACTAAAAAAATGTCACAATAAAAGAAGCAATGCTCTTAAAAATTTCAGTTTGCGGAAATATGATCACAAAAACATTGAATTCAAATATGATCAGAGGAACATTGTAGCATGAATTCACACATGATACTACGCCTGTTATATCTGAACGTAACATAACTCACTTGTTTAAATATCTTATTGCAAAATAAATACACAGTCGTGCCGTCGTGCTTCTTTCGATTATTTGTGAAATCATTTTTTTAAGCAAGGAAAAAGAAAATGTTCTTTACTGATTATATTGGGAAAAAAATTCGATTTTTCGCCGAATGTTACATTTTTTATAATGAATTTTTGAAATTTATGAGACTAGTAATATTTTCCACTTCTACGTATTTGAAAAATTCAGTATTTATAGACTGTATAGTTCTCAATATTTAATTCTACTTAATAAAGATTATTTGTAGTTTCTCAAAGCAAATAGAAAGGAATGTCTACTCTAATGTGATCCAGAAACTCATTTCTAAACTGTAGAAAAGGCATAATTTACAGTTAGAGAAATGCCTTGAAGCAGCGGTTGTTAACTTAAGGCTCATGGATTGATCTTTTCATACTTACCTTAGGTAATATTTTCCAAAAGTAAAAAGCGAAAACTAATAAACCAGAAATTATTTTGGAAATGTTTACATAAAGAAAAACGACCAGTTATTTGAGCTATTAGTTTACCATATTCTAAAATTGACTTCTAGATTAATATCATTCTGCATAAATGTACCGGGACCCGTTCTGTATATGTTCGGCGACTGCACTTGCACTCAGACACTTGAAGTTTTCAACTACTTATCTGTGAGAACATGTTTTCTCAAATTTAGTTTTTCATTCTTTGACTCCCTCATTGTCTACGCGCTTTAACCGGTCTTTTGCATCTGAATGTGATTGATTTACTAAGCCTTCAGTTGCCTTATTTCAGGCCCAGTCAATTCGAGGATGTGATATCCATTCATCTAATGTTTTTCATTTAGCAAATTAAAGAGTCAAAATCGATTTAATAAACACGTCTAATAAGTCTAGAGGCCTGTATAAGAACTTAGGTCTCGTACTTTTTCCAGAAGTACAGTTACGGACCCATATTAAGTTATTAATTAAAAGCTAGTTATTCATTTAATACATTTTTCAATTAGAAATATATGCATATCACCTAAGATTTTATATGCAAGTTACTAGGCCGCGATCGGAGTTGACACTCGTATATTAAAAAAGATATATATTTTTGTTAAATTTACGATAGTTCAACGCTTAGCCATCAGAAACCGGTTTTAATTTGCCATTATTCTTTTGCAAACATGTATGTAAGAATTTCATCGAATTTTAAAATAAATACCTGAATTAGAGTTTGTTAAACTATAAAACAATATATTCTTGCAGCAATTTCAGCAATTTTTAAAAATGCGCATTTATTCGCATATAAATAAATAGTTTTAATCTATACATATAATAAAGCTCAGTGTGTGTGTGTATGTGTGTGTGTGTTGGCGCTCTACAGGCCAGACCAATCAACCTACAGCTACGAAATTTAGCACGTGTATACCTTGGAGGCCGGGAATGTGCACCTGGGGGTTATTTTTTCGAATTTTTAATAAGAATTATATTTATTTAGAAATTACGCGAAATTTTGGCGTGTTTCTGCTATAACTTCCGAAATTATTACCACACAAAAAAGATTTTTGAAATCTGCAAAAATATAATTTTCGGCACGTGTCTGTAGGAAATAAAACAAATATGAAATATTTTTTCTAAAAAATAAATTCAAGAAAAATTATTTTAAGATCTTTTACACTCTCTATATTATTAATCCAATAAATCTGTTTCATTTTAAGGCAAGTTTTGTTTAATATGAACAGGATATCCATTCAAATCAGGGCCACACAGCTAATTTGTAAACCTTTAGTAACACACAGATCTGCTAAAATGGTCTAAATGGAAAATGTTTATATTTTATGTAACTTAATTCAATGAATTCTCTAATAAATAACGATTTTTTTATTTTACATAAAGCTTCTGCTATGGAAATCACGATTAACAAAATGTTCTTGAAACACTTATATTTTAAATAAAAAGACTTAATTTCCAATCAACTAAATCAATCACTTAAACTGACTGATTTACGAAAATTTGAATATCACTATTCAACAAAAAAAAGGATAATTTTAGATTCTCCATCGATCGTTTTAAAGAAAATACGCCAATCAGCGTGCAGGTTTCTCAAGATTAATTGGCCTAAGATTATGAAAATGTTCTCTAAATTTTTAACAGTGAAAACTTCATAAATAAGTCTTAGTTGATCGTGGAAAATAGAAACATTCATTCATTTATTTATTTAAAATTTGGTGTGTCCAGAATATTTCTCAGAATACGATACCTTACTGCATTAAATTTTAGACTTCAAAATTTTTGAAATATTTTTATAGGCCGGAACAAAATATTATTTATTTCATTTCAATCCTTTTGAAAGCAAAACTAAAAACTGAATTTTATGCCTGAGAAATTTTTGTTGAATTATTCTTTGAGATATTACATAAATTATGAAAAATATTTTATAGTTCACATAAGACTTAAATACCGAGCGATTCTGTTTGCAATACTCATATTCAATAATAATAATAAATAAATAAATAAATAATAAAGATGAAAAATAAAATAAAACGCTTGGTTTTGTTAAAAAATATCTTTATATTAATTGCAATTTCATCATTTCCATTTTAAATTAAAGTTGAAGTTTTACCGGAAATGACAACAAATTAGCAAAATATATATAGTAAATTGAACGAAACGATCTAAACAGCAATATAAGTTTGGTATGACTATCAAAATTTGAAGATTAAAGATGTTTTGTTTGAGAATCTATTAAGAGACTAGTTATTTAAAATATTTAATTGAAAATTGTAGCGAGCGATAATACTCTCAAACCGGCTGGTCACCAAAGGCGGCTAGTATTTCTATAAATAACATTTATATACATGATAATGCATGCAAAACAATGGCAAAGATTTCATTATCAGTTTTAATCGAAAATCTGCGTGCTTAGCATTCTCTTCTCAATTATACAATAACTAATTTTTTTCGGTTCATCAAAATAACGTGACATCTTGAAATCCATAAACCTTTTCGGTCATTTCAGTAATTCCAAATTTACAAAGAGCTCTTATTTAAAAACATAACAAATCAACTGCCTTCAGCATCTTTCGTGGTTGAAGCCATTTGTTACAATTCGCCGAAGGAATTTCCGTAATCCCATGACTAATTTCCTGTGTTGCTTAGAGAGGACCATGGCAGATTTGCCTTCCTCTTCCTACTTTTACCTGCCTCAAGAAAGTTTTTGTTATTTAATCGTAGTAAACTATCAGAAGAACCCATTTCGATTTTTATCACAAAATCAATACATTATGACAGACTTCAAACAGTGATTCGTTATAAAACTATTCATGAAATAGTAATAAAGCTTATTAAATGCTAAAATCAAATCAATCAAGGCCAAATAATTCTAACTAGTATTCCTTTTCGAGAAACGAAAAATGTTTGATTTAAAATTAATATTATATTTACGAATTTCCCTATACAGCGGATCTTCAGAAAAATTCTTAAATAAAACTCTTTAGAAGCCGGAACGCGGTTATCGCAGCATCAAAGTGAGCTGTCGTATCAAGAATAAATAAAGAATCATTGTTAAAAAATAAAAAAAACTATAAAAAATGTTAACTATTTAAAGCGTATATGAATATTTCATATTCATTTACATTTATTTTTAGTTTCTTTTCAATAAAAATAGCCCTAATAAAAATAAAGGACTAAAAGTGGTAAAAGAAGCCCAAAGTGGAAACGCTAAGAAATAATAATAATAAAAAAACTGGTCATATTAGACGAGGGGATGTTCACATTTATAAATAAGAACGCTTTCTAATAGCTAAAAAACAGTAAATGTGAACTAACAAGAATGTTTCATTTTTTTTTTTTTTGTCGTGTGACTATTTTAAGCCAGGTTTTTGAGCAGTAACTTCTGAGGGTAAAGACCCCTGAGCACCCGAGGGCAGAAGTCTGACTTCTAGCTCATATGGAGAAGAAACACGCACATTCTCGCTTGCACAACCCCTTTTAACAGGGGAGCCCATTGACGCACCGCACAGATAGAACATAGGGTAGAGAACAACCATGCACGAACCAAGACTCGAACCCGGGAACCTAGATGACGGGGATGACGCCATACCCCTATGCCAGGACGCCGGCAGAATGTTTCATGTTTATTATATTAAACAATGCTCATTTAACACTCCAATATAAAAAAAAAACCATTTCAATTTTTTAGCACTTATCGATGATTACTAAGCTTACAATATTAGCAGCAATGATTTATACAGTTGTATGAATTTGTTAGTCATACTCCCGAGGCAACATGAAATTCATTAGTCAATAAATCAATCTTTATTTGAATACAATAAGCCCGCCATTCATTCGAAAACCTTGTCTTAAAATACAATTTTATTTAATTCGAAAACGTTTTGATCAATGGTACTTTCGATCAGCACTTTTGTCAAAGTTTTTCATTTTCCTCTCATTCTTGCATTAAATTTTATTTTTGATTCTTAAGAGCATCAGCCTGTAACTATTCATGAAGATACTATTAAAACAACTATAATACCATAGAACTCTCATTAACTGTATGTATAATTATTATCTGAATCACTTTGTAGAGACAAAAAGAAATCGTAAATAAAACTTTTCTGTGTGGAAACGAGTCAAGACAACTGTCAACTGCCTTTCTTATATAATTAAGTACTGATAATTTTAACATATGAGTGTTCGTGTCACTAACCTGAAACCAGCACTTGGGGACAATTGCATTCTGCAACAAAGTCGATGCGTATTAGGATGAGCGTCTTTCCAGAAATTTTAGCTTGAATTGAACTTTGATTTCTGTTTCGTCAGATTTAAATATAGAAATAAAATGCAAACAACAATATTTGTGTTGTCTACGTTATAATAAATAGTTATTTTTCTTTTCTTTCAAAAACTTTTTCTTGCCACTTAAAGAACAATTTGATTATACGAATTAGATTTAGTCCCAGTTAACCCAGATAAGTGGAACTAGACTATTTTTATACAATTGAATTAATTATACCACTTTAAGGTTCATGAATGATTCAATTTTGTAATTATGGTAGTATAAAAAAAAAAGGAAAAATATTATTTTTTTTTTAAAGAGAAACAAAAATGAAGCAGAAAAATAGCCTAGCTTCATACGCATTAAATTATAAAGGAGTGAAATATTTCCTATTACTTCTATAGTAATAAAAATAAAACAGAATCGTGATGTGTAGAACACTCAGAATCGAATACCTCTTTCGAGCTTTTTAATGTTTTGACCGCTCTCATTGGTATAATAAAATTATATCAACAATAACAACGTTGATCGTTGTACTAGAGTTATGAAAATTTATAATATGCAATCTGCATTTTTGTCATTAAGTAGTTCATAAATTTATTTGCCCAAGTTAAAGATCTTATATTTCGAAACCAGAATGTATTATAAATATTCCACAGCACAGTATTAGAATTATAAGTTACGTAAAACTGAATTCAAAATTCGCCTTCATGTTTGACTCCATTATTTTCTGACAATTCCCTATTTTAAGTGACCTAAAATCAGAATAGAATAACAAACATATAATACTCATTTTAAAAACATCGGATCAAAGGTGCCACTTTGGCGAATTTGAACTATATGTAATGCCACATATACCATTGCAGATGTTATTTGTGCTTAAAAATAACAAAGCTTTAGAGTAGCGGTAAACAGTTTAAACACAATGCCATTTGAATAGACATCTGCATAATAACAGAGGAAGGTGCGTTTTTTTTTTTTTTTTTTTTTTTTTTCCTCTTACTCAAACTCCTTTTTTGACCTCTGCCTCGGACCAATAACGTGAACAGCAGCTGGAGAATCCGTACAAGCTGCAAGACCTTAATTCAAACGGACTGATCGGATTTTATGTACGAATATCAAATGAAAAATATAAGGTTTCGCGTTGGAGTTGAGCGACAGGCTCGTGCGTCAGTACCGCAGACAGAATCGGAAATGTCACTAAGTGGATGACGAATTAATTTTTTTAAGTGTCTCGGAAAAAACAGATCCATTAAGCGCGTAGCATATGCTATTTCAAATGTTCGTATGTCAATATAAAATATTTATATTTTTTGGTCTTAGAAGTCATTTTAATACAAACGCTTTTGCAAGAAAAATCATACAATACACCATATTTCAAATACTTTTTTTTTTGTGTGTGTGTGTGTAATATAAAATTCTTAAATCACTTTATATCAATCCTGTGTTGCAAGTATGTTACTTGAACTCGAATGTGTTTTCAGTAAATATATATACTTAAACGAAATATTATATATTCATATTATAAATAAAGCATTTATAACATGAATAACCTTTGATTAGGTGGTTTACCATAGAAATAAGATAATACTTACTTAGTATTTAATGATATAAAAGACTTATTTAGGTTTACTGCATCACAAATTTGATTTAACTGTTGAAAGATTTGCAAAAAAAAAATGCATTTTGTTGTAACGTAATAATTTTTTCTATGTCATTTGCTATATCAAACCAGAAGAATATCCTTGAAATTCTATAAGTATTGTTCAAATTGAATTTCCTTAGGTAGCATTTGCATATGTTGCATTTACACATCCTTTGGAGAGACAAAATTTGAATTACCTAAGTTACAATTAGTAAACAAATGTCGTCAAAAATTAAAGAACAATCTTTTAATCGTTTTCAATCTGCTAATTTGGAAGGCTGACTTAAATGTAATGCTTTACATACGGCAAGATAAGATGGATAAATTAACAGCAAAACTATTAAACCATTTTTTTTTTTTTGCTCATTCTTCCCACTTTATAATTTAGCCTTAATTATGACTATATTTTGTTTAGTTAAAATTCCGTTGTGCAGTTGTTCGACGGTTAATTTTAGACAGAGCATGTGTTTTAACACGTTTTTATCCATTCGCTTTCTTATCTTCTTAGTAGTAAGATTTTGTAATTGACATTCATTTCTTGATGAGCTGAAGGCTTAAAACTTTAACCACAGGATGACGATGCAATATTAACTCACTTTCTTCTCAGTTCTGTAAAAATTTTGTCGTCAGGATTAGTTTAATATAATTTCACATTCATAAGACTAAAAGGAAAAAAATAATTTAAATAAAAACAATTAACATATCGCATTTTTAAAAATTGAAATGTTCACGCTTCATCACGTTTTTAAAATCACCTAAAAAGAATAAAATAATTTTTACTAGTCCATACAGATTCCTAACTCCATAAAAATTTTCCGGATAATCTGTATAGGCTTATAAATCTATATGGGGCCAGGAGAAATTATTTTGTATATTTTAGTTTTTCTTGAAAAAGTGATATATTAATTTTCTTATTTATATGAACCATAGTCTGAAGAAGACTGAACTTGAACAGGTACTTTCCAAAATTTCAGCATCAACTAGTGGGAGGACGTTTGATCCTTGAATAATTTAACGAGAATGCAGAGTGTTGATCGAATTGAAACTGAAGCGTATACCTTAATTTTTTAGAAGTATCGCAGTTCATATTTTATATAAATTAATATAATTTTATATATGGAAAATATCTTACAATTGAGTTAACTTAAAACATTAATCAGAAAGTGAAATGAACTTTATATCAATTCGGTCAGCAGTCAAACATAAATGCATTAAAATTCTCGTTAAATACAATTCTAAATATTTATTTAGAAAAGTCAACTAGTAAAATTCATTTATGAAGTTTACAATATCTATTATAAGCCATTAAAAAAAGAAAGGAAGAAGCTGGTGTCGATAAACAATAAAAATTAAAATAGAAAACATCATTAATGAGCTTTTCAATACTTAATTGCACTTCTGTTACAAAAGATATGTTCTGACGATTGCTATTAATATTGCTGTTCGTAGATAATTTGCCCGTGGAATCGAAAAAAGAATACGTGCACTGTCATTCAATTAATAAAGTAATTTCTATATATTATTTGGTTGGAAACAAAATAACGATTCATCTCCATGAGTTTTCTGTAAAAAATATCAATAACTATTTTGAAATTATCAACACATCTATGACATATATAGAGTGCCCTTGAATTCGTCTTACGGTATTCGTATGTTCTCATCGATAAAGTATAAGTCCCCTGATGTTATGAATGAACAGCACCCTTGTGAACGAAAAGGAGCCCCACCCCAAACAATTCCTTCAACAAACGATCCTCATGTTGGGTGTGGCCGGAGTTATTTTTAGGTTACGAGCCTATCTCTGAATATTTTATAGGCTGCAAACCGTAGAGAATGCTAACTCAGAAGTTCAAGAAGGAACAGCAAATATGGCAAACACTCGCTCTTTTTCTCGAACATCTAATGCCTGAAAATAATAACAAAGCAGCTTAATTCGAGTGCAACGAAACGGTTGATTATTCAATAAAAAAAATGTCGTTAGATTTGAAATGAACTTTCCTTAAAGCTATAATTACATATGCATTTTGAAATTTAAGAATAGGTTTTTAGGTTTCTGTCTCAAAATGTGAATTTTAAAATAGCTGTTCGCAATGTCGCTCTAAATTTAAATAAAGAGAATCCAGTCTTATTGTCATTAAATAAATAGGAATCTAAATAACTGTGCAATCATTGGCATAAGGAAAATTTTAAGAAAGTAATTAAATTCTTTGTATTATTAAGTTCAAGAGTCTATAAAATAAACATCTATGTAATCAAGATGGATGCCTTTCGCCTTCTTAGTTAATCATTGAAACATCAGTTTTTAATTTTTTTTGAATGAATAGATTTTTATTGGATTTACTGATAGATTGGCAAGAATTTACACTATAATTATTTGTCAAATTGAAAACACTAACTTCTATATGTATATCAAACGTTAAATCAGACCGAATTTCTTAATAATCATTTGGTACCAATTGGCATGTTCGTTTTTTTTTTTTTTCCATGCTTGCTTCAGAGGAAATAATCGGGACAAGCTTTTTTCTACAACTTATACAACTAACTACTCAAAATTCTATCATTATTTTCCAAGCATAATTTCCATGTATAATGTGATAAAAAATAAACTAGTATCTATTTGTGATATGTATTCATCAAAGCTGATAGATATGAATAATTATTCTTTTTACTACTCGCCGGCTTCAGCGATTATTTCACTGATATTATGTCGACTAATTTTGATGAAATACACATTATTAAAAAACAGGAGAAAAGTAAATTCAATTTTGAGTTTTAAACATCTCAGGATTATATGTTTGTTTTTTAACATTTACACATCTCTCTTTTACTAAAAAATATTAAAATTCAGATTTAATTTAACTAAATTTCAAAAATTTAAGATTTGGTGTTTAAAATCTGATATAAAATTTATGTTAGGAATTTACGTAATTTAAAAAAATAAATTATTTTTTTAAGGATTATGCTTATAATTTTTTTTATTACTTTCAGATTTTTATTACTTTCTTTTATTCTTTATTACTTTCATTTTTTTATTACTTCAGAACTAAATATACGGTGATCAAAGGCGAAGGAAGTGAACTGAGATCACGTAATGATCTGAAAAGAATCACAACGCGATTCTTGGAGATTGGTGAACGGAACACACCAACCTCCAAAGCAGTTGGCTGGGCCTGACTAAGGGACATACGGGGCAGCTGTCTCTGGCTTCTCACATCAGTGGGGGCCCCCAAATCGAATAGAAATTTTATTTTACGTTTCGTTTTTTAATGAACGTTTTTCATTATTAAAGTAATGAAGTAGAGAGAAGCCCCCAAAGAAGTTTTTGCCCCGGACCCCAATTAGGCTAAGTCGGACCATGGCAGTTGGGATACTATAACCTCCAAGTTAATAGTCGGAATACTGTAACCGCCCCCCTCCCAGTGTAAGAGTATTCTATATTATCAGGTCATTAACCATGCGTACTGAAGAAAAAGGAGATGTTATTCATTCATACAAATTTTTTTACTAAAAAAGGAGGGGGGTAAAACAGAATCCCAAAATCAAGGAATCCAATGAATCGAGGCCAGAAAAGCATGGAAGCTAAGTTACAAGTTCAGGAGCATGAGCCAATTTTGCGTAAGTAAACTACTGCATGATCAATATATGGTCATGGTGTATAATCGTTACGATAGCAACCACAAATTGGAAGGTAGTAAAATGTGGAAGGTAGTATAAGTGTGGGATACAGTAAGACATGTGGTGCGAATGAAAATTTTGGATTGCCGAACTCTAAAGTGTTGATAAACATAAAAGAAATTCACCTTTGTTGCTCAAATGCAAAGTTTAATGGAAAATAATCACTTGATGAACTTGCAATTTTTATTATGTCTCCCTGACATCATTTAGATAATTTAATGCATGGCCGTATTACTGGCAAGATTGAAGAAGGGCGAAAAATAACATGTTGACAGGGAATTCCACTTCCGCCACAACGTTGTTTCGAGACTTCGGAAATCATCTCAAAAAAATTGAATGTGGAGCTCGTGTTCTTCTCAGAAGAGATAGTACACAGTGCTGTCGATAAAAGGGAGCAAGCGTAGCACAGCTGGTCAGGTAGAAAATCAGTTTCTCGATGTTCGGGCAAGTGCATCTGAAAAAAAAAAACTGTCTCCAGATGTTTGCAACAAGATGACTAAAAGCCCTTCATCCCGTTGTATGCATTCCATTGTCCAGATACTTTATCGCTCGCTTACAGTAGTGCCTTCAGCATCGAAATCGTAAGGAAGAGAACTGGACTTGCATACTTTGCTCAGATGAAAATAGTTTCGGTCTCTTGTCTGATTCGCGACAACTCATCTTGTACGAGAGATGCATTGTATATAATCCAGTAAACATACAGCAAATACACCGATATTCTACATGAAACGTCATAGTATAGGTTTATATCTTGCTCAATGGCCGTATGTCCCTCTATGTGCTTCTAACTGCAACTATGATCGACAAATGTTGCATTAATGATTGTTTTCTGCCTCATGTTTGCATGTCTCTTTGTTCTGATAAATTTGTTTTCATAGACGACAAAGCAACAAGTCATCGAAAAGTCGCTGTGCAGAAATGTCTAGAGATTAAGGATATTCAACGCCTGGAATATCCAGCGAATCTTCAGATCTGAATCTCATTTTGCGGAAGAGTGTTGCTGGTCGACAATGCCCTCCAATAAATAAGTACACTCTCATCCGTACACAGACAGAGGAATAAAATAAATTATTTCAACAGCAATTGGATAATGTTGTACAAATCATGCCATGGCATGTGGAATCTTGTATTGCCCTCTATAGTGACCATAATCTGTACCGACATACAGACGGTAATTGAATTTTTTCACTTTAACATAATTGAACCAAAATGACCATTTTAACATGGTTGCGAAAACAATTGAACATTTTCAAATCGTTTTAGATTTCAAAGCAC
Organism: Argiope aurantia; assembly: GCA_026543865.1. Lineage (NCBI taxonomy): Eukaryota > Metazoa > Arthropoda > Arachnida > Araneae > Araneidae > Argiope > Argiope aurantia. The sequence goes on from JAPMOR010036139.1 coordinate 15,289, forward strand.
AGTAAATATATCGCTATTGTAATGTTTTAGCAATCTAGAACTATTTTATTTCACTTTTCATCCAACCACGCTTGATTTTTTATGCTCTTTGTGATCCGGCCTTAACAATTATAGATTCAAAAGCATTTTGCTTCGGCTTTTCAATAAATAAATCTAGTTGCTCAGATTTATAAATGTTAGCGGCAAAGTATGAAATTCAGCATTGTATATAATGCCTAAAACTAACCATCTATGTATGAAACGATTCACATTTCACACATTTCCTAGAAATTCTATAGAATATCAAATGAGAAACCGGCAAAGTATGAAATACATCCCCGATTCGTTTCAATCAAAAAATTCATACCTTGTGTGGTCATGATAGTAGAGATGATAAAATGGATATTTTGTGCACCCTTTGTTGAGATACTGAAAATGCGAATGAAGGTAAAATAAATTCTAAAATCAATCTGGAAACACAAGCCAAAAAAAATGAAAATGAATTCAGAAAAAAAAAATCTCACCAATTCTTTGGGAGCTATTGTGCGAATTCTCGTTCCTGACATCAACACGGGTTGAGATGATTCGTTCAAGTATAATGGAAATTGTAATGAATGTGACAGAGAATAGATACGACTTGGAACTTCTAAAGGAATTTTAAAACAAACCTATGCGAGATCACAATTCACTTTATGCCCTAAGAACTTACTTTGAATTGAAAATATTCCTGACCACGAAATTCCTCTCCGGTCAGTTGCAATTGCTTAGTTCAGTGAAAAGATTCGTTAAATATATGTATAAGCGCCAAAATATGAAATGTTTTCGCGTGAATGTCTTTGCATTATTTGAAATGTAATTCGAAATGCAATTCAAGCGTACCATGTTTCAACAATTACATTAATATTAATTCCTTATTTTTTTAACATTTTGTTTCTCTGAATAACATAGGCATAAATTTTGTTCTGTGCAACTTCAAATTGTCTTTATATATATTGAATATATTTTTTAATGGCACTCTCATTAACTTTTCAGAATAGCACTTGTATTTTTGAGGAATACGCGTCATTTATATATTAGTCTTATCATGGTCCTATTTTTATACTTTGCCCAAATAGCCTTTATCATTCTACAGAATGCCTAGGTATTATATACAATGCCTAGGGAAAATATGTAATAATTGTCATATTCCATACTTTGCCTAAAAACGTCCGGCATTCTATAGAATGCCAGGGTTTCATAGTTGCCGGTAGCATATATAACTGCATTTTAAAGCATTAGTTTTCAATTAGAATTAAGCTATAAAAAACAAAATTTATATAGTTACTTCATGAGAAAAGTTATTCCTGTTTTCACACCTCTTATTAAAGATAAAGAAATAATCAGAAAAATATGTTGCAGTTAAAAAATGGTATAAGAGATTATTTTTCAAATAGCGATGTTTATTTGAATCTTCTTGAAAGTTTTAATCAAATTATTTCAAGGCAAATTTATACATTTCTGAACTTTGCACTTGTCCTTTAGTAACATAACGTCCGAATATGCCCAGAAAACAAAATTTCCATGAAAAGAAAAAAAATGGCGTCAACTTCCGCTGAATGACGAGGACTACATCAACAGCATCAAGTGCATGAAATATTGATTGTGTCTGTCTTCTGAATAGATCTAACCATCCATTACTGCCATGATATAAGAAACGAGAAGGAAATAAATAGCCGCCAAATAAATGATGTGATGATGCTGCAAATCAATAAAGAAGAAAAATGAGAATCCTCAATAAAAATATTGATCACTTTCTGAACGTGAGTATTTCGGATGTTTTGACGTATTTCGAGAATAAACGAATGCGATTCTCATTCTAGTCTTTACAATTCTTTTAATGTTAATGAAGTTTCGAAAATCTGAAGGAATTCCTTTATTCGCTTCAATTATTTTTTGAATCATTTTTTATTTAATCGCATTTAATATTTGTAAGTAAAAAAATATTACAATCTTCAAAAAAAATCTAAAAGTTCTTCTCGAGTTTTCATGTTTTATATGCCCTAAGTTCTGAAAAACTATTAATAGATTATTTACTGATTCGTCTAAAAATACGATAATTCAAAACAACTATAAGATAGATGATGGACGACATTTTATAAGCAGTTCTATCTACCAATATACTTTTTTTTTAAATTTTGGAGGACATCCATTGACGAGAAATGTGTCTCAGACTGAGTGGTTCGAACATTACAAGAATGATGGATTTTGATTTATTGCTAGAATCGTAGATCTGAAACTAATTTCTACGTGTAGTTAAACACAGGTTTATAGATAGATGCATTGCCGGATACTGTTTCATGACCATGTATATTTCTCATCGAATTTCGGAATATAAATCATTACCTGAACTGCCTATCCGTGTGCATGTGAAAGGCCATAAAAAATGAACTAGTTAACTAAAGAATTCTGTACCAAGTACACTGTAACATTCCCCGTTTCCCAGTACTGATAAGACATTTACAGCCAGCTGTGTCGTCGCTGTTACTTACTTAACTCCTCGAGATAACCAGATGGTGGATCTTTTCACCTGGGTGGTCTCGCATCTGTTCATTAGCGACTACAATGAAAGACCACATATGGAATTCCTCGTCCCAGAGGTATTTGAAGAACCTTCAAAGAGAAAGGGGTGTCCAAACATCTAGATGTTTCTCTTTTTAAAGGACCTTCCCACGACCCACTGGCGCCACTGAGAGAGTCTATTGCTGAACCCGGATTGGCCGAAAGAGAGCTCAAATGACCAATGTAAATTAAGAGGTGGAGACTGTCACCAAAATAAAGTGCGGAGATTTTTTTTTTAGGGGAGAGAAGAAACGAATTGCGGGGACTGTTGGACTACGCCCATGAGTTCGGAGTCCGAGAACCAACAAACCCTTCGACTTCGATTGTTGTATCTCCTACTACAAGTGTAAATAACTATTTATTTAACCAAGATTAGAACAAATTGTTCTTTTGTATATATAGGGCTGTAAAATAAAGAATTGTCTGGAAATTCTGCTTCGTTATTTGATTAGTCTAGATCAAGACATTACAATATAATACAGTAAAAGTATACCTGTCGATACTGCTACGTTCAGTGGTGGTCAGCATGGTCGTCAGTACACAATAAGTGAAAGTATAAGAAAAAGTTCAGAGGAGAACACACGCGATATTTTCGTACTCCTTTTACAGTGTGCTTGCTCCAAATGAAAGATTTGTTGCGAATTGAATGAACAATTATAATAACTTTAAATGCTTTTATGCAAGTAAACGCTATGCTTTTCTTTCCACATACTGTGTGTTGTTCTAAGAAATTCATCTAATTGCATTAACTCAAAGATAATTATTCTAGACTAAGTGGATATTGATTCAATAGATATATACGAATATATTTTTGATAGAGTATTACTTCTTATTAATTTGAAATTCTCTATTCAAATTCATACGACCATCTTTAAAAAAAACTATCAAACTGTTTTTAAAAATGAATCATTTTATAAGAATGTAAATTAGGTTTAAATTCTACTTTCAAATAATTAAGTCATTAAAATGACATTTTTTACAGTAAAAATTTAAAATAATTTGTCGGTATTTATTATTATTGAAGGAATTTTAGTTTTCGACACGATTAAATATTGCATCTTTAAAATTGTAACATACAATTTAAACAACTTTATATAATGTAAAAAGAGGAAAAAATGCTTTTATCGCAGGAAATAAGATGTAATTTGATGATGATCAATAAACAAAACTAGTATTAACACTCAAAATGTATATCTAGAGTATTCATATTAAATAATAGTTATAATAAGGAGGAGAAAAAAAATCTTCTGTGGAAATTCCATATAGCTTTATTTAGACGATTGCATATTTCAAGTCCAATAATAATTTTAGCTAAGTTTATCTCCAAAAACAACTTTGAAAAAGAATAATAAATAATGCTAAATAAATTATTAATTTACTGGAATAACTGGCATTACAGTATGCCTTTAATTTCGCTTATTTTAAAAAAGATTATTCTGAGCAATTCGTAATATCAGAATAATTATAATTTTTTAACCGTATCTACAAAGCGCAGGAGAAAGAAACAAAGATGCCATCATCAAATAGGAAATGAATTTAGTTTCTAAGAAATGAGTCATAGGGAATTTAAAAATATTCAATATATATTCAAAATTCCCATTATACTTTATCGCAGTTTGGAAAAACGGATAGTAAATATTTACTGTGTAAAATTTTATCGGTCATTGTGCTGTCAAATGTGCTCTAAATCGAATCGAATGATACAGCGTCCTTTTGTATATCACGAAAGATATATTTTAGACTCATTTCGAGTTCCCAAGAGTGCACTACAATCTCCTTACCTTGAAAAAAAATGACCTGAAAAGAAAGGCGGGCGCAGGTGTCGGCGTAGCTTCACATGGTATCGAATTACAAGGTCGGGGTCAGGTTCAGTGGATATGAATCTGGACCTTAATGACTTCTGACCTTAAACTCCGAGTAGAATGCCATCCGCGAACTACTGGCCAATGAGAAGTTAAAAAATCGGTTACATTTCAGAAATAAAACTCGTGCATACGATATACTTGATTCTAATTGAATGATACCTAACAAGTGGGAGTCAGCTTTCCAAAGCGTTTTCCCATACTCTATAAATAAAGATAAATTTGTGCTTTAGATACATTTTTTTCCCAACCGATTGAAATCAAAATTTGACTACAATTGCAGTCACAAAATCCCATACAAAATTGCACAAATTGACAGACGTTATATCCTTTGTTGGATTTGGCTGAAATTGCGGTAGTGTTTACAATATAAATGTTAAATCTGTGTACCCAATTTTATCCATCTAGATCTTTCAGTTTGTAATTATCGTGTTAACTTATATCCGAACAGATCGACTTCCTCCGAAAATATGTTGCTGAAAATGCAATGGAATACCTCGTATAAGTAAAAAGTTAAATAATAAGACGTTGTTTTTTATCGTGTTATATTTCGAATTTAAGAATCAATTCTTTTAATTTAGCACAATTTTTCGAATGAGTCTTTAATAATTTGTCATTTTTGATCAAATCCGTATACGAGAGTAGATGGAAAAAAAATGGTTATTTCTATTCTGATAAATAACTCAGTCGCCAGATGAACCGCGTTTTTCTGTTACCTGAAACCAGCTGCAGGATTTTTTTTTTTTTTTTTTTGTCTTGAAATTCAATCTCCTATTTACGGTTTTCGCTGGAAAAATGGTTGAATGGAAGGATTGGAGCATACTGACATTATCATTTCCGGATAAAAATTATACCGTGCTGTTTAACAAACATTTCTTTCACTTTAATATTCAGGTATAGGATCTGTATACATATTATATACAGTTATTTAAATTGAAAAAGATTTATAGAATTTTAATTTGAATATTTTCTAAAAAAGTGAAACATTTCATTATTGTAAATAATAACACAGATTCGGATTCATATTCTATTTTTAAAAACTAAACTTTAATTAACACAATAGCTGATCTAATTCGCATTTTCTATCTAATTAGAGTACTTCCCTACTATATCATTAGTACAAAAAAGTTAAGCTAATCAGGTAATCTTAAGCGGCGTTCCCCCTTCAACCCCTCCTGCGGTTTTCTGGACTGCTTTGATGCCTGTCTAGTTTTTACGACAAATTATCAGTAAACTAGGCGAAAATCAAAGCACTCCAGAAAACCACAAGAGGGGTCGGAAGGGGAACACGTGCCTCATCTGCCATCGGGACAGGTCGTAGGACAGTCAGCGTGTTAGCGACAGTCAGCATGTTAAAAAACGATTATCCAAAACAAATTAACTTTATGGTTACATGGAAATATTTTTATTTCATAGTTTTAAAGAAACTGAAGTGCATGCTCTTGCCTCATTGATACGAAACAGTTTTGAAAATCTTTAGAAAATTATCAGCTTGTAATTATATAAAATTTGAAATTACAATAAATAAAAGGAAAAAATGCCCTAAAATACTGTTCATAGATTTCTAGATATATATATAAAATGAGACACAGGTTAAAAAACAAATTTGTAGAATGCTTCGTGAAAAACTGAACTTTTCCCACGAGTCATTTTAATTTTCAATTTTCTTGGATACATTCCATAAAATTAGTTGTTACTAATCAACAATGTTTTTTTTTATGAAAATCTTTTTTTATAACTATACTAGCCGCCTTTGGCGACCAGCCAGTTTGCCAATCTTAATGCACGTTAAAATTTTAATTAAATATTTTATGGAACTCCCATTTTAATTGCTTCTTCATTAAAATATTTTAAAACTTCAAATTTTAATAGGCATATAATTTACTCATAATATTATAAAGGCCTTCAGTCATAACGTAATATGTATCTCTAATTTTCTATTACCTCCCGTAGAATTTATAATTTAAAGTGGAGAGGATTAATCTGCAATATATATATTTTTTTTACTGAGAAGCATTTTTTTTAATATGAGTACTGAAAACAGAGTCGCTGAGTATTTAAACCTTATGGGCACTAAAGAATGTTTTTCTTAATTTATATAATATCTCAAGAAGTTTTCAACAAAATTTTCTCAGATTCATCATGAACAGATCGATTAATTAACAATGTTTAGTTTTAAATGCATCAAACACTAAAAACAGAATCGTTTGAAATAATATGTCGAAAACATAAAACCTTCAATATCCGTTGAAAATAGTTGTCAAAAATCAGAACACACTGCGCATGCGTGAATTTTCAACGCCAATTATGGTAACGCAAATGCGTGAATTTTCTACTCCAGTTGGGGTAACGCTATGCAAATTAGAAACCTTTAATTTCCTTTATTCTGTTTTATTTTAATTCAAAAGTACTTCAGAATGAATCTGAAAGATCGATTAATTAACAATGTTTAATTTAAATCCATCAAGCATTAAGAAAAACAGAATCCTTTGAAGTAATCTGCCGAAAATTTCTTACGCCTATCCTCTTTAGCGTGAGGAGAAAAACTGAAGCTTTACTCATTTGGCGGTGGGGAAATGAAAAGATTTTTTTTGGCGAAAAAGTTAGTTTTTAGCTAATAATTAAAATTATAATTAAAAATTTCAAAAAAGGGACCAGGTACACATTCCCAACCTCCAAGGTATGCATGTGCCAAATTTGGTAGCTATAGGTCGAACGGTCTGGCCTGTAGAGCGCCAACACACACACACACACACACACATTGAGCTTTATATAAGTATAGATTAACTATGATTTCCAAACTTGTACATTCTATTTAAGAATAGTGTTTTTTTATTGTTACCGAAAAATTAGTGTCTATTTTTACTAAAAACGCACAATTTTTTAAAAAGTTGGTCACGGTATTATTTCATATCATTGATGTTCAACTTCTAAAGGTAGGTAGAATTTCAATTATCAAATATAAGTATATAGTTTGAAAGGAATTTAAGAGTATGGCTTGAAAGGGTTTATTAGAAATGTTTTAACTTAATACCATTAGCGGTTGAGGGAACGTTATTCAGATGCCGAATAAATGACAAAACCAATATTTCCACGGCAGTATCATTTCATATCTGAAGCAATTTAATTTTGGAAGGAATTTAAAGCACTTTAGATCCTATATATCAAAGATCTTCAACTTTTCGTCAATATACAAGTAATGTCACTGCATTTATTGACGCTGAGGCCTTAATTTAAAGCTTTGTTTATAAGAAGCCCTATTTGGAAGAGATCGAGGATTATTTTGGAATGGTCTTCGTAGTTTGCAGCCATTGTTAAGTGATAAGAACGAAGATTGAAAATCCATGCTCCTCAGTAGATTTTCCATAATACTCGATTTAATGTGCATCAAGGTCACTCATGTGTAAGGAGAAACTGATCGTTAATCAAGCACCCTTATGTCTCGGAACTAAAACTTCATCCCAGAACCATTGCCGAGTCTAAAGGAAAGCAGATGCAATGTTGTTAAAATCAAATTTCAACTCGGGTGACGGGGAAGTCTAAAAAGTGTAATCATTTTGTCCAAATAATATTGTTACGAAATTTTCTCCGGGGGTTCGTTTGGATAGTGGAAGTGATATGGTGTGGAGAACGCTCAATCAGCAGGCGGCAGTAGAAAATGAAACAACGACGTTTATTTACACGAAGACACACAGAACAGCACAAAAGCGACAACTACATACAACACAGAAGACGATTATCTTCACCCGAGACGTGTAGCATACAACAGCACACACAGCAGCATACAACCAGAATCTACTGCAGACAGTAACACACAGCTCAGTTCAGCACTAGCTTGACTCCGTCGCTTCCAACAGCTCCGCTCCGTCGATTCCGACTACTCTGTCTTCGACTTCTCAGACTCGGATTACTGACTCCCACTGACTGACTTCGTCTGGCAGCTGCAGCCCCTTTTATAGGTCTCATTATGCGGGGCTGGAAGCGTCAAAACCAATCAGGAACGTTCGAGGAGTATCTCGGTTCCTACTGGACGGATCGGGAAAATTCTCGAAGTTTCGGGTATTATGTATTTTGGTACCAAAGTCACCGAATTCGTCACCAAGTCGCCAAATGGTCGCCAAGTTTGTCGCCAAGCTCTGGTTCTCCCGACGCGCCACCTGGACTCCGTCCCATTAAGATGACTGTAAAACTTTTTCTGTTGAGGGAACAAACTATGCTGGGAAGCCGAATTGCAGGTTTGTAACAATATGAAGTTCAAATTGAATGCATACCATTGCATGATGACGTCATCATTTATTAAATGGAAATATATAAAAAAATCGGAGGAAAAATGTACATATTAGAAATGATTCGAGATAAAAAGCAAGCATTAAGAATGTTTGAAAAAATGTAAGAGGTAATTTATCCAAAAATTTAAATCTGTTCTATTTCTGGACAATGATATTTACACATATTGACAAGTTTTGTGACCCCCAAAACTTCAACAGCGTCAATGCAATAGGTCATAATAATCATACAAAACGCATCTTCCACAGTTCACTTCCACTTCGAGTTATCATTCGATACGTGGTAGAATGCGAAGTATAGAAGAAGTATTGTAACCGTCAAAAAAAAAAAAAAAAAAAAAAAAATTCGAACTAGGATTTTGACGAATCGTTACGTTTCAGACTTCGCGTCCGAAAAGGAGATTTTTGTCATTGCATCTGTTTGTGAACAGAAATTCAAAACAGCTTTGAGTTAGGTAATATTTAATATATGGCATTGCAATCAAGTTGATAGATTTCTATCAAATATTCAATGAAATCCATTCATAAGAAGCCTGGTTGGCTGTTCGAGTACAAGCGAACTCAATAATTACAAAATGCAAATAATATGTAAATAAGTTGGGTGCACAAATTCAGCATATAAAATGCTAAATCTACATCAAATTTTGAACCAAATTCCTTCAACAGTGAATCGTTTATTGTTCTGTATTTCCACAAGCATGTTTAAACAAGTCATAAATGCAATGGCTTAAATAGATTTGGTATCTGATCTTTTGATTACGATTGTAGTTTTGAATCAAATTGAGTTAATCGGCCAGACAAAAGGGGTCCAAAATACATATTCTCGTGATAGATTCAGTAAAAATGCTAGATTCGCCTCGAATATCTATATTTCGTAAGTATCGTTCATCAATGCCATGCAAGGCATTCACGGCTTTACCTGAAGACCACAATTTTATACATAGCAAGGCGATCATTGGAAGAGTATGCGAGACAGTTTTAGGACAACCACGCCTGATTTTTTTTCACTATATTTCCATTTATTTTTATTTAGTTAATGGCATCTGGAATCATCTTAATTTCAAATCTTGTATCATTCGTATTAATAAAACGCCTACCACAATTCTCTCCGTTGGTTGAAATTTATTTTGAAGCATACTATAGATATATCAAATATATCCGATTTATTTTTCTACATGCATGTTACTCAGCTTAACCATTTAACTGTTTTATTTTCATGACTATCTAATAAGATGACACCTATTTTGAGAATATTTCCTTATTTGAAATTCAAACGGAAATCCATTGAATACTTGACTTATCTATGTATTCGAAGTCATTTTAATATTGAATTATAATCGTTAGAAATGGTTTATTTTTTGCTTACAACTATCAAAATTCGATAAATCGATGCACGTGTGGCACTCGGGTAAATTAGTCAAGCTGTTAATGGATTTAAGGCAGTCAGGAATGCAAAGTTTTGGTAAATTTTCTGCAATTATAGTCCAATTACTACATGCAAATTGCTGACAAAGAAATTAGGGGGGAAATGGCAAAAAGGGGGAAGCAAACTCAGAAAATTAATATGATAAAATGGTTTCGATTTTTATTAGAATTATAAACATCTATTTACTTTCTAAATATGCTAACCGGTATGATTATATTTTATTCAATAAGCTTGTAATTTTTAAAATCCAGTTCCTTCCAATAGCTGCTTATCTTGAAAAATTTTTTTATTCTAAAAGGATAAAAACTCAAAGTTTTCATTTTCAAATTTGAAATATAAGCAATAATTTTTATATAAAAAATACATTTAAAAACAAGTTTTATGCATCTGTGCAGCTCCATGCATAACTATTCTCTACTTATTTTCGATGAACAGAAATCCATAAAAATGTTTACCATAATACAGTTCTGTAAAAATGTTTTATTTAGCTGTAAAGTTTCGTTTAAATGAAGATACCTTTTCTTAACTATCTAAAATCAAGACAGAAGCTTCAAATAATATTCACAGTTAATCACTACAGTTTCCCCCCCGTGTTCTTCGCAAAGAACACGAAGAAAATTCAGCAACACAAAACTGTTACATGCTATTCGGTAGCATCCTCGCCATTCCCACAATCGGGCATCTCAAGCACGGACTGGAACTCATCAAATTGTCACGGTTGTCTGAACCAGGACAAAGGAATGGACAGACATGCAAAATTACACCAGAACTTGTAACTCGCCAGCATCAGAAAGCTGTAGAATAATTGCGTGGAAGAGAAAGCTGGACGAAACTGAGTACTTCCACTTGAAGCGGATGGAGAACAAAATAATAATAAAAAAATAATGAGGAAATTTTGAGCATTAAATTCTCGAAATAAAATTGCAACCAATTATGATATTTTTTCACATGCATTAAGAGGCATTAACTGTCACTGGAGATCACATCCCCTAAAAATTCTTAAAAATTAAAATAGAAAAGATGGCATGATGATTCTATAAAGTAATAGGGTAACATTTAACGACTATTGCCAAAATAACAAGAGCAATTATTATTACAATGATGTGTTACTTTTTATCAAAACAAGAAATTATTATTACTTCTCAAATCTTAAACAGGTTAAAAATTCAAAACTATCAATTTCAATACGTTAATATTTATTTGTAAGGGGAGGGGTTTATTTCTTCGTTTCTTGCATTAATGGCAGGAAATAAAGAGACATTTAAATTTTCGAAATAATTGTGTATCATTTCAAAAGAATGGCGACTATTTTTACTTGCTCAAAGTTTATAAATTTTTATCTTACACGTACTTTGTTTGAATATATGTGAAATTGTTGACACATTTACGACAGAATTGTATTGTTCTTGATAGGATAGTTGAATTTGCGTATGACCAAATATAGTTGGATTTTCAAAATTTGAATATTGTATGGACGAAAATTTGTTTATCATTATTTTAAACTATAAAAAAATGATTTAAACATCTTAATTGGAACCATTTTACGTATTTTAAAATATATTAGATTGAGTATTAATGAAAATCAATTTAAGATATTTATCACCGTAATACCGTTATACCTATTTTTTCAAACACCTCAATACAGGTATTAGGAAAAGAATTGCTTTCTCAGTCTAAATGTGAAATTGATAATACATTACAATATTTTTTAAAAGTTATCGTTTAGTTATTTATGTGTTTTGTTCACTAAAAATTTAACTCGAGAGATTATTATAATAAGACTTAGTTCCAAGGTGTGCAACTATTTGGCGATTTTTTTATGTTGCCGAATACGTTCAAAGAAAATATATATTCATATTTATAAATATTTACTTCGACACTTTAAAGAATAAAAATTCAATTCAACTACAAAAAAAAAATCAATAAATAAAAATGCGCTTTTTACAGATATCTCGAAGGAATCATAACTGTATTCCTCTTTAGTTGAGAATTTATTTTACTTTACAAGAAATCTGCAAAATCAGAACTACTCAGATTGCATACAAATGTTCTTCTCAGGAAAATTATATGATGTATTTGATAGTAAAAAAATAAAAAATAACCCCAATATATATTCCTAATTTAATCAATGCAAGCGAAAATGAAATAAGAAAAAAGACAGCTCAGCGTTATACTTATGTATGATGGCACACCTTCTCCCATCGGCATTTCTTAATAGATTCAAAACGAGGCACGTTTAACACGATTTATCTAACAACAAGAATCAGCTATCAAATGTGTTTAACAAAATATACAAACTCAAAGGAAAAGTACATTTTCTCTGATACAATCAACTAATCCTCTTTCCCGAGGTTTAAAAATAGCTAATATGCTGTAAACGTTAGTTTCTTGACAGTAAAATGCAAACACCCTGAAATTCTATGTTTTAAACAAAAGCTTTTTATCTTCCATTTAGAACACTTCCGAAGAATCAACGAGAATGTAATATTTTAGAGCTTAAAAAGGCAGTCAAAATACAAGATTGTAATCGTTCTTTTTTTTTCCCCTACGCACAGTGCTTTGACCTTTTCAAAAGAAACACGAATGAAACAATGCTCATAAAGTTTCTGATGACTCGACACCAAAGTAGGCCGAGGAAACGCACTTATTGTGAAGAAAGTTAAATAATTTGCCGCATTTCTGTTAAATGGTCATCACTATGGAGTTTTATGGAGGCTACTGATAACGGACGTGTTTGTGAAAGGGAAAAATATATATATGAGGGGAAAAACTGGAACACTAACTTTTTTTTTTATTCCGCAATTTTAGTTGACAAATGTTTATATATAGAATAATCAAAGCTTAATATTTACTATGGGAAAGTGAAGCAAGACTACCATTTTACTATGGAAACAAGAGCTTCTGAAGAAAATGCAAATGAAGTAAAGCAATTTTAGGATCTTGAACTAAAGAGTTTTATTATATAAAATATCGATTAGATTTACATTTGATTTAATACGTAACGAATTTATAAAAAATGAAAGAAAAAGGAGGTATTCTTCGAAGTATCTCTTTGAACATTACTGATTTATTTTCTTTCAAGCTAATATATTTTGTACCTTTTGTAAAAAAAAAGTTTCACGTCTCATCTCTTCCAATTCAGATTTCTTACAGTTTTCTGATTTTATCATTTTGTGAAGAAAATAAAAATTCTTTCATTATAATTTTTTCAAAATTGTTCCCTCAAGTTGTTCGAAATAAGGTTATTTTTCTAAATTACAATGCTTAATTCAGCTTAAGTATAACAATTTAAAATTCCTCATACTTTCACATGTAAATCAAAAGAATTTTGAATGATTCATTTATTTTTAAAACATTTTTTTTCAGATATTAGGTAGATATGCTTTTCTTTTTACAAATATAAACAATAAATTGGATTAATAGATGAAAGATTCTTTATTAGAAAACTTAAAATCAAATTTTTTAAAATTATATTTAGAATTTTGTACTATGAGGAATTTGGATTATTACGTCAGAATCAATGCTTTCTTAAGTCAGTCCTATTAAATGAATTCTACGAATATATGAATACATATATTTGTAAAAGACAGTAAAATGTCCCTGTTGATTCTTAAAAATCAGTAAATGTTTTCACATTTTCTTCGTCGTTTCTAGAACTAAAATTATATCAATTCTTTTCAAAACCATCGCATGTCTTCATTAAAAAGATATGAAAAAATTAAACAACGCGCCAATTTTCTTTTGCAGCATTTCCCTGCACACAAACAAATGGATTAAAGATTTTCTCTTCCAAAAGAAATCGAGGCAAAGTATTCACAATTTCTGTAAAGTTATTAGACTCTTACAAAGAAAAAGTCCTTGCAAAAAGTGAATGCTTCAAAAATGAAAATTTATTCAGAATTCATATGTTTATCAGAAATTGCATTTTTAAAATTCACCACATAAAGCAGTAGAAATTTATCATACAATCCTCTTATGATTTAAACTTTTCGTATACAGTGACGAGTCTAGTATGCACATCGAATTACTAATTTTTTTAACTTTTAATCCGCATTTAAATAATAGTATTAAATGATTTAAAATACAAAAATTACTTAAAAATGCTTCAATATTGCAAATGTCCTTATATTATCAAAAGACAAAATAATAAATGAACAAAATAGAGGATATCGTCTATTTAGGATTATGATTCCTAAATCATTAGTAAATTTAAGGTTTAATTAATTTAGAATGAGAATCAACCTTTTAATGACCAAAAATTGCATATAATTTTCTAAAATCATGATTTTTAAAAAAAGTATCAGAAATTTCCAATGATGAATCTTTACAATTTTTTCACTGTGTTATACATAAGAAACATTCTATAACTATTTCAATTTTATTACTCTCAAAAAGATGTGATGCTTCTGAGGCAGGAACATGAATATGGCCATTGTTTCAAAAATAGTCCATATTGTCAATTACATAAATGGAAACTCAATAGATAAAGCGCAAACTCCTTGGCCGTGATGTTAAAAACTCTATTATTAAAAATCACATCCTCACCCAAAATAACAGCTTTCAAATTAAGTTAAGAATAAATAGGCCATTGAAACCCACAATTATATCCACATATGGCGAAGTCGTGAAACACAGCATCAGCATCCATATTTACGGCATTACAGGCAACTCATTACCAAATAAGGAACACATAGCCCATTGTTCTGCTGGGGCCCTCACAGGTAGCAGACTCACCCCCATCATCTTTGGAACGGAAATCGCGTTCCCATGTTTCCTCTTCTCACTGGTAAGCACGATCAAGCGTTCGAAATCTATCGAGTTCTCTCTCTCCTCACAGTGCCTGCTTTGTCTCAATGGGGTTAATTTGTCAAAATCAATGTGGTTTTCCGTGTCGTGATTTTGCGAATGTGTTGCCGCTAATTTCTTCGAATTTGTAACAAGTTATTTTTTAACGATCATTAGATATTGTCTAGACAGTCTTTTTCCTTTACCTTTTACTCCATTTAAGCTTAGACACGACGCTCGATTAAAGCCAGCAGCGAAAAGCATTTATAGCAACTTTTTATATATTCATAAAAAAAAATAAATGGAATAAATTATGTAATTTTCCAGAAATCCACAGGAATAAGCAAAATATCACATCTAAATTTCTGGCTGCGAATCAGAATTCCCGGTAATTTACTAATGAAACGGTTTTGTTTGAAAATTTTACGGAATCACCGGTGATAAGAAAGTCAGCAAAATTGCAGTCAATAATAATTACGTAAATAATAAATTGCAAAAAAAATGTGAAGAATCTGGTAGAATAAATTTCGAGAAACGCGATTTCGTACATACTGCAGTGTAACTTTGGTTTTTTTTTTCCGTCCCCCTTCACAATTTTAACTACAGTCCACATCAATGACCGCTGGAAAATGAAGGGAATAAAAAAGGGGTGTTTCAGTTTTGATGCTTCCATTATATATAGGTCGATTCGCTTTGCTGCCTCTTGTAAAGAAGAGAGTGGTTAAAAGCAATCATTTACGCCACCATCCCGGAAACTAGGGATTCAATACAAACGATAAAATAAAATCGGAAGGCACGGGAGACTTCCATTAAGATGAATGGATGTGGGAGATAAATTATTGTAACTTATTAAATGCAAATTCATTGATGGAAATTTCTACATAATTGCGATCATCATCTCAAAGGCAGGCGGATACCATTTAAGAGTCAGCCAGTTATATAAGATAAATTCCTATTCTCTTAGGATAACAAACATTTCAATAGATCTAACAGAAATTCCTGCAATAAACAAAGTAATCATGTAACTAGTAAAAGTTAATGTCTTCAAAGCATTTCAAAATATCTGTATCCAGCACCACTCAGTTGTACATATGACTTCCTATAATGGAGGTTCTTATAACTCGTAATTGAGAAATATTTTTAACATCAATTTAATTATCTTATTTTAATGAGCGGAGAATTCACCTCTAAAGTTTTACTTATATTTTTCAGTATTATAAACCAAAGAACTTTCCATATTTTGCACTGAACTTTTCTAAATCTTATAAAAAAGCATTTTAATTTTTAATTTGATGAATCAGGAAAACTAAACTAAAGTTAATACAGAAGCGTGAGCCTCCTTAGGATGAGGAGGAGGAATGAGCATCACAATTTGAAATTTTAACAATATATTACCGTAAATTAATTTTAACTTGATATCATTCTCTATATGCACCAGACCAATTCGCTTTAAAAAAAGCAAATAATATTCCAGGCCCACATTCGCGGAGTAGATAAGATTTTGCAATCCAGAAAAATTGCTTTATTCTATATAAAAATTTAATTTAAATTCTTATTATAGATTTTTTTTATTTTTATTTAGCTCATACTACTTTATTCTAAAATTATCTTATTTCCTGATCAAATTCCAATTTATTTTTAAAACGTGCTCTAAAACATGCTAACACTTTAAATTCTCATGCTCTGAGCGAAGGGATAAATGGACACATGTCGAAAAAATTCCTAAACAAATCTCTAAGTCAAAATCTTAAAGGAAAAATTTCTCAGATTTTCTTCTTGTATCGTGATGTAATAGATGTGTTTCACTTGTTTCCCCCATATACGAACAGTGTTTAACGTAACACAGCACTTCCCATGAAAAAATTAAAGTTATTTCCAAATTTTTCACCTTTTTGTGTCACGCATCTACAAAATTGTGTTATATATAAAATTATATATATTAATTTAATGCAATTATTGCAGGTGCGCTTCTCCTCAATTTCATATAACAAGATAGATTAAGAATAATAACTATTCAATAAAATTTTAAAAAATTCCGTCAATTCACATTACGAAATGAATCTACCGTATTTAGTTATTTTTCATCCTATTAAGATCTTTAAACAGTTTTAGTAGAACTACATTGCCTCTCGTTTATCACCGTATTTCATCTCCGACACATCCATCAAAAAATTAAAGGCCGCGGTGGCCTGGTGGTAAGGTCTCGGCTTCGGAACCGGTGGGTTTCAGGTTCGAGACCCGATTCCACCGAAGAACCGTCGTGTAAGGGGATCTGTTGCACGTTAAATCCGTCCTGACCAAATGTCCTCCCGCTGGTGTGGTGTGGTGTGGAGAGGGGGGGGGTGCCAGCTCAGGTGTCGTCCTCGTCATCTGACCGCGGTTCAAAATTACGAGGTCCGTCCCAAAATAGCCCAAGTGTTGCTTCAAACGGGACGTTAATGTAACTAAACCAAACCAAACCAAAAAACTAAATACAGAATAATATTTAAAAAAATGTAAGAGAATAACTTTAGTACAAAAGAAAAGAAATTTCGTTCAAATTAATAATTTGGAAATATAAAAACAAAATTATGAAGGCGTTGAATTTCTGACAGAAACTTTTAAAGAATATCCAAGAATTTTTTATGATTCCAATATATTTTTAATTCTTTGCGATAATTGATTTTCGGTAACAAAAAAGCCGTCTTCCTTTTGCTAGCTAATTCAAAAGTATTTAAAATCCTTTCAATTTTCATTATTTTCTTTATTCCAGTCATTAATACCGAAAGACGAATATTATCGAATTTAAAAATGAACATTTTCCAAATAAATTTTAGGAAATACTTTTAATTTAAGAAATCGATTTTTAGTTATATTAAATCATTAATTTATAGCTAGGAGGTCCAAAATTAATTAATATTCTATTATCATCGGAACATAAGAATATATTTAAGAACATATGTTTTATCTTTACTCATAATAAAGATAATTGAGTGTTTGTACGTGGGTATTGGCGATCTGCGGATTAGACTGTGAGCTAGAATTATCAAACTTGTTATATAATTTGGAGGGTTAGAATGTGACATAGGAGGCAGTGTTTGAAATTTTAATTTAATAATAAACAAAACTGATATTTTCCCATTGTAATAACCTGCAAATATTTCACTTAAAAACGATTTTTACATCATCTTAAAATGTAAAAAAATTTTATTGATACCTATTTTTAATATATAAATTAAATTTCTATTTTTAAACAATTAAAAAGTTTTTAAGTACATTTTTCGACATTTTATTTTGCAAAAAATGCCTACATGTACATTTTATGTTTGCGGGAAAAAAATAGATTTTTTTCCAACGATAAAATATTTTGCCAGAAAATGTTCATAAAAGAACAAATCAAAGATTCTCTTATTGCAAACTAAACCTAGAAAAGCGTAATTTTCAACACATGACCGCGCACACACACACACACACACACAAACCCCCCGAAATATTAGCTAGAAAAATAAACGCAAGAGAATTTTTAAAATAAGTATTATCAATTCAATAATTCTGTATTATTTAAGGCAAACATGGTTTAAATTCATGTACCTGATGTCCCGACTAATCAGGCCCCGACACATAATTTCGAAACAGTCAATATAAATTATATACATCTAATGGAAAACTGATCAATATGAATACTATTTAAAAGGCTTCAGTCAACAGTTTTTGTATTCTTTGAAGTTTAATAACTTCAGTATCAATTTAAAATTCAAATTTTAAGGGATCCGACAGAAAATTAAAGAAATGCATAGTATAACATAACAGCGTGGTGCTTCTATTTAGCAATAGTATACGATTATCAAAATTTGAAGTTATAAAATACTTTGTTGATGATGAAGATATTAAAATATGAAGCCACATAAAATATGTAATTGAAAATTTTAGCAAGCATTAATCCCGGTAAATAAACTGGCCCCCAAAGGCGTTTAACACAAAATGAAGTAAAAAAATCAATTATAAAATTTAGCCTTTACAAACATGGAAAGTTTAGTAATAATGTCTAATATAAATTTTAATAGTATTTAAAGTTTTCGTATGATTTAATCACTCAAAGGTAAACAATTTTGGATGAATAAGTAATTCAACATCAGAAAATGCAAAGCTTAAAAAGCATCTTAATTTCTCAATTTCGGATATGAATTTTTTTTTCTATATTTTAAAATAGTACACGCTCATAAATTTAAACATTCATTAATGATTTAAGATATTTTTAAATTTCGATGTTTTTAACTTTTTTATATGTTTATTTCTTTTACTAAATAATAATAAATAAAAATGTAATTCAAGAAATCCTTTATTTTAATGCTCTTTTCTTAAATTTATTTTTTGATAATTCAACTAAATAAATCTGCATAGTTATATTGTATGTGACATGCTTTCTGCCTGTCAATTGCTAGCATTTTACTGACCGATTTTATCACATATTAATGCAATGTCTAACTAGTTCCATCGCCACAGCTGTCTTCTTGAGATTCAAAGAACGTTTTGAATATAATTATTTTGCTGTGATTTCTGTTAAATTTTTATTACTTCTGACCTACATAGTCACTAGTGTCAAAGAAAATACTTTAAAATCCGGTAAAAAATTGTTTCCGCTTTACAAACATCGGGGAATTTAGTTATATTAATGTTCTATTTCTAAGTAATGCGAGAGATCCTGCATGTTGAATCTCAATCTGATGACAAGTACTGTCATATGAGATGAATCAATTTTGAACTTCGTTCCATACCATAGGAAAAGAACGCGGCGTCACAGTACAATTGAAGCACGGTGACTTACCACGTGACTAACTTCAGTGAAGGTACAGGAAAGTTTCTTTTTAAAAAATTACAAGCAGCATTTCAGATGGTTTGGTTTTCAGGGGTTTTTTTTTTTAGCTCAAGAGCCATTTTTTGATTATGCTGTGCCAGACTAAAAGATAAAATCAAGGCACACAAATATTAAAATTCCATCGTAATTAATGACATAACACTTTTAATTAAAATATAGAATTCTTAATTGTTAAAAAGCAGAACTCAATGGATTTCAAAAATGTACAGAAAAGAGCATGAGGACTTTTCCCAAGTAATTCCGATCGTAAAACTGCATTTGATTTAAAAAAGCATAAACATCGGGACTTAAAATTCGAATATTCTGAGAATTTATGGAACACACAATTACAGACAGACAACACACAATCACATTTCGGGAACATCAGTGCTTGCTCCCCAAGCAGCATCAGAGAAATTGGCATTGCGGAACCATAATATCATTTATTTATACTTATTTTTATAAATAAAGTTTCGAAGTAATCCGAAACCTTTTTGTCATACAATCCAGTTTTTGTAAATATACTCCATGAAGCAGCTACTGTTCATTTAAGGATCTCAAAACTAGCACTTATCAACGCACTTCGCTAAGAGGTGGTACTTAGAAAGCTGAGAGATAATTGTGCCTCTTAATTCCGGGAATAAATTATCACCTTATTGCTGTACGTAAACATCTCATCCTTTCATATTTCCTCTCACCTCACCCCTCTTGACGGAATAAAATGCCTCCTGACGCATGCACAAAAGCGCGGTTGGCTTCAGAATCCGATTATGATCAAATATATGTTTCCGTTACGTTTGCATCTAAATGTCAATAATAAGTTTTCTGAAAAATAAAAATGAAATTATTCTAGGTATCTTGCCCTGGACTTTCTTCATTTCTTTAAAAAAAAATTGCAATCGCATTCGCACTGAAAAGAAAAAAATTTCAGCATTATCAGCATAGAACGTGACATAAGATATCACATTGAATGTGATAGAATACAGAACCGAATCACGGTGTGGAAAAAACCTTTGTATTATGTAATGGTATTTTGAAAAATCTAACATATTCAAATCGAGTCGAATGACGCAATAGAAAAAAAATACAGGACTGAAAATCTCACAATTTCAAATGAATCTCATTCACACAGTAGGTTCTTAGCTGTCGAAAGAGATGCAAACAAAAACTCTCAACCACTTGCACACTCGCGTCACGTAGATGAGCTGCTGTACACGCATTCGAGATTTCGAAAAGCCAACTCTGTCGAACCGTGCTCTGAAACGCTCGACCGCCTCTCGCCGTAACACGCACAAACGCTCTCCGTTTGTGCAGATCCGTTTCCGGTTTCCCTTAACCAATCCCATTTCATTTTAAAATTGGAAGAAAAAATTGCAAAAACACATATTTCAGTTATTAGAATAAGGTGAATCGAATTACATTAATTTTATGTAATTCAATTCGAGTTCCCCAAATCATTTTAGAATATAATTTTGGTGAAAAATGATGAGTTAAAGTGATGGATCTTTAAACTCATTTGAGCCAATTTATATACAAATTAAAAATGCAATAATTTCAGCGTAATGTTTAATGGAATAATAACCAAATAATCTGTAAAATGTTCTATATCATAAAAAACAGGTACAAATCACTAGTCCCAAATATCATGGGATATTAATGTTTTAGGCATCATTCGCACGACTTCAAAACTTTATTTACGCTTAGTTACAGTACTGACAATGAACACGTAATAAATGCATTTAATATCTTAGCATAATGCTATAATTAAAACATCGAAAAATTTTAGTAAAATATAGCTAAAAATATATATTTGTATGAAGCGCTAACGTATGTAGCATTGAAATTGCGTTTACTACTTATTAACGAATGTCAACAGCCAAATGTAAACAAAGTATCATACAAACGTTTCAGACTGCTTCATTGTATGTTTTTACAGCTGTATTTAATTCAACGCTTAACCAATTAATGGAGCTACAAAATATTACTAGCATTTCTCAGGAATGGACGATTAGCAATTTAACCAAAAACTCCAATCAGAAGGGAAAAAAATGTAGAAGAAATCAAAATTATAGCAATAGGTGTTAAAGATTTAAAACAGATTTAATCATCACTGGATAACAATCGCTATGATTTTTTATGGAAATTTATATTAATGTTTTCCAAAACTATTATCACAAAAAAATGATTTTTGTATTATCTTAAAATAAAAAAAAACTTTAATAATATCAGTTTCATTTCTGTATAATTTTTTAATGTCATTTTGCACACCTTTTATTTTTAATGTTATGATGAGATTCAAATTTATCCATCGTTAGTTTGGTTTAGTTTAGTTATATTAACGTCCCGTTTTAAAGCAACACTAGGGCTATTTTGGGACGGACCTCGTCATTTTGAACCGCGGTCAGATGACGAGGACGACACCTGAGCTGGCACCCCCCTCTCCACACCACGCCACACCAGCGGGAGGACGTTTGGTCATGACGGATTTAACGTGCAACAGACGCTCTTACACGACGTTTCTTCGGTGGAATCGGGTCTCGAACCTGAAATCCTCCGATTCCGAAGCCGAGACCTTACCACCAGGCCACCGCGGCCCTCAAATTTATCCATCAGATCATTCAATAAAGTACTTTTGCCAATGTTAAAATTAATATTTAAAAATATTGCTTTCTTTGATCGTTTGAACAATTTCTTTCAACAGTTACAGAATTTCGAAGTATGCTTTTCACACCCGCTTTTATTTTGTTATGTATACACGTTTTTATTAGTAGCCATAGTCATTTATAGTACAATTAAAATCATGTCTTTCAGTGGCATCAAATAATAAGTTGAAAATTAAATAAGTGTATTCCATGTTAATAGTATGACAGTCTAAAAAGTCAGTAATCTAGGCGAGCATGCATGTCAACAAAGGCGGCTAGTTTTATTAAAAATATTTTTAAAGATTTGAAAGCCCTTTCGCACTGAACAACTATTATTATACAACTACTTATTATTCAACTAAGTTTCTTCCAAGAGATTGAAATCAAAATTTGACATTTGAACTACAATTGTAGTCACAAAATCAAATACCGAATGTGATGTATTTATACCATTTCAGTTATCGCCATCATGCGCTTCTGAACGTATACACTGACAGACATTCAAGCCCTTCTTGGATTTGACTCAAAATTTAACAGCTGTTTACAATATAAATGTTAAATCAATGTACCGAATTTTATTGATTTAGCTTTCTTTGTTTTGTAGTTATTATGTTAACTTGTACTTGAACAGCCGAACAGATAAATTTCGTCTGAATAGATTTTGCTTAAAATTTGATAGAAATCGACACATTTGGTGTAAAGAAAATGTACCAAATTTCATCCGTCCACCTCAAAGTGTTTTTTGGTTTATCTTTGTCATAAACAAAAAACAAAGAAAATGAAGTAATACTATAAAATTAAAACTGGCTTTTAATAACAAGTCAATGGCATAGTTAAAGTGAGTGTTCAAAAGAATTGTGGTATGGATTTCTTACATGTTTGGATTCAATACTGATTTAACCGCGCTGTACTTTTGTTAACAATTTATACTCCGTTATATTTGTGTTTTACACTTTATTTGATGTGGTCTTTTCTCTATCTGAATTCACTAATGTAGATGTTACCCTTACCCTTCCAGCACAAAAACTACTCTCATTAAAATGTGTCAAATAAACAGCTAAACATTTCGGTAAAGAGTTTTGATTTGCCCTATAGATTAATTACCCTTTGATTACTTTGTTTTTGATATACAATTTGCATTTTTCTAAAATTTACATTTTCCCCAAAAGAAATTTAAATTTTGTTTTACTATGGAAAAATAATTTTATTGGCATTATCTTCGAATGAATTTTTTTTTTCCTTTTTCGAAAAAGTTATCTTTTATTTTTAAAAGCAATACGTTATATATTATTTCACGTTACCGCAAAGATTTATTAGTGTTTTTTCTTGTCTTTTTACGCGCTCATATGAATTAGATTCATATTCCGATTAATTATTTTCAAAAATATATTGAATTAATTTTGGAGATTTAACATTTCAGATGTCTGTTTCAAATAAGTAAATTTAAAACTACACACATTCTTCACGATTGTTTTATTATTTATGAAGAAAATAAGCAAGTGTTAAATTTGTGCTTCTGGCACTTGAATGTACTGTATTGAAACGTTCCATTCTTTTGCCAATTTACATGAAGGAAAACGAAGTATACGTTCTCCAGTGTTCTTTCCTCCTTCTGCTACTCCTGACCTGTAAGGGCCGCGGTGGCCTGGTGGTAAGGTCTCGGCTTCGGAACCGGAGGGTTTCGGGTTCGTGACCCGATTCCACCGAAGAACAGTCGTGTAAGGGGGTCTGTTGCACGTTAAATTCGTCATGACCAAACGTCCTTCCGCTGGTGTGGTGTGGAAAGGGGGGTGCCAGCTCAGGTGTCGTCCTTGCCATCTGACCGTGGTTCAAAATGACGATGTCCGTCCCAAAACAGCCCTAGTGTTGCTTCAAACGGGACGTTAATATAACCGAACCAAACCAAACCTGACGTGTAAAGCCACTGGAGTCGACATTCGATCGAAAAATGAGTTCTCATAATTGCCAGGTTATTTTTTGCGCAGCCTTATTGCGGAATTTAATTCATACTCGCATAGTTTGTTTCCATGGATTTTTTTAGGAACTATACATTTATCCACAAATGTATTCCTCCATAAAATCGAGTCACTGTTTCGTTGCATTTAAATCTCCATCTTGAATTTTCTCTTTTCATTCATCATTTCTTTCTTACAGCGGCGACTTTCTTAACATTAGTTTAATTAGAAACAACCAACTGTCACAGAATGCTTATAAAACACATTGAATAATGTGTCAGTGAGAAATGCCGTGTCTTAATAGATTCTATTTAACACTCGCCAACAGAACTATAATATAAAAAATAAAAAAAAAATGGCCATTCTTTCATAAAGGCATTTTGAATTTACTAAGCATCAGAAAGACGACTGCGCATGCACTGTTCTCTTCCGATTAGTTCGACCTCAGACAAAGTAACATTCAGAACATGGAATGCATTTCATTATTTCATTCATTCATCTAATTCCTTAATAAATATCCAATAAAGACACATCCACTAAAAACTCCAAAAATTTTTCGCTTTTAACTAAGAGATTAATATGATTTCAATATTAAAGCTTTTGACAGAAATCCATTCTTATTCTGCTTCTCAAACACTGAAATTCTGAATGAAGCTTTGAATTCATTTGTGGGTTCATCAGATATCTCCCCTCATAAAAAAAAAAGTCACTCGTAGTAGTTTTAAATGAATAAAAAAATAATGATTTTTAAAAATAAAACAGAGATCCGAAAGCAAACTTTTTCAAAAATTAAAAACATAAGTATCCAATTATAAGCATCCAAAAAGAATATAACGCAAATTATGTTTTGGATTTTTGAAATATAGTTTAGCAACAATCGGCTACAATTTTCTAAAAGTACATGTAATTTCTCCATACAGCAAGAAAAAAATGGCATTCTTAATATTCACCTGATGTCGTTGAATTTGTCGTCAAATGAAAGCCAACTGTTCACCAGTCACTAAGATTTCAAGCTAGTCACTAAGATATTTTATTCTTAGGACAATTGGATCCCCCAGTACAATATAAATCAATGTGAATTTTATTCTTTTATAAATTGATGATAATTCAGAATTTGTATGGTTCAAATTCAATACTTTAGAGCAACCAAAATGATAAACTAATGAGTTTTCTTAGATTATAATTCAGTGTCCTGAGATATCGAAAATTAAAATAGTAAGTCGTTAAAATTATCTTCCAAATAGGTTAATAGAATCAGAAGATAAAGGAATACTTCTTTACATTTCAAGTTTTTTTTTAATGAATGCAAACTTTAGAAGCAGTTTTTAAAGATACAAGCGTAAAAAAATACGTGTTGTATCATTCTAATTTAATGACGTCAATGAAAAAGATAACTAGTTTTGTTATTGTTAAAACAATCCGATAAAAACTGCCTTGAGTTTATATATTTAGAAACATTCACGATGGATAGTTAGCAATAATACAAATCTAACTGGAGCAGAAATATAAATATCATCTATTAATTAAAACATTTGCGAATCAACAATAGAAAAGTCATTAGAATAGAAAATTATATGAGGTAATATAGCTTTATCAGAATAATTACTGGAGAATCAGTAATATATTTCTTATAAAAATTACTAATTAACAGTAGAGGTAAGAAATTTTCCCTCAATTCAAATTTAGATCTTTTAGAAGAGCCCATTTTTTATAGAGTCGCATAATAAACGAAACACACATACTCTTAAAAGTAGAAGTTCTTCTTAAAAATTTAAAAGCAGCCTCTC
>JAPMOR010036150.1:0-11987 GCA_026543865.1 Argiope aurantia
TATGTCTAGTTCATAATTGCGAGCTACAGTTAGAACAGCTTTAAGGCTTTCGAGAGCCTCTGATTCATTATTCGCGGAAATTACGATGTCATCCATACACGGGAAGATGCCTTTTGCAATAAGATCACAAAAAACGGCATTTATGTATCGCATAAAGACAGGAGGACAGGAACTTAAACTGAATGGCATAAAGCATAACAGAAACTGACCTGTATTTGTGACGGAACTGGTATAAGAACGACATTTTTCTTTTACCGGCACATGAAAAAAGCCGTTTCGCAAATCGAGAGTACTGAAAATGTTCGCATTTTGAAGACTATCTCAAATGTCATCAAGAGGATAATGATCCATAACTAATTTACGATTTAATTGTTTATAATCTATACAGACTCTATGTTTCCTATCTTTCTTACGAACTACGACAATTTGACTAGCATAAGGTGAAGAACATGGTTCTATAATTCTATTTTTTTTAACCATTCGTCTATCTGCGCATTTACTATATCAAGTTCGGCAAAGGGTAAACGTCGAGGAGTGTGGAAGACTAGATCATCGTCAGTAAGCGTTATATCAAGTTCGATGTTCGCGATTTTAGTTTTGTTAGGTTTATAGGCTAACAAAAGCTGTTTAACGTCATTGCGAGTTTGTTTAGAAATATTCGGACATATATCAAACGTGGGAGTATCGGCAGAAATGATCATTATAAAACTGTCAGATGTAACAGGAGCATCAGATTTAGAAATTTTGGAAAATACAACATTGTCAGGTTTAATTATCAAATTTGCCTGATTAATTAAGTCCGCACACAATATGAGATTATAAGTAGTACAATTAATAGGTACCACAGAAATAGAAACTGGGAAACTTTATCAATAATTTCAGATTCAAAAGAATCTATTATTTTAGTTCGAGAAAAACCAAATCTAGTTAGTGTTGTCTTGTTATTCGTCAACGGCGGCGATCCTAGTTTAATCCATGCAGAAAGTTTGAGAAGCGTCGAAAAACTACCAGTATCGACTAATCCGGAAAGTGTTTTATTAAAAATAACAACCTCTTTATGCATATTCGACGGAGAAGACAATAAATATACAGTGTTGACATTATCATGTCGGATAGAACTGTCATTCCGAGTAGTACGGTGACAAACGGAACTTTTATGTCCGGAAAGATTACAAGAAAGTCATTAAGGACCACGAGAACGATAAGGGCAAAATTTTGAGATATGTCCAAGCATTCGTTACAATTAAAACAATGCATCTTACTGCTAGTGGGATTACTAAGATTTATTTTTGACTAGCCGCCTTTGGCGACCAGCCGGTTCGCCAGTATTACCGCTCGCTACAATTTTCAGTTAAATATTTTAAGTAACTTGTCTCTTAATAGATTCTCAAACAAAACATTTTGAATCTTCAAATTTTGATAGTCATACCAAACTTATACTGATGTTTAGATCGTTTCGTTCAATTTACTATATATATTTTGCTAATTTGTTGTCATTTCCGGTAAAACTTCAACTTTAATCTAAAGTGGAAATGATGAAATTGCAATTAATATAAAGATATTTTTTAATAAAACCAAGCTTTTTATTTTATTTATCATCTTTATTGTTATTTATTTATTATTATTATTATTATTGAATATGAGTATTGCAAACAGAATCGCTCGGTATTTAAGTCTTATGTGAACTCCAAAATATTTTTCATAGTTTATGTAATATCTCAAAGAATAATTCAACAAAAATTTCTCAGATTCAGCATAAAATTCAGTTTTTAATTTTGCTTTCAAAAGGATTGAAATGAAATCAATAATAATATTTTGTTCCGGCCTATAAATATATTTCAAAAATTATGAAGTCTAAATTTAATGCAGTAAGGTATTATATTCTGAGAAATATTCTGGGCACACCAAATTTTAAATAAATGAATGGATGTTTCTATTTTCCACAATCAATTAAGACTTATTTATGAAGTTTTGAATGTTGGAAATTTAGAAAAACTCAACATTTTCATAATCTTAGACCAATTAATCTAGAGAAACTTGCGCGCTGATTGACGTATTTTTTTTGAAACGATCGATGGAAAATCTAAAATTATCCTTTTTTTATTGAATAGTGATTTTCAAATTTTCATAAATCAGTCAGTTTAAGTGATTGATTTAGTTGATTGGAAATTAACTCTTTTTATTTAAAATATTACTGTTTCAAGAGCATTTTGTTAATCGTGATTTCCACAGCAGAAGCTTTATGTAAAATCAAAAATTCGTTATTTATTAGAGCATTTATTGAATCAAGTTACATAAAATATAATCATTTTCCATTTAGACCATTTTAGCAGATCTGTGTCTTACTAAAGGTTTACAAATTAGCTGTGTGGCCCTGATTTGAATGGATATCCTGTTCATATTAAACAAAACTTGCCTTAAAATAAAACTGATTTATTGGATTAATATTATAGTGAGTGTAAAAGATCATAAAATAATTTTTCTTGAATTTACTTTTTGGAAAAAATATTTTTTATTTGTTTCATTTCCTGCAGACACGTGCCGAAAATTATATTTTTGCAGATTTCATTTCCAAAAAGATTTAATTTATTTTTAATTGGAGCTTTAATCAATGTGATGGCAACACTTTGGAAAAAGCTAATTTTTTCCCTAGAATGCGAAACGTGCTCTTGCAGTTTAAATTTCATTTTT
This sequence comes from Argiope aurantia, assembly GCA_026543865.1. NCBI lineage: Eukaryota > Metazoa > Arthropoda > Arachnida > Araneae > Araneidae > Argiope > Argiope aurantia. Next base: position 2,692 of record JAPMOR010036150.1, read on the forward strand.
ATTTTGTATGAAAAAAATTGTTGAAAAATATAGTTAAAATATTTATTTAAAAATTCATTAAAAATAGAAATTTAAAGGTTAAGGTTAAATAAAAATAGAAATTTAAGGTTAAAACATTGGTATCATATAAAAGATAAATTTTTGATCTTTAACTCCATGTAAAAATCTTTTTTGTGCGGTAATATTTTCGGAAGTTATAGCAGAAACACGCCAAACTTTCGCTTAATTTTTAAATAAATAAAATTCTGATTAAAAATTCGAAAAAATAACCCCCAGATGCACATTCCCGACCTCCAAGGTATACATGTGCTAAATTTGGTAGCTGTAGGTTGAATGGTCTGGCCTGTAGAGCGCCAAAACACACATACACACACTTTGAGCTTTATTATAAGTATAGATTTGCTTTGTTGGACCGGAATTTTACGCGTTGTACCACGTCTTTGGCCGTCATTAGTATTTTAGAATAGGACGTCTTTGAATTGCGTTCATTGCACTTGCGACAGTTTCGAAAATTCGTACCTTTTCTTTAAACTCAGAATAACATTTTGCACCATAAAGAACAATTTTTTCAGAAGGGGAACCATGTATCCCATTTATTGGGTATTGAATAACGGAGCATTCATCAACAATGGTTTCAGACTGATTCGCAATTTCACGCATGCCAAGAAAATATTGCATAAATGTTTCACTTGAGCGAATTTTACGTCTTTCTAGTTGTTTTTGAGTAGTATGGTTCTTATGGCTGTCGGATAAAAAATTCCTTTCACGTGGTGATGGCTCTCAAATAAAAAAGTGCCTTTCACGAGGTGATGGCTCTCAGATAAAAAGTGCGTTTCATGAAAGCTGAAATATTCGCCTAAATTAAAAAAGATTTTTATCTCATTTACAGAATTAAAAAGTAAGAATAATATTATAATTACAATAAGCTTCTCTAGATTATAATAAGAAATAAGTAAAATTTTATCTGTATACGGAGAAACTCATATTGTAAAACTGAAGCGATTAAACTGATCTGGAATTGTTGTTAGAATTTTACAAGTTCTATTTTCTCTAAAGGAAATAGATAGAGGGGAAAAAAAACCGTTACGATCAAGAATAAAACCATGAAAAATAAGGAATGAGAGAAGCATTACTAACTCATTCGATTGAACCGCGGCGATTAAAATGGGCGAGCAATGTTTTTGCAAGTTTTTAAGTTCTATTCCCATTCAAAGAAAACCGAGATACAACACGAAAAAGAACCTTCAGATAAATTACATAACTGAAATGATGCACTCTGCAAATGAAGCCTGCTGAGAAAAAGCGTTCATGGGAGTATGCAGATACGTACTGTGGTTCATTGAAGCGATGGAAGAAAATGTTCTGTTAAAGCAGGTGTATTCAGGTCGGGAGGAAAGATTAAGTACACGTTTTCGAAGTTTCCATTTTTTTTTCAAGGGAAAAAAAGCATTAAATTTTTAAATTTAGTGGTAAATTAACTCATTTTCTTATAGATAAAAGGAAAGCGAAGGTCGAAGAAAAAGGATTCCATCAAAAAGCCGCGAAACTTCGACTACAATTTTTTGCATCCGACAGAGAAAAAGAAATTAATCCCTCCCATAAGCGCATATTTAGGAAAAGGAGTGACGATAGGTGTTACCGCTTCGTTGGCGCGGTTTGTTAGAATCTTGCAACCATGCGCTGACTTGGCTTCAGCGATAAACTTTATTGTAACCCTGCTGACATTGGATCAGTTTTCAAAAACAGTTTCGTACTGAGTCGTTGCGGGGTCGGTGAACCTCGATGAAATAAAAAGTTGGCTTCCGAATTGTCGTTTGATTTTAAATAAGATACAGTCCACTTATTAAAAAATTGAAATGAACCAGCTTAAACTTATGGTAAATTCGTACCATAAAATTTTGGTCCGTCGAGCCGGAGTTTTAATTTTAATTAAATTTCGATTTGAATAGTAAATAATTATGGAGAAAGACATTACTTTGTTAAATAGGACTCGTGGTGGAATCAAGGCGCAAATAACTAGACTATTAACGTCAATAAAGGATCAGCAGTTAGAGCATGTTGAAATAGAAGAAATTGAAGTCAAGTTGGATAAAGTGCGTAAATTAAATCAACAGTTTGAACTGTTAAGACAAGACTACTACAAAGTTGTGAAAAAAGATGAAGATTTAGTGGAAATTGAAAATAGTTTCGAGGATATCGACTCGGATCTCCTAAAATTGGAGGTAAGCTTGAAAAAACTTTTTAATAATTGCATGCATGAAAATGGGAATGCAAAAATTAATAAATCTGATGATGTTAATATCAAGCTGCCAGAAATCCCATTACCAAAATTCTCGGGTAATTTTGAGGAATGGAACATTTTTAAAGCTCAATTTGATTCGTTAATTTCTTTTAACAAACAACTTTCAGAGTCGCAAAAGCTTTATTATTTACAATCATGCTTAGTTGGAAGTGCGGCTCGGGTGATATCGAATGATGATAATATTTCATTCCTTAATGAAAGCTTTGGAAGATAGATTTGATAATAAAAGACTTATTGTTAATACTCACATTAATGAAATATTTTCGATTGAAAAGTTGAACAATGAAAGTGCCAAAGATTTAAGATCATTAGTTGATCAATTACATAAACATTTAAGAGCTCTAAAATTATTGGATTTAGATTTGGATAAACTAAGTGAAGCTATGTTGATTAATATTGTTATGCAGAAATTGGATAAAGAATCGCGTAAACAATTTGAAATGGCGTTGACGTCAAATGCGCTTACTGATTGGGATACCTTTATAAAATTTATTGAAAAAAGATGTCAAATTTTAGAAAATTTGCAAAGTAATATCGTTCAACCACCAAAATCGAAATTTATTTCCCAAAGTTATAAACCACGTACTTTAGTAACAAAGGTAAATGACACTTCATCAAAGTGTGCTGTTTGTCGTCTACCAGCAAATCATCCTATATATAAATGCAAAAGTTTTCTTGATTTAAATGCTGTGGAACGTTTTAATATGGTTAAAAAACTCTCCCTTTGTGTGTTGTGCTTAAAACCAGGGCACAAATTAGCTTTTTGTCGCCAATCTAAGTATTTGTGTAACATCTGCAATGGTAATCATAATTATCTCTTGCACAGACATAGCAAACCTTCGAACGGAGGAGAAAATGTTACTCATTCCGAAGCAATTCCTTCGGAGCCGAGAACTGATTTATCCCCAACAGATGTGACTTTGGCCGCTTCACAGCATACTTCCTTTGCCTGCTTACTTATAAAAAATAAAAGCGTTCTACTTCCAACTGCAATAGTACTTATTCAGAATATTTATGGCCACTTCTCGAGAGCTAGAGTAATACTAGATAGCGCTTCTCAGGCAAATTTTGTGACAAAGCAGTTTGTTGACAGCGCAAATTTACGAAAACAAAAAATAAATACATCGGTTTCTGGATTAGGAGGAATTTCTACTTCGATTGAATATGAGACTGTTGCTAATATAGCCAATTGTAATGGATCGTTCTTTTTATCACAAACATTTTTTGTAATAGATAAAATTACGGATGTGGTTCCGGCAACAAATGTTAATTTAGAGAATTTAAAAATTCCACAGGTTATGCTTGGTGATCCGGAATTTACACGGAGTTCCAAAATCGATGCCCTTTTGGGTGCTGAAACCTTCTTTGAAATTGTTAAGGGTGAACAAATACGTTCATCTCTAAATTCATTAATATTTCAAAATACTGTATTTGGTTATGTCGCTGGTGGCTATGTACATACAAATAATCAGGAGCCATGTACTAATTTATGTAGTTTAGTTTCTCGAAATGAGAATATAGAAAAAGTAATAGAAAAATTCTGGTTAGTGGAAAATATTAATGAAGAAAATACTATTCTTAGTACTGAAGAAGAGTTTTGCGAGGCGCATTTTAAAGAAACCCACACTAGAAATAAGGATGGTCGATTTGTAGTTAAAATGCCGATAAAAGAAGGTTTGTTGGGTGATTCTAAAGCCTTATCCAACGTTAGACTTAACCAAACAGTTAAGCGATTGCATAAGAATCCCATGATGCAAAATTTATATAAGGAATTTATTGCAGAATATGAAAGTTTTTGTCATATGGAAAAAGTGAATAATGACCTTTGTGAAGGATTGTATTATTTGCCGCATCATGAAGTTTACAAACCTGAAAACTCAACTACAAAATTAAGGGTTGTATTTAATGCCAGTGCCCCTAGTACGTCGGGACAAAGTTTAAATGATTTGCTTCTTGCCGGTGCAGTAAAAGAAAATATTTTTGAAATAATGACTAGATTTAGGACTTATAAATACGCATTTACGGCAGATATTAAGAAGATATATCGTCAAATATTAATTGATGAATCGCAAACAAATCTGCTAAAAATATTATGGAAGGAAAATATGAATGAGTCTCCAACTACTTATCGTTTTAACACTGTCACTTGTGGCACAAAATCGGCTCCATTCTTGGCCATTCGTTGTTTGAAGCAACTCGCTTTGGATGAAGCGAAAAAATTTCCGTTAGCTTCGCAAGTTACACTAACAGATGTGTATATGGACGATTTTGTTTCGGGTGCTGCTACTTTGGAAACAGCCCAGGAATTACAAAGGCAGTTGATACAAATGCTGCAAACTTGTGGCATGGAGCTTCATAAATGAACTTCAAATTCATCTGAACTCATAAATAATAGCTTTGTGGAAACTAACCAACAATATTTTCTCGTTGCTCGACATTCTTCAGTAAAAGCTTTGGGTCTGAATTGGCAACCAAAAGACGACTATTTTCTCTTTAAAGTAGACTTAAAGATCAAGCCTTTCTACACTAAAAGAGACGTGTTATCAGTTATCGCTCGTTTGTATGATCCATTAGGTCTCGTTGGTCCTGTTATCACAAAGGCCAAAATTTTTATGCAAAAATTATGGATCCAACAATTGAACTGGGAAGATACTCTCCTTCAATCAATTCAACCAGAATGGTCGAATTTTGTGACATCTTTGAAAGTCATCGAAAATCTCAAAATTCCTGGACATATCTTGACAGAATCTTATGAAAGAACTGTTATAGTAGGTTATGCTGATGCTTCTGAAGCTGCTTTCGGAGCTGTAGTTTATATGAAGTCTATTATGGAAGATGGCACAGCTGTCAATAAACTTATTACCAGTAAATCAAGAGTCGCTCCCATTAAAGTAATTTGGATCCCTCGTTTGGAGTTGTCAGCGTGTCTCCTTCTCTCGCAGTTGATTGAAAGAATTCGTCCTTCAGATGCTAATCAGTGAAACAATCTGTTACACAGATTCAACAATTGCACTTGCCTGAATAAAGACACCTCCATATAAACTAAAAACTTTTGTTGCTACTCGGGTATCAAAGATACAAACTCTAACAGAAAACTTCCAGTGGAAACATATTTATTCCCAACTTAATCCTGCAGATATAATATCTAGAGGTTTGAGCCCTCATGAACTCTTAACCAATGACTTATGGTGGTGTGGTCCAGACTGTTTACCGGACTCTAAAAAGCATTCTAGTGTTGAACTTGATGAGTCTGTAATTTCAGATGAACAATATCTGACTGAACTTAAATCACAGTCAAACATTAGTTTATCTTCTGTAAACAATATTTCATTTCTTGAGGACTTTTTAGCCATAAGTAATGACTATGTAAAATTAATTCGTGTATTTAGTTTTCTTTGCAGGTTTTTATTCAATATTAAGAATAAAACAAAAATTACCGGTCCAATCACAAATAGTGAATTGGAAAGAGCAAAAAGGAAATTAATCGAGATTATTCAGGTAAGTGAATTTTATAAAGAGATAAAGGCCTTAAAAAACGGAGAAACTTTGAAGAAAGGTCCTATAAGTCACTTAAATGCCTTTTTAGATGCAGACAATTTGTTAAGAGTAGGTGGTAGATTGGTTCATGCAGATGTTAGTTATAATCATAAACATCAGATAATACTGCCTAAAAAGCACAAAATTACCACTCTAATTTTCCAGTATTATCACTTAAAGAACTTTCACGCAGGACCTCAATCATTATTACATTTTGTGCGGCAAGAATTTTGGCCCATTGGAGGCAAAAATATAGCAAGAAAGGTTGTGCGCAACTGTATAACTTGTTTTAGGTGCAAACCTACTCCTTTAGACCAATTAATGGGGAATTTACCTCCAGAGCGAGTAAATCCCAACCCCGCATTTTCTAACACAGGTGTATTCTTTTGCGGTCCATTTTTCATAAGATACAAAAATCAAAGAAAGGGTAATTTACATAAGGTGTATGTAGCTAATTTCGTTTGCCTAGTTTCTAAGGCTATACATCTTGAAATAGTTTTTGGCCTGACATCACAAGCATTTATTGAAAGCTTGAAAAGATTCTTTTCACGTCGAGGGAAATTCTCAACCTTATTTATTGATAATAGTAAAACCTTTATAGGAGCCAACAAAGAATTGAAAAAATTCGCTTCACTCGTTAAGTTTCCTGGTGAGAATTTATCCAGGTTTTTGGCAATGGAAAATATTTCCTGGAAATTTCTTCCCCCTCGGGCCCCTAATTTCGGAGGACTCTGGGAGTCTGGAGTTAAGTCCTTCAAGCATCATCTAAAAAGAACTGTTGCTGATGGAAAATTATTTTATGAGGAATTTTTAACTGTTGTTACTCAAACAGAAGGCATCCTAAACTCAAGACCTATTTCACCTTTATCTTCCGATGCTTCGGATTTAGAACCATTAACTCCAGGCAATTTTTTAATTGACAGGCCCATAAATTCTATCCCAGAGCCTTCAGTAATAAATGAACTAGACAGTAAACTAACGCGTTGGCAAAGACTGACAAAAATAATAGAACAAATCTGGAAACGCTGGTCAACTGACTATCTAAATCATTTGCAAGACTGAAAAAAAATGGCGGTTTTCAAAAAATAATATTAAGAAAAAGGATATGGTTTTACTAAAGGAGGATAACCTTCCACCTTTTAAATGGTGTCTTTGAAAAATAAGCCAAGTTATTTCCGGACAGGACGGCAAAATTCGTGTTGTAATTGTCAAAACTAAAAATGGTCATTTTAAAAGACCAATCTCTAAAATTTGCCTCCTACCCATTCAGACTTGATTTTCTAATTTGTACATAAAAAACTATATATTGTTCTGTACATATTCAAATGTTTATTTTCTATTTTTACCTATTTAATTGTACATTTATAGTTCATACTTATTTATATTTCTATGTTTTTTTATATATATATTTTCATGTTTGAACTCGAAACAAAAAAATATTTAGTTTTATATTCTTGATTGTAACTTTGAATCTTGAATTGTAACTTGTGTTGCATAAACACGCAACGCAATGTTACCTCTTCGTTGGCGCTTTTTGTGAAAGAATCTTGCAACCATGCGCTGACTTGGCTTCAGCGATAAACTTTATTGTGACCCTGCTAATATTGGATCAGTTTTCAAAAACAGTTTCGTACTAAGTCGTTGCGGGGTCGGTGAACCTCGATGAAATAAAAAGTTGGCTTTCGAATTGTCGTTTGATTTTAAATAAGATACAGTCCACTTATTAAAAAGTTGAAATGAACCAGCTTAAACATATGGTCAATTCGTACCAATAGGTGTTAAAGAATATAGAAAAGCCCACTACATTTCGCTACAAAAAGAAAAGAAAAAAAAACGTAGGAGAAGACAACAAAAACTTCTTTAATTTAAAACTGGATCAGCTGGGAGCGTTAAAAAAAAGCGCTAAATATATTCACATAGCATGTAAAAAAAATTAAGACTTTCCTGTTTCTAATGAAAATTTGTTTAAAAAAATAAACTAAGTGGACGCTTCTTTTCCCTTTATCGCAGAATGTTGTTTAACAGACAGTTCTAACTTTCGAGGCTACATTTCCGCCTATCGTAATATACACACTCCGATACGTATACTTTGTATGAAGCGATCAGAAATGATATTTTTCTGCTCTTATTAGAGCAAAATATTCATTTTCGTCTTTTAATATGCATAAACATAGAACTTATAAAAAATACTCATCCTGAGCATTTATTACAAAACGCATATTTCTGTTCATTTGCCGAGCGCATAATATCCCCTAACCAAATAAAAAATAAAGTTAAAATCTGTTTCGAAAAAATATTTAACTCAGTAGAAATTTTCATTAAAAATGGTAGTGAATGGGTAATTAATAAAATAAATTTCTTAGATGTCAATATTCAAGTTATAGAGAAACGCGAAGGGGTTGTGGTAATATAAAATTACCTCACTGCTGAAAGAAAAAAACATCACTTCTAAATATAAAATGCACCGATCACAAATGTTTCGTGTATAGTTGTTTAGCTCATCTCTTTCACACTGATAAAAATTCGAATTCTCCATGCAGTTATAAGAATAAACTAAAATATTTTAAAATGAAAAATGTGAGTTTCCCCATGAAACTCTGACATAAAGCGTTTGAAAAGATAAACGATTTAAAGATAAATATTTTCACTTACGACCAGAAGCCGCTCTTATATCAACGGAATGTCGGAAAAATTTTAGCTCACCCTCTGCTCGAATACTTTGAAAGCATAAGCGAAAATTTCGCTGTCTCTAAAATGAAGAGAATTAATTTAACATTTGATAAACCGATTAACGTAGGATTTTGCGTGCTTTAATTAGCCAAGCTGCACATGTATACTTTATACTACTCTTAAGTTCAAAAAATATTATAAGGCAAATTGTAAACTGTTATATACTGATACGGATTCTTTGTATATGCAGATATTCACAAAAATTTTAAAAGCAAATTTTCTGACATCATGGATCTCAACAATTATCCATCAACAAGTAAATTTTTTAATTCTGAAAATAGCAATAAGTTAGGGTATTTAAAAGATGAGACAAAATCTCAGCCAATTTTAGAGTTTATCGGTTTAAAATATCAAATGTACAACTACAAATGCGAAAATTCTGAAACAAAAAAAAGCAAAAGGAGTGAGGCAGAGCTGTCTAAAAAACATAGCACACGAAAATTTTAAAAACACTTTACTTAACAAACAATTTTCTGTGCAATCTAAGATACATACTCTTTCTACACAAGTAACCAACAAAATTTCTTTATCTCCATTTTATGATAAATTATCTTTAAATGATGATGGCATTACGGGAAAATGCTTTAGTCATCATACGCTGCTTAAATGATATAATAGAGTCTCTTTTTCCGCCTAAACAATTTGTTTAAGAAAAAAGTTTTAGAAATTTGCCGACAGATAAAAAAAAAAGATTTAATAATTAATGAATAGTTAACTGCTATGAGGG
>JAPMOR010036151.1:0-19062 GCA_026543865.1 Argiope aurantia
GACCCTATTCCGCATCCTACACAAATTTAATTTTCCGGTACTGCGCGCACAGACGAATATTAAAATTCTCACCTAGCTGATACGGTTTGTGTGACGAAATGTTGATAATTAATTTCGTTGTTATATTCCTTTACGAAATGTCATCTCGTGTTCTGTTCTTTATTGGTTGCGTTTACATTACATTTTCCTTACCTTATATTGGTTTCAGCTTCTCATTCTCAATAGAGGCATTTGTTTGAAAGTTCAATTGTACAAAAAAATCTTCCATTATTTGATATAGATTTCTCAAAATATAAAGGCGTTACATCTACTGCATCTTACTACAGGACGTCTCAAATAGTTACATTTTAATTTGAGCTACCTTGAACTTCCATTAAAATTGAAACAGAAAAGCACAAACAGATTTTGAAAATTAAATTAATAAAACCTAAATGCACTTATTTCTGTAATTAAATGTTATAAATGCAGGGTATGAAAAATGACCTTACAATTGAAAATTAGTGCTAAAAGCTTCAATAATAAACGGATGGAAATAGATATTGCATCGGCCATTGCATAGTAAATTTTTAAAAATACTTTTTTTATTAAAGAACCCATTTAAAGGAAATAAATTATTACGAGAAGGTTAGTGTTTCAAATTTTAAAATGTATAAAAATAAAGTTTTCGTGTAAGCATCCTCAGAAGCTGCTTACGAAACAAGTTAAATGTCCAATGAATTTTAAATGAATTGAAATTTTGAAAACACTTTTTCCTGGGAATTTCAGAATAAGAAGAATTTACCACCCTTATGAATTGTTTTGAATGACTTTTTCATTACGGATAAGGAAATTTACAGTAAACAAGCCAGTTACAACACTATTATCATGTTGAAACTCAATCAGTTTTAAACAAAAGCAGAATTTCAATGAAATATTGTTTTTATATGACAACATTATTACTTTAAACGAATATCATTTCTTTTAATAAGGTTGACGCCATTTCAAAAGATTTGTTCTTTTTTAAAATATTAGAAATTCAATCATTCAATATGTGTACTGACCATCACTGTTTTATTTTTTTCATAATTTTTTACTATTGATCCATTTTAATAAGTATGTTGGGATGTTAAAAGGATTTTTCCACTTCTCGTACGTAACCAAAATTTAACTAAATTAACTTAATAACTGACAACTAAATTTTGAAAATATAAAAATATTGTATTATCAATGTATTAAGCAAGTGTAGAAAATCTCAAAATTTTAGTGCATCAAAAGGTGAAGGAAATTTTTTACAAATTTCGATCGTTCCATGCATGAAATGTATCAGATTTAAATAAAAAGATCTAATTTTGTTGAATTAAAAAATTTTCACAAAAGAAATTACAATTTTTAAGCAACAAAACTATTATTCTGTTCAAAGAGAAATTGTAAATTTATTTGCAGAGCATTGAACTTTTATCTATACTAAACTTCAAAACAAAAGTTGTCTGTTTCGATGGATAGCAGTCGCATTAAAATTATATGTTTATAAACGAAAAAGGTAGTACGATTATTATTAGCCATGTACAAAGTTCTTTAAAAAAAGGCTTCAAATTATATTCGAGCTAGCTCAAATGCGCCAAACTAGCGAAACGTAAAATTCTACAATATTATCCATTACAATTAAATCCACTTTTTTTTAAAAAAAGTACATAAAAGCTCAAAAACGATTCGAAATTCTGCTTTGAAACACCTTAACATGATAATGTTTTAAACTTGATTTGTCCCTCTTTATTTTATTTTCTTAATTTTTTCCTTAATTATAGAAAAGTGATGTCATAGTAGTAATGAGCGGAAAATTTACCGAGGAAAAGAGTTAAGATTTTGATTAGTTTTAATTAAAAATATCTTTTTTCATTGAACCTTTGAGTACCTACTACCCAGAAAAAGCTACGTTGCACTGAGTCCAATAACCTTACCTTTAGAACTTTATGAAGAATTATTTCATCGTGCATATTACTGACGCAATTTACAGATAATATGAAAGCCCATAAAAATCACCATGCTAATCTTGTAATACTCTTAATGGTGATCTTTATACTCATCTGCTCCTGTAAGTGCAATACCACTTTACATGGCAACATATAATCGTCTAAAATGATTGAAAGCTCACTGAATCATAAAAACGAGGACTCGCCATTGCCTTAATTGATATTGTTACAAACCTGCAATTCGGCTTCTCAGCATAGTTGTTCCATCAACAGAAAGAAAGTTTTACAGTCATCTGAATGGGACGGAGTCCAGGTGTGCGTCGGTGGTCCCAGAGCTTGGCGACAAACTTGGCGACCATTTGGCGACTTGGCGACGAATTTGGCGACTTTGGCGCCAAAATAGATAATACCCGAAACTTCGAGAATTTTCCCGATCCGTCCAGTAGGAACCGAGATACGCCTCGAACGTTCCTGATTGGTTGAGAGGTTTCTAGCCCCGCCTCCCGAGACCTATAAAAGGAAGCAGCCGCGGCTGCCAGAGGTAGGTAGACGACAGTGGAGTCCGAGTCGGAGAAGTCCGAGGACAGAGCGGAGTAGTCGGAAGCGACAATGAAGAGTAGTGGGAATCGACGGAGCGGAGTAGTCGGAAGCGACGGAGTCAAGCTCGTGCTGAACTGAGCTGTGCGCTACTGTCTGCAGTAGATTCTGGTTGCATGCTGCTGTTGTATGCTACACGTCTCGGCTGAAGATAGTCGTCTCTGTGCTGTATATAGCTGTCGCTTTCGTGCTGTCCTGTGTGTCTTCGTGTAAATAAACGTCGTTCTTTCTTTTTCTACTGCCGCCTGCTGATTGAGCGTTCTTTACACCATATCACTTCCACTATCCAAACGAACCCCGGCAGAAAAATTCGTAACAATATAAAGGAATATTTTGTTGTTGTTGTTTATCAAAAGTTGCTCGAAATAATTCGTAATTATTCTTTTAAATAAGACTGCGTAAATCAATCAATGTAAACAACAGAGCTAAATCAAACACAAAAAATTATTTTGCAGTAACTAGAAGCAAGAAAGAAGCAAATAGCTATTAAATTTTCGTAATAACCGTGAAGAACTGAAGACTTAGCTCAACTATTCGTTTGAGCTCAACAAATTATGTCATCTATGCGGGTTTTTTAGATTTCTTTACAAGACATCAAAAACTTAAGGTAAACGTCGGAAATTGAATCCTTATGAAGCTATCGCCAAGATTCTTAAATATTATGGATCCTTTATTTTTGTTATTAAAGTCGCCAGGATAGGGATTATTGATTCGGATCCATTAAAAATATTTATAAAATTATCTTCCTTTTTAAAGGATTTATTGCGCAGGGAAACAGTATTACAACTTCCTGATAATATAATATGCGCTGATGTGAATTTTAGATTCAAAAAACCATATCGCTTTGATTATGTTTAAATAAATTATACGATTTTTAAAACTAGATAAATAAATTAGATACATGATTTATTTCTTTTTTCCTATATTCCCTTCTTTAAAGTATTCTTCTTTAAAAAATGCTCAGAATAAACCTTTGGCGACAATTAAAATACAAAAACCTTATATGCTCTTTTTCATCAAAATTATTTCTCTATTATGTATTAAAAAATTTTTATCAGTCTAAGCTCTACAATCTTTCCCTATATTTTGAGCAAATTAATTTTAGTTAATACACAATTTTGAATTTAAATAACTTCTCATAGCTCACTAGATGCTCCCAAAACTGCGTATAGTGACAGAGGGTATAAAAGAAAAGAGTTTTCCTTTTATACTCCCAAATAAAGCGATAGTATTGAGGCGGTATGCGATGCGCGTAGGATAGAACCTGGGACCTTTTGGTTAGCAGTCCAGTAACTTAACAATTTTACCAAAACGATCGTCCGGGTAGAAGAGTTGTTAACTGGCTTATATGCTATTCACCACAGTATTAAGAGAAGCTTTAGAAAGGGATATAAAAAGGATATATAGAAGCAATATTTAGAGAGAAAATGTAAAGAGTCGCATCCATCCATTCTCAGTATCTCTTCCGAGTCATCATATTCAACTGAATGTCATAATTTTATTGTGACATTTGGTGTTTATAGGACGAAATTGTAATACTACTACTACAGAACTGGTTTTCATCATTAAAATACTGACTTAAACCTTCTAGAAAGTTAAAATATAAATAATGAGAAAACTTAGCATTTCAGTTGTATTTGATAATTGGTTTCGTATAAACTTTCAAGATAAGTTTCTTCTTGTTTTTACTAAAACACACAGCTGCGTTATATTTAAAAGTCATTACTTAGAAAATATCTGCGTTCAATATCTTTTCTGTGATTCTCCTGATGTGAAAAGTTTGTAGTATTGCATGGATGCACTCAAATTTATTTTAGTTCAAAATTCTGGGTTAGTTATGATTCAAACCTATAAATCAATTTTTATAAACATTACGCAAAAACTTATAGCAAAAAATATGCAAATTTTAGCCACGCAATTGTTACCTTGAAATATTGTCAGTTAAAATTAACGTGAGGGCTCCCTCCAAAACTTTCTCGTATACTCCAATAAAGGTGTTATCCTAGAAAACACCTTGGGCACAATAGTTTAAACCTGCGTAAAAATTTAGCATTTTTACTAAACTGTCCTGTTATCCTCGGCGATGGCTTTTTTTTTTTTTTGCTCTTAATTTTTGAGATGTGGTTAATATTATCCGAAAATCGAATTTGTATTTTAGACGTGTTTCTTCCAACCCGTGGTAAAAAATTGACACAGAACTGCACCTGTAGTCACAAAATCCAGTAACTAATTTGATACATTTAATTAATTGCGATTTTGAATTATTGCATTTGCATGTTTCTGAAAATACAGGCAGATAGATGGTCAGCCCCTTGATGGATTTAACTCAACACTTCATTGATGACTACACTATACATATAATATCTGTGTACCTAATTTCATCCATCTAGTCCTTATTTGTTGTTGTGTTGTTGCTATCACGTTGTTATCATTAGTATAGCCGGATTGATAGATTTCATTTGAATAGATTTTTTTAGCATTTGAGACTTTGTCAGACAGACAGACATATATTTTCTAGAAATGCGTTTTTCGAACTCAGGGAGGTCTAAAATGCAGAGATTCGTCAAGATCTAGAATTTGCATTTTTCGACTATTACAATACTTCCTAGTAAAAAATACGATTCTATTGGACTAATAATTAATCATTTATTTGTCAGTAATCAGACGTTGCTTACTGGCTTTCAAATAGCTTGTTGCAACCATGCAAACCTTGATGAAAATTATATTTGTCATCTTGCAGAAAACATTTTTCCCTTTTATAATAGGAGTTCTTACTTGGTCAAAATACTTTTGAAAAAAACTAAAACAAATGAAAAACTTTATTTTCTGTTAGACTGCTAGAACCCTCTTCAAACAAAAAGAAGATAAAATGGCTTATACCCAAATGTCACATCTTGCGACGGAGTCTGGACAAAGCCGTTGTAAAGTATGACACGTTTTACTTGCTTCCATTCAATTGGAGTTGATACAATCGTGTCGTTGTCGAATTCTTTAAATTTAACCTTGTACAAAACTGTATTTACCTGCAGGCAATGTTCATTTCTAAGCTTCTTTGTTCAATTTCTAAAAACATTTTTTTTCTTCTGATTGCCCTCCAATGGAACTCATAAAAAGTGTCCAATTTCTATAAGAAAACTGAAATCAACTTCTACCAAAAAAAAAGATTAAATGACTTATACCTGACTGTCAAACTTTTTGGTTTGTCGAATGCTGAAGTCTGGTTAGTTAAAATTCTTCTTAGAAGGTTTTTGAAATAAGGATCTTTTCTGAAATAAAAATTACATAAAACATAAAAAAAAAATTAGGTTTATTTTCTGAACTTTAGCCTAAATATTTGCTCAGAAAGTTCAAATTGGATAACTGTTCAGCAATCAACACAATTTGCTAATGGTTTCCAGTAAAATTTCTGTAATACATAGCTTTAATAATTGGATTTTTTATTTAAAATAATTGCTTTTATCTATTCAACTTCTGTAAAAAAAGAGCAGTTTGGCTTGCTGTAAATAAATTTTACAAATATTTAAATTTTTGCGTGAATCATATTTTTTAAATTCCTCTTAGTTATTTCCTACTTACCAGCTAGTGATGAACCTGATTACTAGGTCAAACGATCCTAAAGCGTGACACATTTTACTAAACGGTATGAGTGCCTATAGACATTATTATGTTAAATGACTTTGTTTTCTGTTGATAATCAAATCACTGTCAAAGCATATCTTTTACAAAAAAAAATGTTGTTTAATCTCATTCATCCGTTATCTTTTATAAAACAAAAAATAGCTCTTTTTGATTAACTATGAATGAAATAAAAATTAAGTTTAAGGAATTATTTTTAAATAGTTTTTAACAAGAGTCTGCCTTTAGGTGTAAATAACTTCCTCAAAGGACAGCAGCAATGGATAAACTGTGTGTATTTTAATCCAATATGTTTACATGGAAGAAACTTTTAAAGTGTCAAATCCAATACGTCAAAGCCGTATATCAACCTAAAATTACTTAAATGACGTTATCGGACATTTTTAATAAATTGAAAAGGCAACTCTGTCAAAAGAAAAAAAAATCAGTTCGAAGATAGAACGCACCTAAGAAAGATCTAATAAGATATCGATTGAATATTTTATTAAAAATTCTTGGATGCAAAATGTTATTAAAAAAATTGAGAAATGATACTATAATGTTTAAATTAACGGTTCATTCTCAGGATATAAGGCAGAAAAACTAATTTAGTTGAAAAGAAATGAATGGGAAAATAGAAAGAAGGCCTTCTCGAAAAAAATTACCGTAGTATTTTCTTCTATATGTCTTTCTCGAAGGGCAATGTCACCGGCGTTTCAATTAAGGAGTCCCAAGATGTGACGATAAATCACATACACCTCCTCATAAATATTTTGGAAAGGAGACTTGAGATACAGAAAAGGGACTGTGCCTGACTGATCTGAGACTGAGTTCTTGTATTGAATAAACAAGAACATTTCAGTAGACTCTCGATTCAGAATGCATTCAGGATAATAAAAAATTGTGTTATAGGGAACATGCATGCAATTTAATGGTAATGTTTTACTTACTTCTAATTTCATGATCCCGAGACTAGCACTTTTCGAAGATTGTACTTAACTAAGGGGTGATATGCGGAAAAACTGAAAGTTATTGCATTTCCTAATTCCGTGAATAATCTGCATTAACCTTACTGCTAAATGTAATAATTTCATTCTTTCATCTTCCACGCCACTCCCTTTTTTTGACGAAATAAAAACCTCCTGACGCGTGTGCAAAGATGCGGTGGGTTTCCGAACCCGAGGATACTTAATTTGTGTCTTTAAAATGCGTTGATATTAGCAAAATCTATTTTTGAAGCATAAAAAATTACAAATAAACGTGAGCTTTACAAGAAAATATATTTTTATTTAGAAAATTAACAATTAAATTACTTAAAAAAATTTAAAAAAATAGTTTTGATAGGCAGCGCTGGATTATGATTCAGACTTAAGGCACCATAGTATTGAATTTTCATGACATGCATATTTATAGTTGCCATGTCTCTGTGACATCATACATGCAGTGACTTCATTTGTCTCTTCATTCGCATGACAAATTTATCTCTCCTCAAATCAAATTTATTTCTATCAAAATCTACAAAAATAAAACGAATGATTAAATTATTATCTTCTGTTGTGTCACAAACAGGGTCGAATTGCGGTGCCTAAATACCTCTAATAAAACCGTAGGGGAACCTCAGGCCTCCTTTCGATTACCTTCATTTTCCTGGCCAACTTCAGAAATCTGACACACACACTTTATTAATTTTAATGTAACGTTTTTATGATCAATTTTAGTAACAAATATTATAACGAAATGAAATAACAAAATCGCTACTTCCAATTTATCTTCAAACGAATAAGAGTATCTGATATATTTCATAATTATTACGCTTAAAAGTCATTTAAAATAAAATTAGTCTATCTAAACGCTTTAATATAATGTTTATTAGGGCTCTTAACTCATGAATCTGCCAGTGAATAAAAACAAAAAAATGGATAACATTGATCTAACAACCAGAAAAAAAAATCTTAAGAAAACTCTTACGAATTTGTAATGTTTCTTCCCAGTACAATTAGTTCCACTGTAAGAAAGACTAAGTTTAGAAACAGCTCTGATGAAACTCGAACAGATGGTGGATCAATGACTCCCGGGCTTGGTGACCATTTCGCGAGTTGGCGACGAATTTATCGAGATTTTTGTACTGTTTCACCATACACCCACTAATCCAAACCCATTGATTTCACTAATTTTTGAAAGGAATTTTTGGAACAATACTATTGTCGCGTAGATAAACCGAGTGTTAACTAAGTCCAAGATAACACTCGCCATTCAAAGCTCGAGACTTTATTCAAGGAACTAAACCTTACGTCTGTTTTTATCCACAAGACGAAATAACTCGACTCTTCCAGATTTAGAAAGATACAGCATTTATAAGGACATTCTAGAAAATACGAGAAATAACGGAAGGTAAATCAGTAATAAAACCCTTTTTAGATAACTAGCCTGCAGTCAGACACGAACGTTGATGTAAGTTCATTGATGAACGTTGAATGAACGTTGATGTAAGTTCATAGCATTCCACCACTAATCCATTCACTCCACGCCTAGTTATAACAGGTTTCGTTACACTATTCTGAAATTTAAGCAATGCTTGGTTTATATTACACCAAGATATAATTATTTTTCTAATAAATCAAATGAAAACACAAAATTAAATTAATCTTAAATGTGTAATGTTGCTTCTCGGAGTTGTTAGCTCTATCGTAAGAGAGACCGTTTTAGAAAATGCTCTGATGAATCCCAAATGGATACTGGATCTATGATATCCAACCTTGGCGACAATTTGGCGACGAATTTAGCAAGATTGTTGGATTGTTTCACCATATACCTAGACCACACTCGTTGATTTTAGGATTTTTTTTCAAGGAATTTTCCGAAACAGTACAATTCTGAAATTTAAGCAATGCTTGGTTTATATTATAATAAGATAAAACTGTTTTTCTCATAAATCAAATGAAAACACAAAATTAAAATACTTTCAGAATATTGAAAAAAAATCTAGGCTGTTTGCCAATCTGATGATTCGACCTTAGTGACAAATTTGTGTTTGCTTAACTAAAGCTATTTTTATATTAAAACTCTAACTGCTAGAAATTAATGAAATCTAATTAGTAAAAGTTGGGAACATTTGTGGTTGCTTTCCACTGTTTTTGAATATCATTTTCACAAGAAGATCATTTTTAAAAAGTACTGAGCTGATGTTTTTGGATAAAAGTAAGAATAATTTTAATTCTTAATTGTTACAAGAAAAACAAATTATTTTAGCAAACTTTATAAAGAAGGTATTTTCTCTTCTTTTTTTTGGGGGGGAGGGATTTTGTAACTACCTTCTGCTCATTTTAGAAGTTAAAAAGCAATTTGCTCGTAAGCCAATTTGTAAGTTTCAAAATATAAAATAGAGCGTTGCACTCGGAAGTCTCTTTTTCTCAAGAGTAAAATCCTTTCCCTGCAGACGACGAAAATATAATCAGACTTCATGCATTTCGTAATCTCAGTAAAACTCATTTCCATTATTTTTCACTCGAGCCTCTGAATCAAGGCAAACTCCAATTCAATCAACAACGCGGATTTTGCTGCTGTTTAAAAACGTTTTAACAGAATCCCGTAGGTAATCTCGAAACAATGTTATTAAACATACATATCATACAAGTTCTCTTTCCTAGCTCTGAATATTCAATTATTTCTTTCACTAAGCAAGAATTGCAGTCCTAATATTTAAAGAAACATGAAATCCCATTTCCATTTTCGAAAAAGTTCGATAGATAAAGAGTAGAGAATTTGTCGCAAATACAATTTTAAAAACTTTTATTGTTTCAGATCACCATTCGTCCTTAAAACTATATTTGATTTTTGGAAACGAAAGAAATGCATTCAGTTTAGCCGTAACTTCTAGCCAATTTTATGGAAATCTTGTTTATCAAAACAAGACGAAGAAGAAAGAGAGGAATGATTTTCAGATTCTTCATTTTAAAACAAAATTCTTATTTTTATATTTATGCCTTTTTGCATAAAAATAATAAATAGTTTGTCATTCTGAATTCATTTATCACATTTCAGTTGTTTATATTTATTCAAATAAAAGCAAAATTAAAAGAAATTATTAAAAGAATTTATTACTTACTTAATTTTATTTTTAGAATTTATTTTTAAATGTATAGCAGATGTAGTATACATTTAAAAAACAAATTTAAATCGTCGAAATGATAATTTTTTCTTTGATTTATTTTTGAGATTATCCGAAAAAATTCGAAAGTAGTGTTTATTTATTTATTTATTGTTAATTCATTTATTTATTTATTATGTTTTTCAGTACTTTAAAATTTTTCTTAATGCGTGCCTTTAAAATTTTTTATATGAAAGATTCTCTATCTGAAATCACATAAAAAACACAACAGAAATAAAAATTTTCATTACAGTTGTCTTAATCTTGGGACTTTTAACGCAATTCAAAGGATTTCACTGACATCCATGTTTTAAATTACGTTGGGGGCTTAACAGGTTAAACAAACATTTTTCAAAAATAATCACATTCAATTTCTTCCCATCTAGAATATATTTGCCATTTTTCGTCAAAATTTGAAATACTCTCTGAAAATTGTTATTAAACGTCTCATAAAATATGAATTCCTTTTGATTTCAGATTCTCTTGCATAATGTCGTCACTCTCTAAGATTTCCTAATCCGGCTCCATGGATCAAGCACCCTCCGAGTGTCGCAAGTCCCTGGACCAGCTGCTGGAGCAGGCCCTGGCTGAACGCAGCAGGGAGGAAGAACAGGTGGAGGTGACTTACGAGCTCACCAGCGACTTCGTCTCCGAACAAAGAGGTTATCGTCTGAACCCTGAAGATGCAGCTGCTGCCATTTCTTCCCGTAATAAAGAAGAGGAGGAAGAGGAAAATGAAGGTTTATTTCCCAACTTCTTATACTTATTTACTTATTCACTTACTTGTTTATTTATCTACGTGTTTACTTACTTATTAACTTACACACTTACTTATTGTGATTGTTCGCTTCAAGAACGATAAACAATCTCGATATCAGAATTATCCATGATAACACTTTCATTGTTTTTTTGTTGTTGTTGTTGTTAGAGAAAGCAAGTATATACACACACACACACCTGCTGCTTATATACGAACAGTGAAATCGATAATTTAAAATGAGTGGGTATGATCTTCCCGAAATTTTCTCACGTACTCTCTAACGGTATGATATCCCCCCCCCCCTACATAAAAATGAGCAATGCCACAAATGCTCATATTTTTATCTTCACAGCGTCTCACGCAAGTTTCGTGCGTCACAGTATAGTAATCCGTACCACTCAAAAAACTTGATATTGTTACAAACCTGCAATTCGGCTTCCCAGCATAGTTTATTCCATCAATAGAAAGAGAGTTTTACAGTCATCTGAATGGGACAGAGTCCAGGTGGCGCGTCAAAGGTCCCGGAGCTTGGCGACAAAATTGGGGATCATATGGTGATTTGGCGACGAATTTGGCGACTTTGGCGCCAAAATAGATAATACCCGAAACTTCGAGAATTTTCCCGATCCGTCGAGTGGGAACCAAGATACGCCTCGAACGTTCCTGATAGGTTGAAAGGCTTCTAGCCCCCCCCCCTCCTGAGACCTATAAAAGGGGCTGCGGCTGCCAGAGAGTCAAGTCCGAGTTGGGGGACGACGAAGCCAGTAGTCGAAGACGACGGAGTAG
This sequence comes from Argiope aurantia, assembly GCA_026543865.1. Classification (NCBI taxonomy): domain Eukaryota; kingdom Metazoa; phylum Arthropoda; class Arachnida; order Araneae; family Araneidae; genus Argiope; species Argiope aurantia. The sequence goes on from JAPMOR010036151.1 coordinate 11,855, forward strand.
TCCGAAGACGGAGCGGAGAAGGCGGAAACTACGGTGAGCAACGACGGAGTCAAGCTCGTGCTGAACTGAACTGTGCGCTACTGTCTGCAGTAGATTCTGGTTGTATGCTGCTGTGTATGCTGTTGTATGCTACACGTCTCGGGTGAAGATAATCGTCTTCTGTGCTGTATATAGTTGTCGCTTTGTGCTGTCCTGTGTGTCTTCGTGTAAATAAACGTCGTTGTTTTTATTCTACTTCTGCCTACTGATTGAGCGTTCTTTACACCATATCACCCCCACTACCCAAACGAACCCCGGTAAAGGAAATTTCGCAACAATATGAATTTTTGATACTTTTTGGGATTGATTAAAATCAAAATTCGATGCAGAATTACAGTTTTAATAACAGGGTACCAAATTTAATTTATTTGTCATTCAGTTTAAGATTTTGAGTTATAACGTTTTTGGACGTGTGAAAATACAGATCGGCAGACAGCCAACACTGACGGATTTTATTCAAAATGTTATTACATTTTAAATGCTAAAACTGTATTTTAAATTTTATAGATAATCGCTAGGGATGTGAGCTACAACATTTACATACTTACGAAGGCAGAGGCAGGCAGAAGTTTGTCCCTTTAAGGGATATAATTTAAAATTCTTTTTAAATTTCTACACTTTATATGCTACAACTATATATCACTTTCACCCATCAAACATTTTATGTTGTGTAGTTGTATTTACTTACATTTGAGCAGACAGACAGACAAACTTCCTGTGAATACATTTCGTTCAAAATTTTATGTATCAAACGACATCTCAAATTCTTTTCATCTTGCTGAAAGCGTACTTGAGTTATCGCGCCCATAGATAGAAAGACATCATTCCAAAAATTTGCTTTTCGGACTCAGGGAGGTCTGCAAACAAAAAATAATTTTGTGTTGAGTCAATATTTTTAGAATCTCATAAAAAAATTGTCACATCCATATAATTTTCGAGAATTTTTTTTTTGAAAAATTCTTTAAAATTAAGGTGAGGAATAATATAACATATAAATTTCCGTAAGCTATATTGCGTCATAAATATAGCATATTTCATAGATACAGAATTTCTTTACTGTTGCTTAAAAATCTGCGATGGATCAAATAAAATCTCTAAGTGAGTAATATCTGGCACGTTGGAAAATTCGTCTTTCATTGAACGTTTTTTTCCCTGACTTTAATAATTATTGGTCAAGATTATTATATAAAAAATAATTTATTAGTAATACAATGATCAAAACATTCTACAATTACTAGATTAATAACAAATGGGTTTATTAGGAGATTTCAAATAAAAAGGTAAGAAACTTCATAACAACGTAACCGTTAACATATTTGATAGGAGCATGCGCATTCCATAACAGATAGGAGCAGGCGCAGGAGAGAGCAGAGGCTCTTATAAAGAGCGGCACCCAATTGTCATGACAATGCATGAGAAGACATGATGGCGTTCACATTGCAAAATTCGACGATAAAGGAGCAGCGTGGAGTTATCCTATTACTGACAGCGGTGTTACATAAGGTCACTATTCATCGCCGGATTGTCACCGTAAAGGGGTAAGACTGTGTGTCAGACAATTCAGTGAGAAAATTGAGTGCCAGTTTCCGTGCAGGCCGTGAGAGTTTGTTGATGATCCGAGAGCAGACCAGGCATACACAGTCATCACGGCCGATCTCATCGACAAAGTGGACGACCTAGTGAGAAGTGATCGGCGTGTCACATTACGAATGTTGGCGGGGAAGGTGGATGTCAGCATTGGAATAGTGTGGACAATAGTTCACGACAGGTTGCTTTATCGGAAGGTGTGTGCGCAGTGGGTTCCGAAGCAACTGATCGACCAGCACAAGGTACTGCCAATGTAGCTAGCACTTCAACATCTGTTTCGGTATATGAAGAACCCCGCTTTCCTGGGACGGATCGTCAGAGGTGATGAAAGCTGTTCACGAGACTACAAGGCAGTGAAAAAGCGGGAGAACATGCAGTGGAAAAATACATCGTCATCTCCTCCTAAAAAGTTCAAAGCCGTGGAGTCAGCAGGCAATATTTTGCTCACCGTCTTTTTCGACGTACAAGGACCGCTACTTGGTGAATTCCTCGAGCACAGAAGAACCATAAACTCCGATGTGTACTGTGAGACACTCCGAAAATTGTACATCAAGATCTAAATACCAGAGCTACTCACGAAGAGTGTGGTTTCTGCTCCATGATAACGTCTCCATGGTCACACCCATGTAACTGGCCAAGTTCAAGTGGGGGGAGGGGATTCGACTATCCGTCCTACAGTCCGGACATGTCGCCCTGCGATTTTCCTGTGTTACGTCCCCTGAAAAAACATCTGAAAGGGAAGTGCTTCAACTCGTACGGCGAACTCAAGGATTCTGAAGGATTGGGTCTCGTCACGGCCACGTGAATTCTGGGAACAATTAATCATTCAGCTCGTTAATCAATGGAATCAATGATGCTCAGACCTATGGTGTATACTTTGAAGGAAGTCTTCATTTATACCCACAGTTTCATTTCGTACCTTTTCATTTAAACACCCCTTGTATTTAACATGTATCAATTACAATTATTAATGCCAAATGTTAACATTCTAGCACAAATATCATCTCTCGTTAATTAAATACTTTGATCACTTTCACTGTAATTCTTACGTGGCAATAGTATGATTCATTGGTTCAACGCCTTGGAGAGTCAGCTCAGCCTTTTGGTTTTATTATAAACTGATTCTATGAGAAAATACTTACATCAATACCCTACGGTACGTCTAGAAATACGACAGTATGCCCTTCAAAATAAACCCATTAAAAGGGACCCATGCACAGAGCACTTACGATAGTGGTATATGAGCAATCAACGGAAGGGGACACTTAATCAGCAAATATTGCTTAATATATCACCAGAATAAGGGGTACACTTTTCGGTCGTCAAATGGTATTACGGAAAGATATGGCTCGGTTTCTCTTTTACAATTCTTCAAAATGATGGATGAATTAATTCCATTCTATCACTAAGTGACACGATCCATTGGTTAATGAATCATCACCATATCAGTTAATCAGGTTACACGCTCTATAATACAGCAAATTAGAGCATTAAACATCCTGACAGCTCTCTTAAATTTTTACAGCTTTCTTTTACGAGGTATTAGTTTCGCTAAACTGTCGTTTCTATTATCTTATACGAATTAAACTATCAATCTTCTTTAAAAAATATTTAACAGTAACCTTTAAATTTCATATCTTATATCTTATAAATGCCATTTTAACACAATTATTGCAAATATTAGATACTTCTTTTAAATTTAAAATTATTTATGTTAAAACATTGCATAATTGCGGAAATACAATATAATAATATAAATAACTTTTAAAACATCGTTAGACGATAAAATAAATTGTACTTTACGATTACATCTTACAATTTATCCATTTTTATATTTTTTGATAAAATTAAATTTCATTTGCTACAAATAATATTTTCTACAAGGCTACATGTGTTAAAATTCCGTTTATCTAATTTTATTATTTAATTTGTAATGTCCAAACCACACTTATAATGAAATGCACACTATTATTTATTCTCCAAGACAAACTACCTTTAGTGAACTTCTAAAGTAAAAGTTGAAGAATGAGTAGACTTTATAGAATATATTTCAATACCGAATCTTAAAGTAAAATATAAAATCTGTCTTTGGATCAAGTACGTCACGGACATACTTTGTAAATGATACCGCATCACTTTGAATTGCCTAGTTCTGTTTCCCGCCAGACTACATGCTTTCAAATCTTGTGCCGGATATCCTTTTCCTTTTCTACGGTTTAAAGAATATTCATAAATATTTAACACCGTTTTGTTTATCAGAAACCTCTTGTAACCTTGTCTTGTCTATTTTCTGGCAAGGAACCAAAAACGGAATTAAAAAAATAATATATCTATAAGATTTGTTGCCTAATTTCGATTCATTTGATTTGTTGGAGTCTCTTTTTCAAGCAATATGGAGACTATTCGATAGAGGTGACAATAAATTTTGAATAGAATTGGAAAGTTTTTTTCTTTGATTTAGTATCATTCTGGAATTTTCACTCAGTGTTTGGGGGACGTTTTCTGTCGAAATCCAATTTCGAGTTTTATACGCTTATGCTTACAGGCTAAACAAGTATTGGTTCAAATGTATTCATATTGATGTGGAACATTGAAGCATCGCTATTTTCATCTGACACAGTTTAGGAGTTTAGACTCTAAACAGCACTCATGTATCTACTTGCAGCCTAGAGAAAAGAATGAGACTATTTTGTGTAGCATATCTGTTTATAAGTTAATTGATGAGAATTTTAAAGCAATTTTCTTCAGCCTTGAGAGAATTTTTTTTTAACTTTTTCTGCTTAACATTGTGAGCTTTTTTTTACTTTCTCGTCTACGCAGAAAGTATAATAATTATGGAAAAAATTTGAACTCAAGATATTGACGAATCTCTGGAATGTTTTAGATTTCACATAGTTCGAAAAATACATTTTTGGGAAATGTCCGTCTGTCTGTGACAAAGATATCTCAAAAAATGCTTTGATCTAGATGGATGAAATTTGGTATACGATCTTTTTTCAGATTTTGAGCAAACTGTGCTCAGAAGAAGTATGTCTGTCCGACTGTCCTAATATAATTTAACCCGATAACTACAAAATGAAGAACGCTAGATATAGATAAAAATCGATACCCAGAATACACATTTATAGTCTACACATCTGTCGACTTTTGAGTTAAATCCAACTGCCTGTTGACTGTCTGCCTATCTGTGTTTTCAGAAACATGTAAACGCAATAATTCAAAAAAGCCATGAATTAAATATATCATATTTGGTATGGGACTTTGTGACTATAAATGTAGTTTTGTGTACTATTGTTTTTCAATCAATAGGTTAAAATTTCTCTAAAACAAAAATTCGATTTTCAGATACTATTAATCGCATACCAGGTAGTAACCCCCCCCCCCCCAAAAAAACCCCCAAGGATGACACGATAAATTCAGTAAAAATGCTAAATTCGTGACAAAAGTAAGCATTTCATAATTATTGTACGTCATTACTAAGCAAAGCATTCTCTGAGATAACACCTTTATTAGAGTGTATGCAAGAAAGTTTAAGAGAGACCACTCCCACTTGTTTTAATCGCAATTTATATGTAATTTCTAAGACAAATTCTAAAACATTTTATAATTGCTGTTTATATGTAATGTTAAATAGGATCTTTCTCCAAACTGATAGGAATAACTTACAGAGCCTGCATTATGAAGTAAAATAATTGAAAATGACTCTCTTTGAATTAATTTAATGTTTATGTACAGACAACTGGCGTCATTGCAAATACAAATAATAAATATTTCTTAAAGTTTTCAATAATATTCAATAAATTCTCATTTATCGCACCCTTTAAAACTGTTTTATTGTGTACAATCATTGGATTAAATTTCAATGAATAGATATTTCAAAAATAATACATATTTCATAACTTGTTATTTTCGAGAAAGCTAAAATATAGCTTTCTTTTATTGTTGAATTTTCAAAGAATAATATTCAATAAATTCTCAGTCATCGTATTCTTTAAAACCGTTTTATCGTGTACAATCATTGGATTAAATTTCATTAATATACGAGAGAGTAAAATCAGAAAGATGATATCTTATCATCATTCTTAATAATATTTAAGTTGTTTGAAAAATTGGAAGAATAAACTTAAACCAATAGTCCGAAAGAACTCATCCACTCAAATACATTTGTAAAAAACAATTTCAGTACCTGTGCATGTATTTGTAGACAGATATTCACTTTCACATGTCAGATCTTTTTTTTAACATTCTTCAAACGTCAGTAATTTTATTCATAATTAATTCCTTTAAACCGTTTCCCGGCAACAAAAAAATTCCTATACATTTATCAAGGTTGGAATTTTGTTCTAGGAACAAAAATCTAACAACCATTTTTTTTTTCTGAATTCCATAGTTTGACGCGAGTGGAAAGATCTGCAGCATGGGAAATTTTTCTTTTCCTCTAAAATTCCTTCTAAATTCTTCCACTTTCTCATATTTTTCTCGGCCATCTTCTTTTCCCGAGAGAGGCTTGGAAAACGTGGACCAATTTCAGACATTCTTTATCATCTTTCGCGTGGTAGCGGAAAAAGCTTTTAGATTTAAGAACATCTCGTCTTCCACGCAATATAAATAGGCTTCTGTCGAAAGTTTTTTCCTCTGTCCTCGCAGGTGGTTTTGCTAAGTCTCTGTAGTATAATGAAAGCGTCTGAAGCTATAAACAGCTGTCTTCGAATTTAATCTAGCAGTTGCCATTGCGATAAATTTGGATTTTACGAAAACAATAAAAGCTTAAAATGCTCGATACCATTTTTATTCTTTAAAAACCAAATCATATTAAAGGATTTTTTATATTAAAATCGAAGTTATATGAATCTGTTCGTATGATCACACAAAATGTAACTAACTCTTTAAAAAAGAATAATTCTGCGCTGTGACAGTCAAATTTATAAATCCCTTTTTTACAAAAGAGAGTTTTTTCATGTTGGCTATTCATTCGTAAATGTGAAGAATACAGCAAAATGTCATAAGTAAATACATATTAGTGATGTTTATTTTTGTCACATCTTGAATCTTAAAAATACTGTGACGTAGAAATAAAAAAGAGGCTTTTAATATTTTGTCGTTCGATGAGTGCAGAGTGGAAATTTAAAAGCGGAAAGTAATCAATGAAACAAATTTCTTAACATTCTTATTTCAATTACAAAAATTTGATAAGGGCAAAAATTTGATACCTTAAAAACCTTGATAAAATTTGATACCTTGATAAAATTTGATACCTTATTAAAATCTATTCTAATTAAGAAATTTATTACCTTGAATTAATTAATTTTGAACCAAATTTATATCAAGCAATTAAAAAATATCTGTAATTGCTGCATTACAATTTTGCGGTTAAAATTTTTCTTAGTTCTATATTAAAATATACAAAGTAAATTATTGTATTAAAGATTTTTTAAATATATTAAATATCGTTCTAAATCTATTAAATATAATATCATCAAAGTAAATCACACATTTCATCTATAATAATTATCTGAATCTTGAAATAATATTGAAGCTAATTTGAAAAATGGAAATTCAGCTTCAATCAAGATACTAAGTTA
>JAPMOR010036152.1:8630-19944 GCA_026543865.1 Argiope aurantia
TCCAGCTATGACGAGTTCCCGTGTTTTCGACGGCCCAGGTTGACCGTTCTGTTAATTTGTCATTTCATGTAGATGTGGCCAAATGCCTGTCGGCATAAATAAAAGCCAAGTGTCAGATTCTAGGCTAAAGTTTTAATTACATAAATTTACATTATGTACATGGGTTAATTGTTGCGAAATATACAGCTTTGGTAATTTAAGAAATATTTTGTTAACCATCAACAAATAGTACTAGACATGGCGCTCTCCCCTTCTCTCTCCTAGCTTCTTCACACCCAGTTCCTCTCTTTTCCCTCAGGTCAATGCTTTCTGGGTCAATTCTACCTTGGAACCCGGAATGCAAAATTTGGCAGAATATCGCCCTGTGGTGTGAGAGGACCATGGCCGATCCTTACTGCATTACAATACTTCATAACCTATATTTAAATACATCAAGGCATCGTAAGCAGAAGATGAGGATGGATTTAGGGCCAGGGAAAATAGATTTTGATAGAGAAAAAAAATCATCATCGCCTTCATTCAAATTCCTTAGTATTTGTTATCAAAAAATTTGTCAAAAAGATACCTTCACTTGAAGCATTTAAATTTTATTTATTCGAAAACTTGAAATTAATTTTATTTGTCACTATTCTTTAAAAAAAAGGTTTTAAAAATGAATCAGGAAACATTTTTTTGGTTCGAAAAAGGTTATGAAGAAGATAAATTTAAGTAATGCTAGAATAATAAATGATAATACACCGGATAAGGCGATTTGTTAGAAACATGAATTTTTAAATGAATAACATAATAATTTAATTCCCATGGAGTTTGATGAAATGAAGAGAAATTATATTGTAGAAAATTGTTCCAAAAATTCCTTTAACTCACTTTAAATAGCTTATTATAAAATTTAAATGCAGAACGATGAATAATATAATTTATAACGAACGATGAATAATATAATTCATAACGAACGATGAATAATATAATTCATAACGAATGACGAATAATATAATTAATTTACAATTATATTATTCAAAATTCAGAATTAAAGAAATTGAAAATTTAATATTTGCTAGCAAATATAGAACATACTTGGGCGTATTCCTAGTTTATGTTTCTTTTTTATGGTTACTGCTTGATCAGAAAATTCAAAGAGAAATTTCTTTATTATATAAAATGCATTTACAAGATTCTTTATTATATAAAATCAGTCTGACAAAAAAAAAACTATAGGCACACACAAATTCATTCGAATCAAGTTTAAATTTTAAAGTTTAATTTTTGGGCGGCAGATTCTTATCATGTTGACGAATCTAACGGAAGCTTGCTTTGTCCACATTTCACTGCCAGAAAGTAATTTGTTCAACTCTACTAAATAAAATGACCAAGATTTTTGAAAACCTATCTGAGATGCTTTAGAAACTAAACGCACAATCCAGTTCGCTGGATGTCTTCGCAAAATTCCAAAAATATTTTTTTTAAAAATGAAGAAATAAGATCGTTAATTTACTTTTTCTATTTTTCTTCAGGGCGAATTTTTTACACTAGTTCTATTAAGGTGGCCTTATTTTGAGTAAAATGAAAATTAAAAATAAAACTTCTTCCGAAAATAACCTTCTAAAAAAAGTTAATACTTACTCATCTTTTTTTAAGCTTTTTCAAGGATAGTTACACATGTGGAAATATGATTGTTCCTTAGCTTTAAATCAGCCCCACAGAAAAAATAAATAAGCCTGTAGGATAAAATTGCACTCGATTCTGTTCAATTTTATTTGGTTCACTGAATTGTTTTCAATATGTTACGCTAAAAACTTATTTAAATAAATAAAAAAAGAAATTGCAGTTTCTTTCCTCCTAAAGAATCGTGGGGAGATGTCTCTAATTTTATTTAAAGTGAATACTTTTATCAAAGCTCACTACTTTAGCTTAAAAAATAATATCGCCTGTTTTAATATGAACAAGTTTTTTTTAAAAATAAAATCCCTGAGAATTCGGGAAATTGAATCTAATTCCGAAAATAAATAGTTGAAATTTGCTCTCTGCTATTCCTGTATGTTTGATTACGTTATTTATCGTAGATTATATAGAATACGAAATGTTTTCCTGATATCCTTTATCGTTCCCACAAGGAATCGACACCAATTGCTATTAGCTCCAAATTCTGCCCATTGAACAAAGTATACCTAACCTATAGCAGGTTGATGCTCCTATGATAAATATGATAGTGAAAAATTTCCAACGGGGCTTCTGAATGGAACAGCGATCTGATCAGTTAAAAAATGTTATTAACCTAGCTGCCAGATAAATAAATTAGTAAGAAAATACAAAATATGTGAATTATAAAATTTATGACTATAATTTGTGCTTATATTCAATTTTTAATACCAATAGAAACGCAAATTAAAACATAACTACTTATAATATTTATTATAAGCGTTTATATTTTAAGCTATTTGTAATGAATACTATAAGAAGTTTAAAATATAAATAAATTATAACTACTCATAATATTTTAAGCAGTTAAAATAAAACAAATTAAAATATAACTGCTTATAATATTTGAAATATTAATTATACATTTAACTGTTTATATTATATTCCACTTAACAGGCCTTATAAAATATTTTTTTATATTATATGCATTTGAATGTAAACTCTATTATATCCTCATAATCTATCATAATTTTTTTGCCAATAATGTTTTTTTTTTATTTTCAAACAAAAAAATCAACAATTATAATTTTTCAAAAATTTTATAATTTTAATCTTATTTTCCATTATATGCATATCAAAAAATAAATAAATGATATTATCTATATTCTCATAAAGCTACTAAAATAAAAAAAATCGTTTATATGTTGAGTAATATTAAAATATGCTGAAATGTGTTTAAACAGGGACTTCGTGAAGTACATCACTTAAAGTCACAAAATGTCTAAACCCTCCAACAATACTCCATATGGGAAAGATAAGGAAACATTTCATATTTGAGAAATATAATTCATTCACTTTTTGGAAAGTATCTCATATTCACTTATTTTCGATCTTATTTTTTTATTTTTAATTTCTAAATGAAGTTTTACAGATACTTTTTTTTGATCTACGAACCTAATAATAAAATCTTTTCCCGTTATATTGTTCACTATTAACACTCTACAGAAATTTAAAAAAAAAATCGTTTTAATTTAGTCTATTTTTTTAAGAAAAAATAAACAATTTATAAATTGAATTTCCTTTTTTCTTTGTTAATATTTCTTGTGCCAACTCTGTTGTTGATTTGGGTATTGGTCGATGATGTCTTCAAAAATATGTAAACTACAGATAAAAAGTTGCAGTGTTTTTAAGCAATTGACACATTGGAATGACTAAAAGCAGATATAGAGGAGAAAGAGGATTTTTTTCTTGTAATTAAATAAATTTACAATTTTAATGAAAAGAATTATAAATAAGAATAATATAATTAATAGAAAGTAATATATGAAAAAAGCGATGCGAAAAATATTATCCCTAAAATATTTCCTTGACCAAATGTATTCAACTATATTAAAATGCACTTCGAGAACAAGAAATATAAAAATGGAAAAAAAATTATTTTTGATGATCGATAATAAAGTTAAGTTGTTGTTGTTTTCAATGGTAAACATTTAATGATTAATTTTATTTTATAATAGTTTTGTGAACTATCAGTTTTTTTGCAGATTACATGATAAATTATTTCTTCCAATTTCAGTTTAGTTTCTCGATTTTTATACCGATTCTTAAGATCGTCGAAGATTATTCAAAAGTAAATGAAGTGGAATTTTCTTGGTTCAAAAAAAGGATCTCGAGTAAATAAAATTAACTAAATCCTTCAATAAACCATTTCAGATGGAGGAGGACGTCTAAAAGAAACAAAAATAATCCCCAGAAGCAAAAAGAATGTATTCTAAGATTTATAGCCCGAGTCACTGTGATTTTTCTTAACAGGTGCAGGGGAACATTTATCTTTATATTTCGTCCTTATCTTGAGGAAACCCTTCGCTACAGGACGCACTTTACCCCCCACCGTCACCACCACCACAATCGAAATAATTCACACTGTTTTCTTTATCATGAGCCACGTGGAATCGGAGAAAACCGTTATTGTTACGATTATTATTTAATCTTTAGAATTTAATCGTTTGCGTTCTGTCCTGCAAAAAGTTAGATAAGATTTTGAAAAATATTCTTTCAAATTTATTTCGATAATTTTTATATTTTAATCCTGAATACCACTGGATTTTTTTTTTAATTTTTAAACACAAATTGTGTAATTTTTTTTAAAAAAAATGAACACAAGTAATGGCGAAAAGAAGTTAAAATGTTTAATTTCGAATTTAATTTTTAGTTAATGATTTAAAAGTTTATTCTTTGAATAAAATTATCTTACTAAAAGTTTTTTTATTTACAAAAAAAAATGTATTAAGTAAATAATTTTTTCTAAGTCAATCAGATTTAAATGAAAAATACTGCAAAAGATGTAACAGATCGAAATTTGAGTTAATGCGTAACATAGGAGATAAAACAATTAATTTTTTTTTATTTATTTCAACGGAGTTTTTTTTATATTTTTTTTATTTTTTTTTTACAATATATTTTATCATTGACAGTATATGACATTCAAACTTTCTCTGTGTCAAAGTATAAAATGCGTGTTATATTTTAATATTTTCTATAGCTTCCGAAATTATTTTATAAAATAAGCTGTCAATATTTGAAATGACGAATGCTGTTTCAGTAAAATGAGGTAATGATTTCTATTCAAACAATTTATATAAAAATTCAAGAAATACGAAATGAAAGACATTTTTTATTTCCACAGAAAGAATAAAAATTTGAACTATTTTTCTCTGTTTGTTCCGAGCTATTTTTTACTGATAAAATTTGTGAATTGGCAAGAAATGTTGAATTTCGCTTAATTGCTCTCTCCATTAAAATGTTTGAGGTTGTTATCTCGTCTCTCTTATGGATCCAATGCATTTGGTTTTAATCATTAATTTTCCTGATGTTCTTTACATTTTAACTTTATCGTATATGAAGTATATAAAGAGGAATATCCAGGTTTTAGATCTCCCTCAATTCGAAAAAACATATCTTTGGAATTATGTGTGTCTATGAATTGGAAAATGCTTTAAGCAAGATGGGTGAAATTTGGTATATGGTCTCTACAACTACATTTTGTAGTTTTCTACCAAATTTCGAACAAATTCCATTTATTTGAAGTCTGTCTATCTAACTGTTCGACTTACTGTGTTTAGTTAACTCGTTAACTAAAGGGTATAAGAAGCTATATAAACAAAATTTGGTGAACAGGTTTAGCATTTAAAATTTAGAATCTTAATAAATTTCGAGTCAAAAATCTGTCAAAGGATTGATCGTTTGTCTACCATATTTTCACAAGCATGCAAATACGATAGCTCAAAAACGCAATTATTTAGACAAATGAAATCTGGGCTGTGATTTTTGTGACTACAATTACAGTTCTGTGTGTCAAATTTTGGTTTTAATCAGTTAGGGGGGGGGGGCGTCCAATATGCACATTCGGTTTTCTCGCATTTTTGCATTAAACATAATCTAGCGATTATTCGCCAAAAATCGAATGTCCGAAGATTAATGGACTCTTTCGTAATTATGGTTCTCCAATGGCATAAGATTAATAATGCACGCATATATTTATTGGAGGATATACTAGAAACGATCGGGGAGACTATTCCTGCTGGTTGTCTTTTGTACTTGATTACCTATCTCCTTCCTGTTATTTCGCGGCTATCTATTATGACTCTTCCCCACAGACTCACTCATAATAGAATATTGTCATTCGAAACAATGCTACCTCGCTACACATTATCGATACTTTGTATGAAACCATTATTCTTTCACGTTTCGAGTTTGATTAATGATTTCGGTTACGCTTCCCTGTTCCTGTGAAGTAGAACGGTAAGACATTGTTAATATTTAAGTGCTCAAAAATAGAGTAACGAAACACCGTTATCATTCTGTTACAGTTCGTGAATGGGCATTTTTTGCTAAATAGGGAAATGGCCCAATTTTTCATCCCTATTGCTTTATAGATTGACGATATCGAGAGAAAATTGAAGTTTTACATTTTTTTCGTGCATTGTAAAAAGGGAACTTTATTAAACTTTAATAAGAATTTCCCTTTAAATTGTGTGCAAATACAAAGAAATATCAATTTTCTGTAGTAATATAATAATAACGACAATATATTTGATTAAAGTTTTATTCAATATTATATTAATTTAAAACATTTGAGTGTTTACTAAATGTGTAATTGTCACATTTAATTTTTTTAAATTTAAAAATAAATTACCTTAAAAAAGTATAGATTCAGGTAAAAATTTGTAGATTATTAAATGGAAACTCTATTATATTTTAAATAATCTATAATACAATATTATAACATATTTTTATATTTTTCAAAGAGACCAGTGACACCGAGGTAAAGAATAATTTCGGACAACTTTTGGAGAAATTTTGCCATCTATAATACAATAAATTATAGATGGCTGTTGCACCACTAAAACTCACATCCATCCATTTCATCCGGAAAACATTTACATGTACAACTCCTTAAATTTAATTCTAGAGGATCGATAAAAGATATTTTAAAGAATGGGAAAATGTAAAAGGGTGAACGTAAAAGCTAAGTGATAACTGTAGTATTATCATTGCGGAATGTTTTGCAGATGTGATAACTGATGGAAAATGTAAATAAATCTCAAGGAATACTTTTAGACATTTCTATCACATGACTATTTTAAAATGAAGTTTGATAATGTAGTTAAAACGCCAAGAATGATTGCAGAAAAATGCGAAAAACATTTTCAATATTTTATTCTAGAAAACCGTATGGGCGATAGAATGTGTTAAGTTTTTATCATTAATCGTTTTTTTTTTCCTAAATAAAATTTAAATTAATCATGAATAATAAAAAATACATATATTGTAATTTTTGCCAATTATGAAGAAAATATTCATTCATAAAAATACAATTAAAATTACACATAATTATAAGAAAGATATTTCTATAAAAATATAAATTCGGAAGAAAAAAACACAGAGATCTTTAAATATATAGAATAATGAAAGTTCATAAGATGCATTAAATATGTTCGGTACATCAAATAAATAGTTATTACTTTGATTCTTACTTTAAATTCCTTCATGAAATTTCTTTTAAATTTCAAAATAATAATAATAATAATAAATCCTGCTTTTCTTATCATATACTTTTAAGATAACAAATAACTCTCATTATCTACAAAATTTACATGTTATGGTTTAATTACAAAATATCTATGCTGTTCAAACCTTCTATAAAATGCTGATTAATTTATAGTGCTAAAATAAAACTAATTGGTTGAATTAAATGAAAAAAATCCAGCCGCTTAAAATATGGTATAATAAAGGAATATCTTTATATAGGATACCTCACCTGATAGGGTTCAAAATAATTATTATATTCATAATTTTATAATCTTTTGTGGGATCATTTACTTTTCTTGTGCATTGTTAAGGAATTGGCCTCAGTTAAGCTCTTTTCAAATTCATTTGTGACATAAAACCTAAACTTTATAGTGTTTTGATATTCTGGATGGTTATAATTAAAGAATTCTTATTCAGAGCACTACAGAGAAGGAAAGCAAGTTATCATTTAACTGTAAAATTATAAAGCTATGCTCTAATTTTAGAGCACATAGAAACAAATCATTCATTTAAAAGAGGTCACACTCTATGGAAACCTCATTAATATGAGGTCGCACTCTAATAAAAACCGAAAGAAAAGAAGCTTCTGACAAAAAGAATGGTCATCTTTTGACAGATAGTTTCTTTTTCTTAGGCATTATTTAAATTGATGGCTGCATGTTTATTTATTAGAATTGTTACATATAATATATAAATTCCTATATCATTAACAATGTATAATTAATACACTTATGCATTTAAGCTAATTGAATTATTATAGAGTAATAGGTCGAGTTATGTTTATATTAAAAACTATACTTTTATATTTCTTTTTCTCATGTTCTGAAATTAATGCAACTCAATATTATGCTCTTAGACAACTAACATTTTTTTTCTCTGCAATGCTTTGAATACTTAAAATCTTATACTTCTGTATTTGATAACAATGTATTGCTTATAAGAAATTAAGCAGGTTAATATTTAGCTGTTCGGCAGGTTAATATACTGCTAAACGAATGCAGTTATCATCCATACGAATTGTATTTCTGAAGGATGATTATTTTTACACTATCCATCCAGTAGAAAATCATAATTTGTATAAACTTTCATATAAACTAATTTTGAGCTTTAAATATTTTTAAAGTCCCAATAGATAAAATATTATACATAAGATTAAAAAAAACTGCAAAAGAATGCAACTTACCGAGCGATAATATATCGAAATAGAAGGTAATCAACGTTACTGGATTTTCAGTAAAAAATGATATGAAAAAGATACACAGGAAAAAATTATCCGCTTTGTGCCTTTCATATTGGAAAGAAACTTGTTGACGTATTGCCGAAGTATATACCACTCTTAAAAATGGAAAAGAAATTGATTCAAAAGTGTAGGCACTCTAAGAAGCAATGCACGAAAGTGACTAAAATTTTCTAGAAAGATAACCGAAACCGGAAGAATTGTGGTAGCAAACAAACTATATATAGATAATTCTTATGTCTGGCTTCTCTATTTCTATTATTTGCTTAGGGAAAGCATTTTCGTAATAGCTTAGAAGGAATGTAAGATTCGATATCTTCTTTTGGAAAGATAAGTATATATTTCTAGTCCATGAGGAAGAAATATAAAATTTTCTAGATTTTTTAGCAAAACGTTATATTTTTAATAAATCAATCAATTTAAATTCGTTTTCTTGCTCTAACAATTTGTTTTGAAAATTTCATGTCTAACTATAATTTAGAAAAAATGTATATATTTATAAACGAAATCGAGACACATTGACAGTTCATACGTTGTAAAAATTCAAATTACTGAATAAATTTGTTCTATTTTTGCTTACAAATGGTATGAACCATAAGAGAAATTTCAGAGAGGGTTTTATAATATTTATTAAAATAGTTAATTTATTCCTTAATTAAAAATTGTACTGGATGAAGCTATCCGCGGTATTTTAGTGTTGTTAATAAGTGAATTCTTTTAATAAGACATGATGAAAGACGGTTCAAGGAACATATTGGTTATGTTTTTCATGATCTTCTTGCAGCACCCACACGTCGTTGCCCCTAGCATGCTGAATGTCAGTAAAATGAAAACCACAATAACATAAATTAAAGCTATGAAAATAAAATGGCAAATAGTAATGATTTTATGCATTTATTTTTGGTGATGTTGCCTTGCGAATACAAATTATTAAAATCGAAATAAATGAACTGTGAATGAGATCTAAAAAAGGAAAAGAGGCAATAAAATTAGAGAAAGTTTGTTGAAAACGATTCCTTTAGAATTAGAATTATATAAATATGATTTTCACGAATCTTGATTTCCCACTTTGACTTTTTGCCAAATCAGAGAAGTAAAACTCCCATAGTCACGCATCCGCGTTTCTGTTGCGGATCAGCAAAGAAAATATTTGAAATCATTAGAAAAGCAATAAAATTAAAAATTAATTGCTTTTAAAATACAAATTACATTAGCATTTTGATAGTTCTTTCTTTTAACGTAAGAGGAATACTCGAACTTGAAATTTTTTTTAATAATAACGCAATTAGAATGTTCAATGCGGGAATTTGTTTTTGATTCTTAAAATTTCTCGAGAAAAATGACTGGTTTTTAATTCACGAATTTTAAAATATTTTTTAGGCAGAGATGCGAAGCAAATTTTTTTAGAATAACAATTGTTTGTACTCTTTTATGCTGCACATATTTTTTAAAAAAATAATCCAAAAACATTAAAATAAAAATATCTCACATAAAATTTAAAAATTCGGGCTTCAAAATACATGGAATCCCCATTACGATTACTTGTATACCAATTTCGTGGCTTTAAATGCGATAGACTTTTCTGAATACCGTCATAAACACTTTATTGCATAAGTGTAGATAGAAATCATAAATGTAAAAATTGTTTGATACGGAATATTTTGATTAAAAATAACACTGTTGAACGATAAGAGGACTTAGTGTGCAATGATATTTCATTTTTGTGCTTTGACAATTTTTCCAATTTCTTATTATAAATAAATCTCTCCGTTCTTGCATTTGATTTCATATCATGGAGCTGTCAATAAATCATTTTTGATGTAAGATAATTGTAAAGTTTGGTATACTCTTCTATTTAAAATATTACTTACCAATACTCAAATTGAAAGTAAATCATAGCACAACTTTCATAATAATGATCTCATTTAATTTTATTAAGAATAAATAATGTGGAAATATTTTCTTCCTGGGATTCCAACCAGTTATAAATATAAAGAGAATTTACATTGTTTATTAAAAAAATGGTCTGCTTCACTTTCAGAAGCGTATTTAGAAGATAACTAAAATTCATTGAAACTCATTCTCAAGAGATTATTCATAGCAGTTTTAGTCAACCAACAATCAATACTTATAATAAAGCTCAATGTGTGTGTGTGTGTTGGCGCTCTCAGGCCAGACCATTCAACTTTCAGCTACCAAATTTGGCTCGTATATACCTTGGAGGCCGGAACTGTGCACCTGGGGGTTATTTTTTCGAATTTTTAATTAGAATTTTATTTATTTAAAAATTAAGCGAAATTTTGACGTGTTTCTGCTATAACTTCCGAAAATATTACCTCACAAAAAAGATTTTTACATGAAGTTAAAGATCAAAAATTTATCCTTTAAATGATACCAATGTTTTAACCTTAAAATTAAGTTTCTATTTTTAATGAATTTTTAAATAAATATTTTAACTCTATTTTTCAACAATTTTTTTCGTACAAAATAAAAATAAAATTTATGCTGCACGAGCACGTTTCGCATTCATGGGAAAAAATTAGCTTTTTTCAAAGTGTTGCCATCACATTGATTAAAGCTTCAATTAAAAATAAATTAAATCTTTTTGGAAATGAAATCTGCAAAAATATAATTTTCGGCACGTGTCTGTAGGAAATGAAACAAATATGAAATATTATTTTTTCTAAAAAATAAATTCAAGAAAAATTATTTTATGATCTTTTACACTCTCTATATTATTAATCCAATAAATCAGTTTTATTTTAAGGCAAGTTTTGTTTAATATGAACAGGATATCCATTCAAATCAGAGCCACACAGCTAATTTGTAAACCTTTAGTAAGACACAGAT
>JAPMOR010036155.1:0-29346 GCA_026543865.1 Argiope aurantia
TTTCTAATTCCACTGCGATCGAAATAATGTATAAATATGTTAAGAAACTGAGAACTTATTAAGTTTAAAATTAAGATCAATCTTACTAAATGATATGCCATCTAACTAAATTATTAGATTGCACATTTTAGTGCGATTCTAAATGTCAAAGAGTTACAGCCGTTTGCTCACACACAATCCGCAACACGTAGTAAAGAAAACACATTTGAAAGCCAAATGGGGTTGACTCACTCGCCACATAATCTCACAAGAAGCTTTTATTGAGAATGGGAGAATAAATTCCTAATAGTGGATCAACAGTACATTTCTTTTCTTGTTTAACTCATTAGCTTTATCGTGGTTTCCTTTGCCAACAAAGGAACGCAAAGCGTTCTTAAACAGACAATGTAGGGTTGTCAGCTTCTTTGTTATTATGACATTCATTATGCGATCTTAAAACAATATTTTTTTACTTAAACTCCGATTTCCTGAAAATGACCAAACCAAAGACAACCTCCATGCATTCAAGTACTTTAAATTTGCACAGCAATTTCCCCTACTGTTGAAAAATACTTTGCTAAATTCATTAAAATTCCTTATAAAAGTTTAGACTTTAATTCCTTTGAATTTCTGATACACTCGTGTTTGGACATTCAGAAAATTTGATACAAATTAGAATTTTATTATATTGGTGAAATATTTTGAAGGTTATTCTGTTGCAGGAATCGTATTAAAACGACCACTGAAGGAAAATTTTATTTTTTAATATAAAAAAATGCCATTTTTTTACGTTAATAGAGCATTGCATTATACTGATTAATATTAACCTAACAATAACTTTTAAAAATTTTTGACATTTTTTTTTTTTTTTTACATTTTTGGGGTTTATTTATACAACTGATTGCGACGATTTAAATCTTGGGTTCTCAAATTGCATTTTAAATCTATTTTTGACAGAAAAAAAATCTTATCATCTTATTTTCACTCGGAGAAAGGATGTGAGATCCCAAAATTGTTTCCATATTTCACTTAAATTTTTTTAAACATTTTTTATTATATGTCAGAAATGATTTAAAACTTTCCATCGTAGAATTTTTCCTTGAAAATCTGCTTTTTGACAATAAAACAAAATCGACACATTACACCAAAATAAAAAAAATATAAAGAAAGGAATCTATCTAGAAATGATATCAAATCTCAAAACAGAAAAGCAAATGCAATATACATATAAAATTACAATACATAAGAGGACATTTTATACTATTTGTATATCAAGTGTATTAATATAATTTTTGAAACTGTGAAAATTTTTTTAAAAAAATTACATGGAAGAAAAAATTTTACTAATTCACTAATGTGTCATGGTTTTCTCTTCATGATCCTGCTGTTTAAGAAGTTGGTTTAGGAAATGATATTTTCGATTAGTAATGCACTTATTATTAACTAAATTCTTTCAGAAAAATTAAATACTTCGGAGTATTGTATATTTTAATAATACGAATAAGGCTAAACAGGAGGAATCAAGAAACGCCATAATAAAGTGTGCATGTGCGCACGCGCGTACGTGCGTTCGTGTGCGCGTGTGTGCATTGGGAGTCTTGAAATCAGACCGCTTGACTCAGAGTCGCCATATATGGTTCAGATATGCAATGGAAGATAGAAATGTGCACCGCGGAGTGATATTTTTGAAATTTTAATTATTATTTTAAAAGATAATAAATTAATCTAATTTTTGGCATTTCTCCGCGATAACTACCAAAAATGTTACAGTACAAAAATAATGTTTTACTTCAATGTAAAAATCAATAAATACCTCTTCAATTATACAATTCTATTGTTTTTTTAACAATGAATTAAATTCCTATTTTTAATATTTTTAAAAATATTTTAAACTACTTTCCAACAACTTATTTCACAAAATATAAAAATCAATCTGCAACAGCTTTACGTGAGTACTTGAAAAATTTAGCATTTATTAACATGTTGCAAAAGTTAAAATTAAAAAGTTAAGCTAATCTCTTTGTAACTAAACCTATAAAGTATAATTTTTAAAAAAATCATTAATATATATATACATAATAATTTTATTCAATACGTATTTTCTTATACACTTAAAATGAAAAATATCTTCATATTAGGAACAAAATTCATTGCATTAAAAAGCTTGGTTGATTTTTTTCTTATAAAAGTCATTTGAAATTTATTTCCAGAAAACTGCAAGATGTGGAAGTTTGTGGAAATCTTGCTGTATCAAAACAGCGTTGATACTAGATCAAAGATAATTTTCTAGACTTGAAATCGGAGAGAGAATAATTTCTTCAAATTAAATTTTTTATATGTAAATAGTGGTGTCTTTTTGAAAAGCCGGTTTCAAATTCTTTAAAACGCTAATTGCATGTTTCCATTTTGCGCTAAAAATCACTGAAATATTTGTGCCGCTTAATAAAAGGAACAAAATAAATGTATGCATATTCATGAGAAGTTATCAAAATTCGAATTTCTCGCATATTTCTGATTTAAATAACCCAATTTAAAAAAAACGCATTAAAAGATGACAGAAATTTAAAGCTTCTTATAACTAGCCGCATTTAGCTACCTGATTATTCATCAAAAATATTGATTGTGTTTAGTGACAATTAAAATACTTATGCTTAAATTAATATTCCCGATTCTCTAGACAATGACTCCCTCTTATTCTAAAGGGGAGCACGTTTGGTGCCTCAAAGGAGATGAGGACAGTAGTTAGATGATTACATAATTCTAAAACATCCGTTTTATTCCGATAAGAGAGATTCCCTGTACTCATTAAAAATCTCAATTACAGCATTGACTATAAAGTGTTCGTGTTTCCTATACTTAAGAAGGTTCTAATTATCTGATGTCTTTTATTCAGATGATTTGTATAAGGAAATAGTTTCGTTCCTTTTTTTTATTTTTCTTTAGGTTCAGCCACTCTAATGAACAAAACATGCGACTCGGATGTTGAGAATTCACATTGATAAAAAAAACATATGTGATAAGGATTTTGCGGATAATCAGGTATTTCAGACATTGACTGAACTTGAGTGCGTTTTCCCACCTTTCAGTATTGGAAGAGCTATGCTCATTGGAATATCCTGCGTATTAAAGAATACCTATTCTAACCAAGACTATTTGAACCCACAACTTCTATCATTATACTAATGCGATTTTTAAAAGCCCATAAAATATTTAATTACTATGTTTGCTACAACGGCATTGTTTTTAACATCACTGCTTCTAGATATTATGCAATTTTTATTCAATTTGTTACAGATGCATGCGTATTTAAAAAAAAGAATTATATTACAAAACAATTAGTATACTATTATAGAACATAGACAAAAAGAGAACATAATTTTAAAGTATATTAACTCAAAGGCAACGATATAGAATACGATTCCTAGCTTTTATCTCTATCCAGCTATCATAACGCCCTATTTCCAATCAGCAAACACAAAGCCTATCATCATTTGAATCTAATTTTACAAAATTAGAAATCGTACGGCTCCTCCTCCTCTAAAGAAGATTTTAGTAATAATATTAAGAGCTTTGATTCATTTAGGAGTCAAATACCTCGAATTGGTCCAATTATATTTTCAAGACTCATTTTTGTTTTTCGACTTTATTTTGCATAATGTTATTAATTAAATATCCTTTGAAATAAAAACATAATTGAAATAATTTCTAAATAAATTATAATGAAAATTAATTATTAATCATCATGATTAACATCTTCCCCGTGATCTGGGCGTCCCGGGTTCGAATCCCGGTTCGGGCATGGTTGTTCTTCATCTGTGTGGTGTGTGAATGTGCCCCCCTGTATAAAGGAGTTGTGCAAGCGAATGTGTGAGTTTCTTCATATGAGATTGAAGTCAGACTTCTGCTCTCGGGTGCTCAGGGGTCTTTACCCTCAGAAGCTACTACACCCCCTTTCCGTGGTAACGTAAACACGACATTATCATCATCATCATGATTATCATAATTGAAATAGACTTTAAATAGAAGGCTGAATTTTATAAAATTAGATTCAAATGATGACAGTTAGAAACTCATGTCTGCACCTATATTACCTTATCGTAATGTTTTTTTTAATAATATACTCGATTTCAAAACCTTCATTGTTGTTAAAATTTTTATTGCTTAAATGACGAGTTTTTGGTATTCTTCTTTTATTACAAATTTATATACTTTTAGAATTACATTTATAAAGAATCAAAATTCTATAATTTTCTTTTTATTCTCCTTTTAATCCCTTTTACTTTATATTTTGCTTCATCGGCAACATTGCTTTTGCGTATTTTAACTGGTCTACCACGTAACTCCTGGCTTGAGAAATTCTGATCTAAAAAATTTTGTGAGAATGCAAAAGTAAATTTATTAATTAAAAATTATTTTTAAAGTAAATCATTTTTTAAATATGATAAAAATGAATTTTCTTGATGAGTTAAAGCAATTTCATTGAATTTTATGTAAAAAACTGGAATATAAAGGCAAAATTACATTATATATGAAATAAAGAAGTGAGAAATGAAAAAAATCGTGAGATACTGAATAGAAGTGTAAATAATGCCAAACGTACAAGATAACTAGAGTCATTGTAAAGTACAGGGTTAGCAAAAAATAAGTTACCCACTTCAGAGGGGGCTTTAAAATGCGTTCTATTGATTCAAATAAGATAAAATTTGAACTACAGATTATTGAGATGACGCGCTTACATTTATTAAATAAAAAAATAGTACAAAACTTCATCGTTAGATTACGTTGTAATACACACAAAACCATTTAAAAGGGTTTATAATTGTTAAATAAAGTAAAATTAAAATTTCTCAATATGTCTTCCTTCATTTCTAACAGTGTACTCTAATCTGAGAATTATATTTTCTATACATGACGGGAGTGAGTCTGCCGGAATAAAAAGAATATGGCGCCGAATGTTGTTCTTCAGATCAGGCAGAGATGATGACTTTTGACGGTAGATATTGCCCTTCAACTAACACAACAACTAAAAGTCGCAAGGGGTGAGGTTCGGTGAGCGAGGAGGCCATGCTATTGGGAAATGACGGCTGATAACTCGTGCTTCTGTGAAATGCTGTATTAAAAATCGCTTTACTCGACGATCAATGTGAGGTGGTGCCCCATCTTGCATGAAAATGATGTCTTGAGGCATCTACGCTGTAGAAGAGTTGGCATTACAAAATCCCATAGAATATCATGGTACCGTTGTCCTGTGACGGAACAAGTTGGGATTCCATTTGAAGGTATCCCTTCAAAGAAATACGGTCCAAAGATAAAGGTAGCTGTTAAACCATACCATACTGTCACTTTTCCAGGATGCAAGGGTTGTTCCTGGATAACGTGAGAGTTTTCCTCTGCCCGAATTCGACAGTTCTGGGTGTTAACTTGCCCATTGAGGCAAAAGTGGGCCTCATCACTCCACAGAATGTTGTA
The DNA here is from genome assembly GCA_026543865.1 of Argiope aurantia. Lineage (NCBI taxonomy): Eukaryota > Metazoa > Arthropoda > Arachnida > Araneae > Araneidae > Argiope > Argiope aurantia. The sequence continues at coordinate 5,449 of JAPMOR010036155.1, forward strand.
TCAACCGTCATTCGAGCAAGGAACTGAAGTGCAAAAGTTTTATGTATCTCTAAATTCCCATCCTGCAACAGGTGCACAGACTTGATTTTGTGTGGATAAAAATGCAAAATATGCCGTATGGTACTGTTCGTACTGTTGAATAAGACATAACCAGAACACGGGAAACAACTGGAAAAATCACTTATTATGCGGCTACTGCTTGCTTCAACGAGCACGGTTTCAACATATTCGATGCTGGAAGACGGGATTATTTTTTCGTCCACTACCTGGAAGAATGCCAAGCTGCCCAGTTTTTTCAAATTTCTGCATTATCTTGCGTAGGGCACCTGGAGGCATTGGACCTCTTCGTATCTGCTTCATACGAACAAATTCCTTTAGAACTGCAACAGAGTTTTGTTGGTTCTGGTAGAACATTTTCACCAGTAGTGCTTTTTCTTGCAATGTAGGTATGACGAACAGAGAAGAAATTAATGTTCGTGCTGAATCCGCCTTCTTTTTGCCCAAAGAAATATTTTAATAGACATGCGCTGTAACACAAATCATATTTCACATTTTTTATATATGCAAATAAATGCCATTTGTGTTACAGCGTCATTTATTGGTGAGTGTTTGTTCTATTTTTTTAAATTAATAAATGTAGAGTGCATCACTATATATTGCAATTTTATTTTATTTGGGCCAATAGAACGCATTTTAGAGACCTCTGAAGTGGGTAACTTATTTCTTGCTTACCTTGTACTTTATCCCTGGTAGTTATGAAAGGTACTACTATACAGGAAAGAAGAAAAATTTTATGTCAGCAAGGATCCATATATATACTAATTACTAATAAAATGAAATAGAAAAATTAAATGATACGAACTGAAATATACAGAAAACACAGATTTGAAATGTACCAAAGGATGAAATTCCCACCTCTGATGAAATACAAACATCATCAAAGGTTTGGTATGCAATTTCATTTCGCTTTCCTCAATGAGCTTTTGAAGCGTCTGCCATGAAATGAAGTGGTTATCAACTGCACTTGAAACAATTCCATATTTAAAAATCATTTTTCGCAAAATTCAGAAGGAAAGAAAGAGAGAGAAAAGAGTGTCACTTCACGAATAATTAAACAGGGACCAATTAAGCCTTTTAGAATTTATTAACTCCAAAGTTCCTTTGAACGCGCAATTAGGAAGCAGAAATCATTAGCCATTTCATCGCTGGGAAACAGGAGACACGAATGAATTTCACTGCCACAAAGACACGGGGAATAGAGTTTCCGCCATTAAGGTCCCTTGGAATTGATTTGGAAAGGGATCAGATGATATCCCCAAAGATTTGTGACATGTCTTAGCAAGCTGTCTCTCCAATAAAACTTCTGGAGAAGGGCCTGCTGCCTTTTTTCTCTCTTTCTCGAGTACCTTAGTGAGCGTTGTTGATTTCGGCTTTATTATTATACGCTATTGAGGATGGATGGCGGTATTCGAGGAATGCAGTGAAAGAAAAGGAAATACCTAGAGTGCATCGATCTCTTATCAAAAGTGAGGTGAATGATACGTTTAGCAGAGGGCAGAGTGTATTTCCTCCTTACTTTCATTCAGATGGATTGTATGTTTGATGTTTGATGCCCAAAATGCATCGCATAGTTGGATAAACAAAGATCTAAAATAGAAATAAATTATTTTTGCCAATTACTTTTTGAAAATTATTATAATCACGTAACCCTAAAATTCGCTCTAAAAATACTATATATTGCAATGAATCTCATGATAAGATTTTGATAACATTTCCGCGTTTATAAATATATATATATATATTTGTATGTAAATTATTATATTTTTTAGTGTTCTTGATACTAATTATTTTAATAAACATTTAAATTCAGATTTAACTATCTCCTCTTTTTAAGTTCTAAATTAAGTTGGATGGACAATTTTCCCATGTATTTCTGAATCTAACTGCTGTAATTTTTAACATTCTGAACTGCTGCATAAGCGATTCAGTTTTTTCATCAGTTCGATTTAGCTTTTGTATCAAACGGGGATTCCTCCCATCTGTGCTATTAAAAGTTACCAACTTTCCTCTTTGCTATTTTTCTATTTTGAAGTTTTTTTCTTTTTGAATTTGCTCTTAAAAATAAGATTCAGAAATATTATATCATCATTTATTAAATTAGAAACTGTGATTCAAATATAAATTGTATGCAATTATTTAAAGCTTATTATATGCACAGGCAGAGTTTTGTAGCGTATTTATATATATATGGTTAGCTAGAAATAAGGTTCCGGTTCAATGCGGTAGAAAGTATTCTATTGATACATTTGAGTTAAATGTGAACTATAGGTAATTCAAATAATGAGTTTTATATTTATTTAATAAAATGTTAGTACTAAAATTCAAAACTAGGTAGCTTTATAACACATAGGATATTTATTTGTATAAACTGAAAATGTGAAACATAATTTGAGGTGCAGTACATAGTGATTAGTATTATTCTTTGGATAAAAGGAAGGCTGTATGTGCTTAATTATTTCTCTGAACAACATTCGTATGTTTCATAAAAGTGCTACTAATCAAGTCATTCAACCAGAAACAGGAGATCATATTTCCAGCTGTAAATACAATTCCTTTACAGGAAATGGATATGTAGAAGTTCAATATATCCAAATGTCCAAGATAGGTGATATGAAAATATGAAACAAGTAGACAACTTAGCAATCTTACAGATAGAGGACGAAAGCCAATTTCGTTCCCTGGAATCGGAAACATTGCTACCGCAGTTGTGGTAACTAGCAGGCGGTTACCAGGGTAGTATCAGATTGCCAGTTGTTTCCCGTGTTTTGGATATGGCATATTTGTACGAAAAATCTATATCTACATTTTTGCATTTTATACCTACAAAATCAAGCTGAATTATCTACAAAACCTGAAATGCCTATTTTATACCTACAAATTCAAAACCAATGGTGCTGACATCAATTGGCCTTGGAGCATTTTGTGGTGTGACGAAACCACATTTGCCTTAATAAGCTAGTTAACACCCGCAATTGCTGAATTTGGGTAGTGAAGAACTCTCATGCTATCCAGAAATTACCCTTGTAATATGCAACCGTAACAATATGGTGTTGTTTTAAGGTAAACTTACCACTGAACAATTTTTTTGAAGAGATAACTGCAAATTAAATCAAATTCTGTTTTGTCTCAAGACAATAGTATCGAGATATGCTAAAGGATGTCGTTATCCATAATTTAAACAGTGGACGTCTTAAGGACACCTTTTACATACAAATTAGTCCACATCATCACACTGATAGCCGTGTAAAGCAGTTGCAACCGTTTGGTTCGTCGGGCAAAACGTTTATCAAAAAGGGTATATATTGATTAATATCAATGTTACATTTTAATATTATATACACTAGACAGCTCTGACGACCAGCTGCCTCACGCGCATTAAAGTCAGTTGAAATTTTTTCAACATTTTACATAACTATTTTTCTTAATAAATTATTAATCAAAGTATGTTTTATCTTCAAATTTTAATAACCATATAACTCACAATATTATATGCCGTTCGGATCAATGTACTATGCAGCTATCAAAATTTTTGTTAGCTCCTACAAAATTTTGAGTTTTAAATTATAGGGGATGTGATTAAATTTCAACTAAAATAAAATATGAGTACAGAAAACAGAGTCGTTCAGCGTTAAATTATAATGTGCACTACAGAAAGAAGAAATATATTAATAATTCTCAAAAAATTATTTACTAAAATTTTTCCTGGTTTATTGTAAAATTCAATTTTTAGTTTTTCTTTCAAAAATTTTAAATCACACAAATAATAACCTTTTACTTTTGTTCCCCTCAATAAATGTATTTCTGATAAATTTATGAACTCTAAATTTTATACAATTCTGTGATCCGAAAGTATCATATTCTGTGAAATATTATTAACATTGAAAGAATTAAATAATAATAAAAGGTTTCTATTTTCTATTACAAAATATTACTCACTAATGAAGATTTGAGTATCACTATTTTAGGAAAATCAACAATTATAATAATTTTATACCGATCAGCCTTGACTCTGATCAACTCTGAGCTCTGATTGGCGTATCTTTTTTGAAATAGTTACAGAAATGATCTAAAATCAAGTTTTTTTATAAGTTAGTAGTATTCAAATCATCATAACTTACCCAGATAGAATCGCAGTAGAATGTATCCTTCTTTTACTGACAGTCGTTCACGTTTATTAGCATTTATTGGCTCAAAATAGTATTCTTCTGTTCATTTATACCATTTTTACCGTATGAATATGCCTAATACAAACTGTTTAGAAATCAGGTGTAGAGATCCAAATCGATTGGAAGTTTTGCATTTACATAAATCATGCTTGCCTTAAATACTACAGAATTATCTTATTAATAATATAAAAGAAAAAGTTCGCAAAACCATTTCTGTTGCACAAAAACAATCAAAAATATATGTTCTGAATCATGGTTATTTCATTTCTTAGAGACAAGTGCAAAAATTAGACTTTTCTGCGTTTAATTTTCAGCAAGAATTAATTAATATTTTAATCTGAGTTTTTGTCGTAGCGATGGCAACACATTGATCAAAACTAATTTTTTCAGTTTGCGGGCAAATTTACGCGTACACAGGATTTTTTTTGTGTGTGTGTTTGCGTGCGTGCGTGTGTGTAAATATTTTTTACATGGATGCTGAAAATATTTTTTAAATTGATTTAAAGTTGTGAGTTAATTTATAAGTTTTTTTTAAATATTAAATTTTATGTAAATATTTTTTGTTGATTTATATTTTTTCTTGAAACATTTATGTAAATATCTGATTTTTATTTCTTCAATTATAACAAATATGTTTTTAATTGATCATGATTTATCATACATTTTCATTTCTTTATTTTGCAAATTACCAGACGGTAAAAATCTCACTGGAATCTAAAGTTTATTAACTACCATTTTAATGTTTACTACTTAAGAAATATTATATCGAAGCATTAAGAAAGCATTAAATGAAAATTGAATCCCTGTAAAAGCAAGCATTTTCTAAATGTTTGAATCCGATACCTTCTTATTTCTCAAATTATGATTTTCTACTTTGAAACTGGGATATATATCAGGTTTTTTACACCTTAATTAGAATATATAAGCATCATATGAATCCTATCAAAAAAGTATCTGATTCTCTTAATTTTTAAGAGAATGAGAAAAGATTTGGAGCTTGGAATCAATAAGGGTTAATAACTTTTCTCAACAGCATTTTATCGCTTTATCTTAATTAACAAGGAAACGAAAATCAATTTAACCTTGAAAAAAGTAAAGTCACAGATAAAAGTAATAGTTATAAAGATTTTAACACGATAAAAGTTTAAAATAATAAATAAATAAAAATTATATAATATTAATTAAAATAAACATATAAATTTTTAAATTATTAGTGATCATAAAAATTTATTTGGATTTCCCAAATAAAAATTAAAGTAATATGGCAAAATGTCTAGAGACAAAAATTATGCAAAATAATTTTCAACATTATTAACAAAGAATTGCTTTTTATATGATATATGATGGTCGCAAACAATGCCTGGTAATAGGGCATATACGTCACGAAAAAATAGAGGAAGTATCACGTAAAGCATATATTATAAAACTCTCCATGTGTGTGGTAACTGGCGCACGTATAAATCAAAGTCATCCATGTCGAGAGTAACACAACTGGGGGTGCTGGTTCAAAGGTGATCGTTCTCTGAGTCTGGTCTAAATTACAATCTGTGGATGAATGAATGAAATGCATGAATGAAGTCCGCCCGGTAAAAAGGGTTGTGACGTGTGAGTAGATAAGTCGTACTTTTAGCCCTTGTTGGCGCTACTGAAAAATCAAGAGACTTTCATTCGGCTTAAATCGGTTACAGATAACTATCAGCGGGCTTGTAAAGTGTCATAAGTCACAACACAACAATATATTAAAAAATGAAATTTGAAATTAAATAGATTATAATTGTGTAATTATTATTCAAAAAATCACAGAATAGTGCATGAAATAAGGAAAATTATACCAACATATAATATAATATAACTAATGAAATTTATGAATAAACAATCATTTAATAATATTCAAGATGAGGAATACCAAGTAATCCATTGCGAATATGCAGAAATTATTTTAAAATGCATAACAGTCCAATGTATTTTCTAATTGATTTTATTGTTATTTCCAAACAATTTTGAAGCTTTGAAAAAAGCAAAAGAAAAAAGAATTAATACTAAACGCTTAATCAAAATAGCTAATTCGAGATAAATCTTTTTTTTTTTCTTCTTCTTTTTCAAGTGTGCAGATAGGTTTGCATTTATTTTAAAAAATAATACATGGTAAATAAATTTGAATAAGCAACAAAATAAAATTCATTAAAATAAACTTTTTTTTGTTTAAAGTAATTGAAATATTTTTTTCTTATGTGTGAATACATAAAATAGGACACATGTATTTTTATCAAACTTTTGTTTTCATATTTTGAAACTGGCAAAAATGGATTCCACAAAATTAATAGAATTACAATTGTGATGAATATCCTGTAATTTCAAAGAAGATTTTTTAAATCACGACTGCTTCTTCTGATACAAATTATGACATATTAGAAGCACCAAAAGATTGTTAATATATCTTTATTAATTAAGAAATAATTAAAAGATTTTTAAATTTTATAATAAGCTTACTATGAGCAACAAAGGATTTTTTCTATCTTCATTTATTTAAAGTCATTTTTTTTTTTGCTTTTTTAAGCAAAAATTCAATTTTTTTTTTAATTGAACATTTTTTTTAAAAAATTGTATTCTCTTCCATTTTATAATAGATTATAAAAAACTTTTCACTCAAGAGTAAAAATCAATTTTTTTAATAATTTTTTTTTTTAATTTAGGTTAAATATTTCGTTAAATAATAGGCTCTCTAATTTTTATTATCAGCAAGATAATTAATTTTGAAAATATTTTTTTTATATACCTACGAACAATACATCTTTTAAAGTTACTTATATAATAATTATAGTTACTTATATAATAATTATTACATAATATTATATTTTTAAGTTTGGATTATTTTATTCGAAACATGCCAGGCGTATCAATTTTTTTTATAAACTTCAGTTATTTTCCTCACATTTAAATAATTTTTTTGAAAATTAATTTCCCTACAATACAGTTTCAATGCTAATTAATAAAAATGATGCATCTGAATTTGTTTATGGAAACTTTTATTTTAATTCACATTAAATAATTTATTAAAAATAATTGAAAAGAATGAATATTTGTGAAAATTGAAAATAAAATATATTTTAGAAGTATTTTTTTTCTTTCTTATTATTATAAATGACATTTGCAAATTGCAGAACATTTATATATACTTTAAAAGATCGACACTCAAAGTGCATAAAACTTCAGCATATTTAAAAAAAGTCAATAAAACTCATGAAACTAGTTTGACCCATAAAACAAACATCATAAGACTTGTGATATTCACGTTAAGAGTGTATATTAGTACATGAAATCGATTAAATGAAGTTCAGCAGAATAAGTATTGCTAGAAATTCGAATAAAGTGAGAACGTCAGCGAAATTGACTTCTAATGAATAGATCGACCATTCTTTGACATTGAATAACTTACTGAATAGTGTATTGAATGGCACAAGTTACTGCAACAACTCTTGACATTTGCTTACAGAAATACTCAGAATAGTTAGAATTGGAGTAAATGTAAATAGGAGATTCTATACTAATCTATACTTTCGCCTTTCAGGTTATTCTTTAGTTTATTTATAGAAAATATTTCTTTTGCATAGATATTAAATTTTCAGAGTTTTTCGTATGTGTTATATGAAGGGATGACTTTTTTCTTTTCTATCCAGTTTCGGTTGGTATAATTTTATTTTCAGTAGAATTATTTTTAGAAATTTCAGCTATGTATAACATAAGTTAAAATAAATTATTCTTTAATTGTTTTTACCTCACATTCCTTACTATTTGTAAAATGCTCTAGAGTAATTGTTAATCGATGTAATTTTCATCATTTTTAATGTATATTCACAGAAAATATATCTTGTTTTTCTAAAATAACAAGAATAAACTTTTTAAACTGATATTCCAATGATATATCAGTATAAATAAGCAATAAAAAGGGAAAAATGAAGTCTATAAAGCGAAAAAGTAAATCAGATGTTCAGAAAGAAACAAAAATCATGCTTGAAAACGGCGGAATTCAAAATGAAAGACCGACAGTAACAAATTGGACTCTAAATACTTTATATTTCGGCACATATTACACATTTGAGGAAATTACACTATAAGAGGGACTTAAAAACCTTACAAAACGTTCTCATACATGCATAATTTTCAAACTGATTTGAAAAATGTGTCTTTTCAAAATTTTTTGACATTTCAATTTCTTAACCTCAAAAATTTCAATCGCAATTTAGTTTAGTTATCTTGAAGTCCGTCCGTTTTTGGAAAAAATAAAAGGAATGTTTGGTAAGGATATTTCAATTTCAAACTGTGATAAGATAACGATGTATTTGACATACACTAAATCAGATTGCATGTCGGTATAAAAATGGAAATGGGCTTCGAACTGTTTGGCATCACAGCCGAGACACTGCATAGTGTCATTTCGGTCCTTAGCACCAAATATATATCTATCTGGTCCAAATGAGATTATTTATACGATGTCTCCATGCATAATTTTCTTAAGAGACAGTTTGCAGTAAGTGATGCATTCCATGCTGCTCTTGTAAAAATCATTCTTTTATTGAAATAGGTTCGATATGTTAAATGTCTTGCATCTTCTTTATCGGATAGTTGTATTTCATTTCCGTGGCTAAAACGAAAGCTTTCTTTTATTTTTGTTGCTGTTGTTTTTGTTTTGTGTAAGAAAATTTGTTTTCTCAAACCCTTACACATTTTTCAACTAACATGTGTAATGCATTTGCAAAGTTTTGAAATAAAATTGTCTGTATTTTGAATTTTTTTAATTTTTCACAATAATTTAATTGTAAAGTGATGAAAGGAAATTCAATGAAAGCTTTTATCTTAATATTTTACTGAATTTTAAACCTATAATATATATCCTCAAAAGCGTTCTTTTAAATGACATTCTAACAAGTAGATAATTTATATTACTTAAAAATATACGTTTAGAATTTAATACTATTTTAAAATTATCTTATTATAGTGTTTTTAAGATAATTTTGAAAAAAAATTACCAAATCTAGGTTTTAATTAATTATAGGTATATGACAGGTTAATATCAGTATAATCTTATAAAGTGTACCTGGATAGGCCAAATAAATTTAAATACTATGTGATTTTTGCTTGTTTATATGATTTGTCCTTTCAATTAGCTATCAGTTTTAATACTTTCGCATTAAATTTATATTCTGGAAATCATAAAATTTGAAGCTCATACAATTGAACTATATGGGTATGAATACTTTATAAAAAATATATCAACAATAAAGAGAAATATTAATTTGAATAAAAATATCACGAATAATATGAGATAAAATACAGATAAAAAAGGTGGGATGGATTATTCTTGTCTTCGTACATCAATTGCTTTCGAATTCACTTTTTAAAAAAATAATATATATTTATTTATAAATATTGAGAAAAAAACTAGTCCCTTAGCTCCAAATCCTGTCCTATTTTGCTAATTTTTGTTTTTTGTATAAAAACACAGATTAGTGATACACCATCAATGTTCGATTGCTCTACTCCTAATTCCATTCTAGAAAGAAGTTTCCAAAATTTTGCTTTATTATGAATTCTTGTTCGGAAATAAAGAGTAAGGCAGTACCCATGTATACCTAAAGTTCTGATTTCGAAAAGTTTTATTTCATTTGTAAGTTTTTGACTACAGTAGATACATCGTCGATGAGTCATCTACTCTCCTCCAACTTTAATGTCCTAAGGTGACGAGAGATATAGCAATATAAAAGTTGGGCAGAACCCTCTAACTTAACAATAGTACCGATTTTGACAATTTACAGAGACTGACAAACAATCAAAATACTTTATGTTTAATGTTCAAATTTAATTTAAAATAGTTGTTTCTTTAGTTGTGACAAGATATACTCATTAAATTTGGTTGGCATGATTATATTAATACTATTAAACTTGTTGGATAACAGCTGGCCATAGATATAATTTACATCTTTTTTTATAATAAAGAATAAAATAAAGTTAAATAATGCTCGAAACAATGAGAGTTAGAATCAAAGGATGCAAAATCAAATTAATAAGCCATTAAAGTAAAAAGATACATACAAAAGACATGAAATAAATCCAAAGTAATTAAAAAACATTCATGTTCAAGAAACGATTACTTTGTATAATTACAGACAAATGGTTTTATAAATGTATACCTCTGTGCATTAAAATTTATAACTCTTTCTACGATGATCATGCACATTGCACGCTCTGTAGAAAAGAACAAACTGCTGGTTATTAATTTAATGAAAATTTTTTTCTTTCCTGGAAAGTGAACATTTTTCGAACAGACCAATGCCCTAATCGGAAAATTTTATAAGTGGAAAAGATCAGCAATATCTGCTATCCATTTCTGCCATTATTAGTTCTTGTTCCAAATAATATTATTAATCATTAATTCAAAAACGATAGTTCCAAAGAGAGGAAACTCAGTTTATTGAAAACTATGAATAAATAACATAATTCAAATAAAAATGCAAAATAATTGAGAATAAGAATAAGTCGATTATATGAAATCTATTCGAGGAACTATTGATCATTTCATCGCAAATAGATTAAACAGTGATGAAAAAATAATTAAATGATATGATTAAAAAATAAAATAGTAAATCGCTCTTTCATCTTAAATTGTTTACATGAGTATGCAAAAGTATTATTAATTTAAATACTTTTACAGATAGCTGTTTGGTACGAATAGTTATCAAGGGCTTATAAAGAGATTTAAGAATTTCACATTTCTCCGTTCTTTCATTTCTTTCGTAAAAGCTGGTACTCATTTAAGAACTTTTAAGAAACTAAAATAATTAAATTAATATATAAAAGTTTTTTCGTGTATGCAAGTTGTATTTCACTTACAAATGCTATTTTTAACAATTTACCTAAAAATAAAAAATAAAAAGGAAATGAATACAAAAATAAAGAAAACCAAATAAAGTATAAAGAAATTTGCTATGGATTTTATTATGGATTTCTTTTTTTTTTCGGGGTGGGGTATTCATATGAATCTTATTACATATAAAGCAGGTAGTTTTCCTGCATATAAATAATTTAATGATTATAAAATCATTTTTATATGTAATTTATATTTTTGTTATGGTTGCAATATTAAAGAAATATGAAATAATATTAGATGTGCTAGATAAATGCGACCTCAACTCTCACATCCTAGTAAAAAATGAACTATTCCATTTCCCTCTTACCAGCAATGCTATATCTTCTTTATAAATCATTCATGAAAACACAGAAAGTTACAATAGCAGGATTCCAAAAAAAGAAAAAAAAATCAACATGAGGACAAACGGTTTCTTAAAAGTTAATGTGAATATTTATTTTATGTAGGCATTCTAAAAGAACTTATCAAATGCCTTTTCAATGAGATATCAAATAGAAATCCATCAGAAACATGCTTTTTTCGTGAAACAGACAGTCATCAAATATTTTCCCTAGAACCAATAGAGCAATAATAGGGGAAAGGGCTATATTTTTCACTGTCCGTGTTTTCTTCTTTTCTTTTTTAATTCTCTTTTCTTGTCGCATAAAAAAAAAAGTTAAAATACAGTAAAACAATTTTCAATCTGCCGCTTCAGCGTAAAGCTCAGAAATATAAAACTCTTGAAACTGTTTTCAGAATGTCAATTTTTGCCCCGTATTTTAAATAGGTTGATATGGTGATTAAATAAAAAAATTAAATATTTTCATTGAAATTACATAGAAAAATCGACACATTTTTATAAGGTATTTCTGTTCTTGCATAAAAATACTACTGAGGTTTTTTAACTACAACATAGGTTGAGAGCGATGTCCTGAACTTTTTCATTTTTATATATTCAGCGATATAAAACGTTTTAATTCGAAAATAACTATAATTTTGATTCGATTAAGAGTTCATGGAATAATATATATTGTTATGGATCTCTTTTAATTTTTGTATTGCATAATAATGTCTTCACTTAAATTTCAAAAAATAAAATTGAGAATATTGCTGATCGATGCACTGATATAATTCGCCAAAATCTGTCAACTTAGCAAAGACTTATATCATGCTGTGATTTATATACTTGCTTAACATTAATGTTCATAATAGTCTCGAAAACACTATTATAAGCATAAGTATTCAACTATTAGGAGAGGGTAAAATCAGAAATTGGTTAATACGTTTCATTATTATGAATATTCTGTGAGATAATCATCGCCATTCTATTAATAGGTAAATAATAATTCATCTCATCTCCAAGTATGAATAGATTATTATCTGTCTGTTACCGGTAAATTATTAAGGTTTATTATATAATATACAGATACAAATGTATGATATGTATCTGTATAATGCAGCCAATACTGAGAGTCCATCCACAAAATATTATGATATTTGTCTTTATTGCATATTTACTGTTATTCTATAAAATATAAGAAATACGATTTAATAATTCCAACAATAACCCGTTTGATTTGTATAAATTAATAGCATTGTATTTGATTTACCTATAGGTAATAATTTTGATTTGTATATAAAAAAAATTAAGTTATAAGAATGAAAGAATAATTGCTTATTTTTATTAATATAGTATGTTGATATATTTTATAATAAGTAGACAAAGTTTTTGATTTTTGCCGTTACAACTACAATATAGATCAAATTATAGCTTTATATGTTTTGTAATATTTGTCTTTACATGATATTTATAATATTTTATGATATTTATAATTATTTATTTAGAAAATTTATAATTATTTATTTAGAAAATTTATAATTATTTATTTAGAAAATTTATAATTATTTATTTAGGGTATTTATAATATCTGTTTGATATAAATTACCACTTTTATTAAACTTAAAGAAAATCGAACTTCAAGAAATTTAAAACGAGCTTTGTCACAACTCATGCCTGTGATTCGAATGATCTATATAATTAAATTGCCCCTTTTTTCTGTCTTTTAATTGTTATAGAGAAGTTTTTATGTAATTTGTACGTATATCTGAATCACAGGCGATGCACGTGGCAACTAACATTCTAATATAAAGAAAAATTAAGTCACAGAAACTTTTATACTATTTATATCTTATTAAATATTTAACTCTATTAACATAAAGTATTGCTCGATGTACCTTCAATATTATTCTGTATTCTGAATGCCGGCCAATATCGTAAATATATTGTAGCAATATTATTGGGCGTTTTTCATTAATAAGGAAGATAATTATATGATATAAAGATAAAGATTTTGATCTTAATATTTTTTGATAGTTGTAAAAAAATTATTTACCTGTTTGTTGCCGACAGGTTGTTCTGCTGAGCTGCTTGCTGATTCTGCTGCTGTTGCTGCTGCCTGGTTCTTTCATTAGACTGGTGCTGATAAAATCTTTGCATAAGTTTATCCCACGGGCCATTGCGGATATTATTTCCGCCTCCGCCTCTTCTTTTCATTTTCTTCATCAGAATAAATACAGAAATCTATTGAAGATATCTACCAAACACAGGATAAATTTCTGGAAGAATTCGCTGTAGAAGGATTGGAGGTTTTCCACAATGTTTCTTATCAATATCCAAATATTATCTTAAACCGTGAAATTTGTATGGTACACGTTGAATAATGAACTGAATTCCCAAACTTTTTTTCAATAATAATATATATTTATTCCCAAACTCGCGATATATCGCAAGTTTTCTTTAATAATAATAAATGAGTCCTATTCTATTACTTAATTTTTGAGATCTATGTAGAATATTTTGAATGTGAGCAATATTAAATATGGAGATTGAGCATTGTAAGAATTTTAATAATTCAACAACTGTAATACTCTAAGCTATGGAAGACTATATTAGTAGATATAAACTGAATAATATATTTGTAGCATTAAATATTATTAGATAAGTTGATTATTAAATATTAGAAATAGAAAATAGAATTAAAAATGGATATAGTTTGCTCTATAGTTTATATCTATTACTACAAAAGATAGACATAAGACGCACCGACATATATGAACTATTAATTTAAAAATTACTAACAATTATGCCTAGTTGGAAGATTAAATTGGATTGATATGTTGAAAAGAGCAATATATTGAATGTTAAGTTACCTGGAATCAAATGATTCAATAGCTGTCACTGATTCCGAGCAATTAAAATTGGTAATTACTACCAGAAAAAAATCACACCTTTCTTTAATCTATTTCTATGTTGTATAGTTGAGAAAATGTTAAGATAGTATAATAGATAATCAAGATTGCTGGAGTATCAAGTAAATTAAAAATATAAAATGTGATAAAAGACTACAAATTATAACAAACTTAATGCTATTCTATATAAAGTTAAAATATGTTGCACAGATATATTTATATCAAATAAAATCTAAATTTTAAGAACCAGCATTTATTTTAAAATTTACCATTCATTTCACAACATAATAAATTCAATTTTTTGAATAAAGTATATTGAGAAAATAGTTTTATATATATTTCTATAAATTTGCATTTATGTAGAACATAAGTAAAGTTATGCAAATAAAATAAATAAAGTTAAGCTATGTTGAAAAATAATAATTTACACTTTATATGAAATTAGGTTATCTAAGTAACTAGATACAAATATATGTGATTACATTTTTTTACATTTAACAATAAGAGAAAATTAATTAAATTCAGAATTAATAGTTATATAAGGCTAAAAATTAATTAGAAGTATTAACAAGAAATTTACAGTTTTAAATAGAATGCAAATATTTGTAATATTAAGTCTTAAATTACCTTATGCTATCACTATTTTGCTATAATTTTAAATCATAAAATGATTTTAAATCTATAAATATAAGCAGTTATTGTATACTACTTTATGCTGGCTCTTAAATTTTCCAGACCTGAACAGCACATGAACTTTTCCTTTTTATTTGGAAGTAAAATAGCATAGAGTTCTGAGAGCATCTAATATATTAATTCTGCAAATTTACAGCTACACAACTTAGGAATCTTTGGCCTAATGTTTTTGATTAAAATGCTCACATTCTATTTCAGATTACGTTGCTTCTAATTGTTTCTTGTTACTGAAAGCACTGAACTCATTTCTTTGAATAAATATCCAATGGAATTTCATAGATTATCTCTATTTAAATGGTGGCATTTAGTATTGATTGCCTTTAAAAGGATTGCCTTTCACTCATAATGTAACAGCGAATGCATTTAAATATTATAGAATAAAATACTGATAAACTTTGCATTATACTTTCCATTTAGTCTCAACAAATAATTGATTAAATCACGTAAACAAAGCTTCTGAATTGAAAGGAACCCTATAAAAATGTATCCATCAGCAGTAAATTCCTCAGAATTAGGTTTTGTACCATGCATTAACTGTTTGCAAAGTTGAACGATTTCTGCAATCTGTTTTATTTCAAGGAAAAACTTTACTCAGAATTTATCCATTAAGAAATCTGTGACAAAATCCCACAGCGTAAAGAATAATAGCTAATTAACTTTTGCCAGTCTTGTATTAAAACTTATCCATTAAGAAGGGGAATACACAACCAAGTTTTCAAAGTTGAATCCAAGAAACGCTTCCTCGTGTCACAACTTGCAATCTGAATGAGTCCAATAAAATTTTTATCCATCGTGCCGAAAGCATACTTGACTGTTTATGATGTTGTTTAATACAGCCTCGTTAATTTTATATCCAAGACAGAACCATCAATATTTTCCATTAAGCAAATCAAAACACAGTCACGACTTAATATTAAAAAGGACAACAGTCCGCCAAATTGTTTCAACTATGCCAATAATTTTTTGCAATCGAAAAACACCCATATTCATTCAGTACTCAAAATTTCTCAATGCAAACACTTATTGTCGCCGAAGTGGACGACTGGTGACGGCCCACGGCGCATATGGTGGAGTGTCCAGTCCCATCCAACTGGTGGTTGTCCGTGCCGGACGAAAGAGCAGCCGAATTTGCGCGGGGGTCCGACCGACTTCCGAACCGCCCGGATTCTATGTGTGCGCACGCTGTTTCCCGCGCAGGGTGGAGAGGAGTGCACCCGATCAATCGTTCCACCCACCCTTTACGACCCCCAGAACTCCCGGATTTCTCCTGACGACCTCCCACCCTCCTACCGACGAAAAGGGGATGAGACCCCACTCACTTGACACTATGCGAATGCCTATTAAGAAAAGAAAACGGATCACTTCTGGAAATGTCATATAAACAGAAAACAGACGCGGAAGAATTTCAGGTTTTTCTGTAGTTAGTTTCTGCTGGGGTGCAGTTTCATAGTTGAGAGGAGTGGTGGATTAAATTCTTCTACGTGTGGTATTTTGTCTCACAGGAAATTCTTTTGTGCTCATTCATCCCTGAAAAATATTTTAAGTTTCAGAGTTATTCATGTTGTAGTTTAGAGTTTATGTTTCAATTGCAATTCTTGCAATTAAATCGACAAAACTATTTTTTTTTACAGATTAGAAACTTTACTGCATATTATATACTTCATAATATCACTTTATGCTTTATTTTGCTGAACAAGTATAACTGATGTTTAGATAAATTAGATAATTTTCAACACAATTGAACATCAGAAATAAAATTTCTATAAAAACTGCTTTTTACAAAAAGGGAAAAGAGAATCTATTTATTTGAACCTCTGCAATTGCCAGTCTCCCCATGTTTCAATTGCAATTTAATGAACAAAAGACTACTTTGTAATTGAAAAGGAAAAGGGATTCCATTTATCTGACACTCTGGAATTACCTATCACCTTATACTACTAAAAAAGATCATTTCTGGAAATGCCATATAAGCTGCAAACAGATGCCAAAGCATTTAAAGCTTTTCTAGCATTAGATTTTGTTGGAGAGCAATTTTTTAGATGTTGAGATTAGTGGATTAAATACCTTTCCGCATGCCGCAGAATGAACTTTTAAATGTTCGTTAAATCAGAAAAAAATTAATGTCTCGGTTTGATTGTTTTTATAATGAATTATTATTAAATCAATAAAATTATATATCTTTCATTTTAAGAGAAAAGACATAGTTGATGCTTAAATAAATAAACGAATATAAAAACTGAAAATTAAAACTGAAACGCCAATTAAGCCCTTAAGTTTATTTATCGATTATTTGATGTGATCTCGCTTATTTGAAACTCTACCAATGTATATTCTTTTTAAAAACCCATTTCCAGAAATGTCAAATAAATTGTAAATAAAGGAGGAAGATTTTCATGTTTTCGGGTGTTAGTTTTTCAACGGAGTAGTGTTTTAGGTCAGTGGGTTGGTAGAGTTATTTATTACTGAATAAACTCTAATGGGTATAGTCCTTTTGAGAAGATATGATGCCATTTAACAATTTAAATTAAATCTTGTTACAATGCTTCTCGTGAATAATCAAGCATGCCCATGATCACGATTAGTATTTTTGCAATCTAAAATATTAACTCTTATAAAAAAAATTCTAATTTTTTTGTCAAATCTTATTGTATATTATCATCCCATATTTGGTTAAATTTGCCCAAAAGCCTATAATAATTCTACATTTTTTCTTTCAATAGGTCAGAGAAAAATACTTTTTAAAATTACATAATTCATAACAATCCGCACATTTATGAAACTTAAAATGTGAGATCTTAAAAATTCTGAAAAAAAGTAAATCGGCGATATGAATTGGATTTTAAATCTTATAAAAATTACTTAATACGGAATCTTAAGAAGATTATTATTCTATTTTATATAAAATATTATTATGATTAATGTATAAAAAATTTCTTGACTTTTAGTTTAAGCTTTAAACTATACAAATCAATAATTACAAAAATGTTTCATTTTTGATACTTGGTTAATTCTTTATTTGAAAAGAAAGAAATGCTTAGAAAATATAACGAAGAAAATGCAAGTATTTAAATATATAAAAAACTTTTTCCAAAAATAATAAATTCTACTAAAGTCAAACATTTACATAAAAAAATGGATTTTTACAACTAAGGATTTATATTATAAGTATAATATTTGCAATCTCAATATCCAAGTGTTAGATATTTTTTTATCATTCAGGAGTGAAAATTAAATTTTTTCCCCATTCATAATTTTCATAAAATATATTTAGAGTTTATTCTTCAAGATTTCAAGTCAAAGCTTATTAGCTTATCTGGCAGAAAGTAAAACATTTTTAAAATAACAAGTAAGGCTTCAATTCATGATTAATTAAATATTATTAATTTATTTATGCAGTGTATTATTCAATTTAAGGTTCTTTAAGAAATGAATTAAAGATACATAAAGTTGTTTGGTTATGAAAGAATATGGTTGAATATCTTTTTCAAGAAAATTATCGCATATTTTATGTTGTGCCGGAAAGTCTTTTTAATTTAATTATTGAATTCTAATAATTATTGTTATATAACAATGCAGATTCGTTAATTACCTGATTATCAAGAACTTGATTAATAAGGCTAGTTGACATGCTACGCATGAATTATTTTCTATGTTATTAATCAAAAATTGCTTATCTCTGTTTTCTTAGGCAATCCTCCATCAGTTGGGGAAGATTTCTGTAATCCTTTGATACATTACATCCTTATTTTCTTTTAAAAACTATGGAGCAAATAATATCAATAACTCAACAAAAGTATTTAACGCAGATCTTCCCTTTTCTTTTAATTTCTATATTCTTCAAAGAATGTAATATCGATTTGAAAACCTCATTAGTTTACTTAAAAGACTTTTATTAGCAGTAATTACTATGCTTTAATTTAACTTAATTTAATGTCTTGATTTGGTTTCTGTTTGCTACACTCATAACTAAGCCATTTAATTTTTGTAATTTCTCGTCTTGTATTTCTACTGTCCAATATGTTTTCAAATCAGTTGACAAGAGTTGACGAATTGCTCTTTTCTTTTTGTATATGTTAAATTTCTCCTAAAGAGAACCAAGCAAATGCATTTGATAAAGGTCACATTCTCTACAAGGCAAAAAGATTTATTTATTTAATTGATGAGATTATTTATGGTATTTAAAAAAAGAATATTCTAAATACTTTAACTTTGCAGATGTCGTATTAATGAAGCATTAGAGGCGACAAATCAGTATTGAAATTCTCAGAATATGAAAGAAATGGTAGGGAATATTTTAATCGAATAACTTCTTAACAATAAAGGCGATTTCCTGTTCTGAAATATTGATGCACAATGCAATAATCTGTATCGTTTCATACCGAAACTACAGAACTATATATTTCTGCATCTGTACAAAATTGAATGAATTACATCATTAGTAAAATCAAAATCTTGATAGTCTCACTAAGAATTAAAAAAAAAACCTCTTTCTTTATTTCGTAATTATTATTATTTTAAGTGCTGGGGGAAAATATTGAATAGCCGGCGTCCTAGCATAGGGCTATCACGTCTTTTCAGTGATCTGGGCATCCGCGGTTCGAGTCCCAGTTCGGGCATGGTTGTTCTTCTTTTGTGTTCTGTTTGTAAGGTGTGTGAATGTGCCTATGCAAAGGGGTTGCGCAAACTAATATGACGCATGTAGTAGCTAAGCCATACAAATGGCCCTAGTTGGTGCTACAGAAAAAAAAAGAGGCGCTCACTCAGCTTAAATCGCTGACAGATAACTGTCAGTGGGCTTGTAAAGTGAAATAAGTCACAACAGCAAACATTGAAGGATAAATTGGATAATCTATAAAAATGTCAATCTGCCATAAAAGTTGTAGCTAGTACCAATTCAAACAATTTAAATTTCTTCTTTCGTAATCTTATAAAGAGAACCTTTTTTATTAATAACAATAAATAACTATAATCTGAATATAATTTATAAAAATGCACTTAAATGCAAGCTTCCATCGCTTTTACGATCAAATAATTACAATGTATACACAAATACAGTAAAAAAATTCACATGTCAAATCTTTCATATAATTTTAATTTCAAGAATTTTGATCCTAATTAAATACAAATTACAATAGCTAATTTGTATCAACTGTGAATGCTTATCATTCTTCTTCCTGTGGTTGTAATTAATTGGTTATGTCACGCATAATCAAATCGTTTGTAGTTTTTAGATAGGCAATTTTTAAAAGCTAAATATCAGTAAATTTCTAACCAGAGTTCTAAGCTCATGTATGACTTCTTCGACGGATTAGAACGCTGTCATTTGTGGAAATAGTAAAAAAAAGCTATCCAAAATAATTAATAATTTATTGCATAGTGTATCAAATTTGATTCGTAATAAAAATTTTCATCTTAATAAAGAAGATAATTTGTTTTAGAGTAGATGATATTTAGTAGAATTTTTTAAATATAAATTTTGAATACATTTTGGAACAGAAAATATAAATTTTGTTATAGAACTTTGGAATATTTTTAATTGATTTTTTTATTTGATTTTCATTTTTTTGTGCATTTTTCTCTTGTTATATCTGAACTTATTGAGCCAAAAATACTTTGCATTTCCTAATTTTAAAAAATTGTGTATTGAAGAGTTATTGAGTAATTCATACATTACGTAAACATAAATGGTCACTTTCTTTAATTATTATAATAATATATTTCTAGCATTAAATTATGACAACTTTTACACTTCATCTTCAGCTTTGAGTTCACAAAAAAGTATCCTTTAGTGTGTGTGTATATATATATATATATATATATATATATACACCAAATAGATATAGATATATAAGGTTCACTTGACATTTCACTTCAGCACTTTCCATTTTGCCTTTTTTCTAAGCGGAAATATGACGACAGAGCTTCCCAGCCACAATCATGGGATTGGTATCGCCAATTTTATTTCCTCTGGAATCTCCTGTGCTTTGATAGGTCATCAACAATCACATATATAGAAAATAATTCTGCAAAATGATTATTTACAACAGTTTTCAGCCTTATTGAACAAGGATCATTTCGACTATTCTATTCGTCATTAATTTCGATAAATATAAAGCTAACTAAACCGAAAGAACAGTATTTATTGTAAATGTAAATTAAAAATATTTTTGAAATTTAGATCTTTATTATACTGATATTGTGTAGCTTTTATGATGGTCGTCAAAGCCTTTTATTCAAGTTTTTCCTTTGACGTCTTTAAAAAATGTATAGTTTTAAAAAATGTATACTGAATATTCGATAGATAAAAGTACGACAATAATGATTTCATGTGTCTTTTTTTACTTTATACATAGATGCTTAGATTTTAAATTGATTGATTGGCATTTCCAATTTATTATCTCTATGGTGTAGTTGCCTCTTAGGACATTAAAGCAATCATCCGTTTACAATATTCTAAGAAATAAATGATTTATTAAATAATAAGTTTTAAACATTGTTTAATTATGAACCTCCCAATTTTTTACAAGTAAAAGCCGATTGAAGCAAGAGAAAGGAAAGCTGTAAAGAATAAATCCTCGAAATAAAGAGCTAACACAACCATGAAAAAGAATTCTACCGAATAGATGGAAGAGGAGAAAATGTAGATTTCACTCCGTTTTTCAACAATGCAAATAAAGAAGAAGGGAAAAAAAAAACACTGTAACCTCGTGAACATATATTATTCATCAAGTTGTTTTTTTCTTACTTATCTTTTAATGAAATTTTTACGAGGGTGCCCTAAGCTAATTCAAATCATTTTAAATATTCAATGACTGGATTATACTAAGGTCACAAATAAGCACTCTCCTTTCTAAACCCGATGATGGTGATTCCTTAACATTTTGCAGTCAAGAGCGATTATGGAAAGGAACACAAAAGAAGAAATTGTGAGTCTTCATATATATTCCTCTTTTTATAAATTCCTTTATAATATTAAGAAATGAGGTAATTTTTACATTCTTACTTTGGCCTGTTTTCTATTTGGAAAAATAGAATTTTTTAAACAATTTTTAATAAATTTTTAAAGAACTAGAGCTCTAAAATTTTCCACAGTTTTATGTTTCCGATGACAATATCTCATTTTAATATTTTCAGATTTAAATTATCAGCAATCTTTAAATTTTTCATAATTTGACTTTCAATTTAAAAGCAATACATGGTTAGAATTTCGAAGAAAACCTATTGCAAAATTCTTTAATGATCAATATGACAATAAATTGTGAAATATATTTAAGACTAAAAATAGATTAAATTAATTTTTTTTTCAAATGCGGTTTAATAAAATGTAACATAAAGCAGAATCGTACATTTTATTTTATCTAAAACAGAGAGGTCAAAATCAAACAGCAAATATTTGATCATCTGTAAGAAATAATATCAGGAAATTAAATCGCAATAAATATTTAGAGAATATAATACCTAGCATTCATTTAAAATCAAATGTGGGATATAAATGTTACTAAAATTTTTATTTACTTAGAATATTTCCTCTAGAGCCTTACCCTTTAGAATTTTATTTGCGACATGTATTTGATAAAAAAAAATATTTTCTATGTACCTTTTTATCAGATTGATAAAAGCGCTTTTTGAAAACGCTTTATTTTTATTACTTTATCTTGAAAACAAAACCATTAATTCGTGATATAGTCGTTGTCAATTAATTATAAAAAATTTAAATTTTCTTACCGGAAACCATTCAAGTATTTAAAAAAATGAGAAATCTTAGTTTATTTAGCTACATTATACTTATACTAAGTACAAAGGATTTTCAAAATTGGGTTCAAATCTACAATAAAAAATATTTTCTATATGCTAAACAAAATTTCGTATCTTTATTGCTTATAAAATCATTTTTTTATTGAAACACAAAGCTTGTGAATAGCAATAGAAAATCTATAATAATGCTC
The DNA here is from genome assembly GCA_026543865.1 of Argiope aurantia. NCBI lineage: Eukaryota > Metazoa > Arthropoda > Arachnida > Araneae > Araneidae > Argiope > Argiope aurantia. The sequence continues at coordinate 28,467 of JAPMOR010036155.1, forward strand.
TAGGGATTAAAATGAATAGGTTATTTCGACAGAGAAACTTTGCCTTTTATTTTGTAGATTTTATCCAAATATTAAATCAATTCGCATAGCTTATAATATTTCCAAAATTGCTATTTCCAAATTTAATTCTACTTGCATAAATTAGAAGCAAATTTCGTATAATGCCGGTTCTATTATGTTGATTCTTTCAAATTCAGTGAATATTGAGATCATTCAACGTCTTGTTCGTTTATTGATTTGGTCTTATAAAATATAATGGAAGATAAATTTTTTAACAGATAAAGACAAAATTCTTAAAAGTCCATATAAAATAGACAAATCATTGTTTTGTTTTCAACAAAGATTGAGATATTATTCAAAATCATGAAACTAAAATGAATGCCATCGAATATTATACGCTAATAATAAGATTAACATATCAAGAAACAGCGAGACAGTAGTAATTATATTTAAAATCTACATTTTTTAGATATTCTAAAGCTAATGGAATTCTAAATGAATTGAAAAATTGGAAAGGTTACAGAAACAAATTCGTTTAGGAAGAATTTGTTTCAAGATGTTCTGAATATCTAAAAAGGATTTTATATTTTACAGACATAATTGCATCAAATAATATTTCAATTTATAACAGTAGCTAAACCTTATAAGTAATTCATGGAATTATCTATATTTTATGAACAACAAAAACAACTGGAGGCTCTCTGTCTCAAATTCCAGACGAATATATTTTCAATGGAAGAAGTGAAGACATTTGGTTTTTATAACTTTTGCAAACGATAATCATAAAATACAGATGCTAAAGAAGATTTCAGATTACAGCATTAATTTTTATATCATGTTTTCATTCTCATTAATATTAATTCTATTTAATTTTTAAAAC
>JAPMOR010036157.1:7310-34239 GCA_026543865.1 Argiope aurantia
TTAACTTAAAGTAATTTGAAATATTATCTTAAAGTAATTTGAAATATCGTCTTAAAGTAATTTGAAATATTGTCTGAAATCAGCTGAAGTAGTCTTCCCAAAACTTTCTCATATACTCTTTAATAAAGGTGTTATTGTCAGAAAAAGCCCTACATGGCACTGGCATACAAACGGTTACGAAATATTAACCTTTGATGTGAATTCAGCATTTTCTTACTGAATCTTCGCGCCATCTTTGGTGATTAATTTCTGGCATGTGGATAATGGTATTTGAAAATGGAATTTATGATTCAGATGTTTTTTACCAACCGAAAGAAATGGGAATTTAACAGAAAACTATATTTGCAGTCAAAAATTTCTTAAACCAAATTTAATATATTCAAGAAAATGCGTTTTAAAATTATAGAGTTTACATGTTTCTGAAAGTACAGATTGTTAACCCCTGTTGAATTTAATTCAAAATTTAGTAAGTGTCTATGCACAAAAAATTTGAGCCATTGTATATATTTATTTTTCTGTTTTTTTTTTTAATTTTTTCATTTACTTATTTTTTTCTTTGTTTATTAATATTTTTCAATTTTTTTGAAATTTATTTATATAATTTATTATTTTTTTAAATTTTTTTTCATCTAAATTTAAATTGCCTATCTTCGGTAAATTTTATTATTTACAAATTATGTTTCAATGATGCTGTTGGAATATTATGTAGTCCCTTCTGCTTGGGCCACTTCACTTTTTCTTTTTTATGCCTACTCTTTCTTTCTTTTTTTTTCCTTTGGCTGTTTTTAGCTTCTAGTACACAAGATTATGAAAAAAAATATCGTCTTAAAGTAATTTGAAATATTGTCTGAAATCAGCGAATAGCTAGTCCCTTAATGGCTATTTAAATTATATTTTTAAAAAAATTTATGAGCTTTTACCGGTGTAACGCCACTTTTGGCACACACCTATATATGTACAAAAATTTATTTATTTAGCTGCTTCAGTTAGCAGTTATTGTGATATTTTATATTACTGCAAACCGAATTTCATACCTCTAGCTCAAAGAGTTTTTGAGTTATCTTCGTCACCGACAGACAAACAGATATTTTCCAAAAATGCGTTTTTCTAACTCAGGGAAGGCTAAAATGTGGAGATTCGTTAAAATCTCAAGTTCGTGTTTTTTGACGATTACACTACTTTCTCTACACTACATATAAGAGGAAACAGAAATTGAACAAAAATTGGATCGAACTATTGAACAATAAAACTGATAGAATTGATATATGCTCTAAAGTTTTCAATTCCAGTCCGCAGCAGTAGTACTACCCTTACTACTCCTTTGTCCTCTTTCTGCGGCAGAAACGTCATAAAATAACTTTTTTTTTCTCCAAATCATAAAAAGTCCCTCCCCCCTCCGAGGCTCTATGCTGCTGAAGAGCCATTCCAATGCGCTTCAACGCATCACAGAGTCATGACCGACGCTTGATTTATCTCAAAAAATGGCTAGGGAAATAACAGGCTTATAAAAAGATGTTTCGCAAACTTGTTTCGCTTTCGAAACGTACACCCCGAAGCACAGAAGAAAAAGGAGGGTTCCCCCTATCTGCTATAAATATATTACGTGAATGCATTGAATTTTGAAGAGTTTCGGGGGTTGCGTGTGAAAAAGGAAATAACTTGAACTGTTCTGCCAAAGATGATAGGAATGAAAAAATACAGTTAGAAGTGTTGGTTGGAAAGCCAAAATGCATTCTTTACGAAAGAATAAAGAATGAATTAAGTGCAGCATGCATTGATTGTATTAAAATATTCATTTGAATAATATCTTCTCTATGGTTGGATGGACAGTTTAATTAAATTAGAAGTTCAACGATTCAGTAAGAAAGATACAATATTTCACAATAATTTCTCAGAAGGTTTAACTTTTTTCTGATATAAGAAGAAAAATTATAACATTGAATTGAAATAATTTATTGCTAAAGTTTATAAGTCAATAATTTATATTTTATAATTAAGCAGAAGATTGTTTTAAAAGAAAGAAATTGCAATCAAAGTTTAAAAAATTCTTTGAATTGATAGGGTTGTCATGCATGTACATGTAAAGTTAATTCTTTAAATATTAACCAGTGAACTGATTTAAATTACTTATTAATTAGGTTTTACAAATAATAATAATAATTATTCTTAGATTATTTAATTATGTTACAATGTGGCATAAAATATGGATGGAATAAATGAACTGCATTGTAAAGCTTTTAAAGTATTTGTTTTTTTCCTTTATACCATGGTTGAGATCAGTTTCATAATAAAACATTTGAATTGTGGTGAAAAATTATTTTTACATTAAAAAATGTATAGTTTTAAATATGGACGAAATAAATGAGTTGCATTATTGAAAGGCATTCATTAATTTTTCCTTGTTTCAATTGCATCATCACTGCTAATAATTATATTAAATAGGTTTCATTCGTTCATTATATTTTTGAATTAATATTTTTTCTTCAAATTATTTATTATTAAAATATATATCAGTTGATATTGTCGACACTATGCAATTAAATTTAAAAATTAATGTTAATGCAGTAAAAGAAAACACGTATCTCTAATAATTAGTGAGATGCGAAAAAAATTATGAGACAGTAAATTGCTAATTGATATAAAATTGATAATTGTAAATTATCTAATTGATATAAAATGATTGCACATAACCAGGAAATGTCGATCATGTTTGCAAGATAATATTTTTTTTCAATGGACTGCTAATGTTTTGAAAAAAAATTAATAAAAAATAAGTATTTATGTCAAAATTTAAATTTAAAAAAACATTCTTGAATCATAAATAGTTTTTTAAATGGGAAATTACTGAGAAAATAAACACATTAAATAATGAAACTAGACAATCCTCAATTTATTTTAAAAATTAGTTTCATTTCAGACATATACATTTGTCAGCAAATGATAAGATATGATTAGGTGAAAGTCTTTAAAAAATTATAAGCGTTAATATGAATTCTAAACGACTCTAACTAAAAATATTATTAAATTATGCTACTCTTAATAATTACTAAATTTCTTCTTTAAAAATTAAAATCAGTGGTAGTAGATGCAAATAGAACCTATAAACAGGTCATTGCTCTGAGCTATAAAAAGTTAGATACCTGCCAATTTTGATTCTGTTTAAAACTATTAAAATAAGTATAAACTTTTTGGAAAAGAAACATTTGAATATTTTTTCTCAATATTCTATCTGCGAATGCTTTTTTAAATTGCTTCAATGGTATAGATTAAAAGAATAATGTGGTTACCAGAAAAAATCGCTTAATAATTGCATCAAGCAAAACACTGTTACGAAGCTTTTATTCAATTAAGTCTGTAAAGTCACCGGGTTCGTATGTAGTAGGTGCATGGTGTGAAAACAATCAGCAGATCACAATGACGAACGATGACGGCGTTTAAGAAACACGAAGAAACAGAGACGACAAATACACAACAAATGTACAGCCGAGACGAAGGCAGGCAACAGACAACAGCACACTATAACACACAGTAGCCCATAAGTAGTAATCGGTAGCAATAACAACCACATCTCACAAAGTGGCCAGAAAGAATTCAACAGGAGAGGGAATCTTCGTAGCTTCACTCTACGGTCTCTCCCAACATGTGCAATTTTCCACTGTCACCTCGTTTTAGCTATATCCAACTGCCGACAAACCACTACACGAATGGCTACTCCTCACAGGACTCGATGCTGCTTCCACAATAAACACCAGGGCCCTGTACACAGCTCAGTATAGCAATAGTTTGAGCTCCACATAATGCTTGTTCTTCGCTGGACTGATTCCGCGTTGCTTCGCAATCCTCTCGACGCCTCGATCCACGACTACGATTGACTGCAGCTTGAGACTGCCGGCCATTTATAGCTCCCGGATGGAGGGCAGAGAAGATTCTGGATCAATCAGGCGTATCCTGGTTTCTATTAGATAAATCATTAAAATTCTCGAAGTTTCCAGCAATATCTATTTTGTGGCCAAAGTAGCCAAATCCGTAGTCAATTCACCAAATGGTCGCCACGTTTGTCGCCAAGCTCTGAGATCACTGATGCGGCTCCCGATCAGCACCCAACAGATCTGATCGTAAAACGGTCTTTCCAGTGATTGAACTTAGCGTGCTAGGAAGAAACACTACACGTTTGTAACAATATTGACAGAAAAAAACTGATAACTGAATTCATCATTATTCATCACATTAATATTCAATTTGCTTACGTAACAATTTGTAAATATTTTATACCTTATTTCCCTCATCTATTGTCAATAATTGAAAAAATGAAATATTTCATTCAATGTATTGGCAAAGAAACTGTCATAATTAGTTATTAAGTGCTAATAACTAATAATATAATTCCACAAAAAGAAATTGTTCTATTTTTATCTTGGGTTTCATTAGTTTTTAGTTTCTTATTGTAGTGATGGCTATACTATATTGCAAAAAAGAAAAAAAGAATAAATAAAAGTACTTTGTATTTTTTTCTATGGTGAATGGTTGTTTTACTGAACTATTTAAATTGAGCGCTGTAGAATGCTTTGCTAAATGTTGATTTAAATAAATATACAATTAGATTAATAAATATACAATTACAAAGGATTTAGATATTTTTATGTTGAAAAATATTTTTCGAAAACATACAAAGAATATATTAAGTTATTATACAGGAGACTTCCTCCATTAAATTTGACCCACTTATGTAAATCAGTTGCCGTTTACGACTTAATCGAATACCGAAACCAACATGTGTAAAGAATATAAATAATTCCTTGAAAATTTTGAAACGACTGTTGAATTAGTTGGTATACGATGCAACTGAGGATATTTATTTTTCATTGGAGAAATTATTATTTGTCTTCAAAGATTTGACGTTTTAGCAACTAAATAAGAAAAGTTTTAAGAAAAAACTTCAAACCCCAATTCCTTTAAAAATTTTTAGAATATTATTATCAATATAACCGCTTAATATATAAAAAGACAACATTTCTTTAGTCAAGTACTATAACAAATAATTCTACGTTAAATAAATCTACTCATCAATAAATATATTACATTCACAATAAAAAATTAAAAATGAGGGAGAGTTCAAATTAAAATATTTATATTTATTTTTAATTATAAACTGTTATAAATGTTTACGATTAACAGACTTTAATTTCTGTTCCAAAATTTTTCATATAAAATCGAAGCTCTCTAATTTTTTCTAAAATAATTCAAATTTTAATAGCTAATTCAAATTTTAATTCTAATAAATTATCTATTTAATATAATGGTAAATGAATTATAATTTGTTTTAATTTTAAATTAATTTTGTATTAGATATTTTTGAAATTTTTATTTATCTTGAAAATCCATTTCCATTTTTTTAAAGATAAATTTCTACTTTGTCTCTGATCGTTAAGCAATAAGCGAAAGGAAAAAAAGGTATTACATTTTTTCTGGTATACTGGAAAAAACTTTATTTATAAATCTAAACATAACCTGTGAATTTTTATGTGTTTGTATATTTGGAGCTCTCCTATATTTTAGAACTAGAAATGCATAACAAGATTCTACCTCCAATGGATTACATATTCAGTTTTCTGCCTGTTTTTAAAGTATGATTTTGGAACTTTCGCTGTAGTAAATATATTTTGTGAAACAGCAAAAGCTTTATTTCATAATCACACATATGGTCTCAACATATTAAATTGAATACAAATTCCTGATCTTAAAAGAATATATATCTAAAAGTTGTTCCTCAATTGTTAAAAAATCATGAGGATTGGTTAAGCAACTTGATTTGAAGAATTTTTACTATGACCTACAGCACGTTGTAAGGCAGGAAAAGAATAAGTACCTATTTACATATCATGAAAATTACATTTATTTACATTTCATAAAAAAAATTAAAAATAAAATTTCAGTAGCATTACTTTGGTAATTTCTACAGTGGTATTGATAAAAAGGGCACATAAATGAATCAATATTCGAAGAGTAATTAGTATGTTTTTGATATCAAATAATTCAAGTTATAAAAAATATCGTACAATGTTTTGCACTGTTGAACTTTAGTTCATATATTTTAAATTTGAAATCTATATAATAATAGCTTATTCTTTACATTATAATGCTTGCATGGAGAAATTTGTTGATATGTTAATTATCGAACGAGTTCTGCCCAATTTGTAAACTATTGACTCATAATTTAAAATATTCAGTTTTAAATAAAAATAAAATAAAAGCAAATTTATTATGTCTTGCCAATTAAATAATTTATTTATTTTCTTATTTATATGTTCCATTTTTGTTATAAAATTTTTCTCTCGTCAATAAATTTAAACAGAAGTAGGGTAAATTGGACAGGCATCTAACATCTGAAATGGCATCTTAAATAATACGTTTCAGTTAGACAAAATTACTCATTTAACTCAAATTGGCATTTTCTAGTTAATTATTGAGAATTAATTCAGTTCCGGTTATCAGTCCTTCTAAATTGCATAGTTTGGATACATTATATTTGTAAAAGAGGGAATGTTTCTGTAACTAATGTGTTACGTCATAGCATGAAAGAGCGCCACCTATAACAATTGTGATCTTGTACATTCGAATTCTGTAACCCTTTGAGAGCGGTTGCACAAAATGAAGCCTGAATAACTACAACGTCATCCGTATTTTCTTCTATTACATCCATTTTTAATCGACGGTAAAATTGGTCAAAAGCGAGCCGGGACAAATACCATGGATAAAAATGTTGAAGAAAGCGATGACCAAGAAGCGGTTTCAGAAAAGAAACTAAATAAACTGAAATGCTGGATAAAACTTTTAGTGCCGAAAGGTCTGCTTCAAAGGACATTAACGCAATGGAATTAGAAGTAAAATTAAGGAAACTTGGACAATTGCAAGCACAGTTGGCCAAGATATCCGAACAATATTGGGATATTGAAACGTCGGAAGATATAGAAACCATTCTAGAAGATATTGATCAAATAAATATACGGATTGAAGAAACAGAGGTAGGTCTGAAATTACTATTAAATTCAATTAAAGATGAATTTAAAATAAACCCTGTTTCAAAGGATAATGCAGTAACTAAAATCCGACTTCCGGAAATTCCATTACCAAAATTCTCTGGAAAAATAGCTGATTTTGCAAATTTAAAAAATTTATTTGTTAATTTAATTAGCAACAATGAGCAATTAAATGATTCTCAAAAGCTGCATTATTTCCGTGCATGCTTCAGAGGAGAAGCTAAATTATTAGAATCGTCTAGTGATAACTTTCACTCACTCTTTAAAGCATTATCAGATCGTTATGAAAAATCAACGTCAATTGATAGACTCTCATATACTAGAAATAATAAATTTTGAGAAAATTCGTATCGAATCTGCTAAAGAACTGTGCGCATTAATGGACTGCGTTAATAAAAACATCAGAGCGTTAAAGGTTCTTAAATTCGAGCAAAATAAGCTATCTGATTTAATGCTAGTAAACCTCATTCTACAGAAAGTAGACAAAGAGACAAGGAAGCAATTCGAGCTTTCTCTAAATACGGCAGAAATTCCTACATTTTATGAAATTTCTAGAAAAGCGTTGAAAGTATCTTTCATTATAGAAAATTGTTAGAAAGTATTAACCGTATTCCAAGTAAATACGAACATCCACAAAATATGAGCATATTTAAAAGAGCAAAAATACTTATAGTTAATAATAAAAATTCCAAAGCTAAAGCTTGTATTTAATGCAAAAACTATCACGCACTATTTAGATGCGTTACTCAAATCAAAACATTCTTGCAACATTCCAAGCTGCGGTAAAAGGCATAACTCACTCATACATGATGAGTCAGCTGAAAATCACGCTATCACTTCAGATTCAAGCGCACGGGCAAGAGAAAGCCAAACAGATGCAGAAACGAAACCGAAAACAGGCGATAGAAGGAAACTAACTAATAGAACTAAACAGGCGATAGAAGGGAATAAATCGGTTATATTAAACACTCTTCTTATTTATGTGAAAACTGCAGATGGTCGCAGAGTTCAATTAAGAAGGCTATTAGACAATGCTTCGACTTTATGTATTCTTCGAGATGTAGCTAGAAAATTGGGAATCAAATTAAAATCAATAAAACAAGGTATAACTGGTATAAATGGAATTACGCAGTTTATTAAACACGCTGCTAACATTGAAGTATCAAATCGTGATTATTTATTTTCACACATGGTGAAATGTTCTATTCTTCTTAAAATAACCAATGAGATTCCTGTATCGAAATTAAATATATCTGCATTAAATATTCCCTGTTCAATTGAACTAGCTGATCTCAATTTCCACACACCAGGTCAAATTGATATACTATTAGGAAGTAAGCTATTTTTTGAGATTTTAAAACCTGAACAACTTCGTCGGCAAAATGGAAATGTAATATTACAAAATACAAAGTTTGGTTATTTAGTTACAGGCATTCTTCCCCAGTTACCTCAAAAAGCCAATTGTTATCTCGTAAGTGAACCAAATTTAGATGAACCAGTTAAACAATTTTTTTTGAATTGGAATCATTGCCAGGTTATGCTAAAGAAATAACAAAGAGTGAAGAAGAAATTTATTGTGAGGAGCATTTTGTTAAAACCTATAAAAGAGATAAAACGGGAAGATTTATAGTTCAGTTACCCATAAAGGAAAATACCGAATCATTATTAAGAAATTCCAAAGAAAATGCAATCAAACGCCTAAATGGTATCTGGAATAAATATTATGGAAATAAAATAATACTATAGAAACCTTATATAAAAAATTTATGCGAGAATATGAGAGTTTAGAACACATGGAGGAGATTAAAATTGAAACTGATACCAATGTGAATTATAACATTCCTCATCATGCGATATATAAACCTGAGGAAACGTCAACTACCTTAAGAGTGGTTTTTTTATGCTAGTGCAAAAACAAGTGGATATTCTCTGAATTCTATTTTACTACATGGAGGTATTATTGAGCAAGATCTTTTTTCCATAGTAAGTAGATTCAGAAAGCACAGATATGCATTTAGTGCAAATATTAAAAAAATGTACAGACAAATACTTATCGATACCACTCAAAGAAACTTACAGAGTATTGTCTGGAAATCAAGTGCTGATGCTCCAGTGAAAATTTACAAACTGTCTACGGTAACCTATGGAACAGTTTCTGCACCATTTTTGGCTACCAGGACCTTAAAAGCATTAGCAGATGAGGAAAAAAAAAGGACTTTCCTAAGGCTGCAGATGTGATTTGTTCTGATTTCTACATGGATGACATTCTGTCAGGGGATGCAACGCTAGAAGATACTAAAAATCTTCAAACCCAGATTTCTGAACTCTTCAGAAGAGCTGGATTTGAGCTTCACAAATGGGTCACTAATAACTCTAATTTACTACAAAACCTATCTACCACAACCTATTCATTTTCGAAAGAACAGGGTGTTAGTTCTGTAAAAACATTAGGTATGTTTTGGGATCCAAACGAAGATTGCTTTACATATAAGGTAAAGATCAATCCTAAGGACTCTTTTTCAAAAAGTGGAAGCGTGAGATGCATGAAGAACTGAGTTTAGACCACATTTATACGGCAATTGTATTAGACCGGCTTCAGGGAGAAACCGGCAATCTTTAAACCAGAAGATCGGTTCAATTTTATGATAAACAGTAAAGCATCTATACCACTTTAGAACATTTGATAACTAAAAAAAAAGAAAGAAAGAAAGAAAGGGAATATATTCAAAGGTTTATGTAGCGATTTTTGTATGTCTGTCAACTAAAGCTATTCACCTAGAAACGGTAATAAATTTGACGATTGAAGCTTTCATTGCATCTTTAAAAAGACTATGCGCCCGTAGAGGCCGCATTGCAATATTGATGTAGGATAATGCATCTAATTTCAAGGGTGCAGCTTCAGAATTAAATCGCTTAAAAAATCTAGTTTGTCAGACTAATGAGACTAGCCAATTACCTATCCGCAGAATCAATCCAATGGAAATTTATTCCCCCTTATTCCCCCAATTTCGGATGCTTATGGGAAGCAGGAGTAAAATCATTTAAACACCATCTTTATAGAACTTTAGCTGATAGTAAAATAACTATTGAAGAATTTGAAACAATAGTAATTCAGATTGAAGGTATACTTAATTCTCGTCCCTAAATTCCATTATCTGATAATCTAAATGAATATGAAGTTTTAACTCCTGGACACTTTATCATTGGACGCCCAATTACTTCAATACCTGAACCGGAAATTGTAGATATTTCTGACAATAAGTTGTCGGCTGGCAATATACTACCAAATGTGTTCAAACAATTTGGAAACGCTGGAAAATTGACTATTTGAACCACTTACAGCAAAGAAATAAATGGCAATTCAAAAAAAAAAAATAACGTTAAGGACGGATGTTTAGTATTGTTAAAGGAAAATGATTCGTCTCCTTGCAAATGAGCAATGGCTAGAATTTTAGATATTATTTATGGAAACGAGGGCAGAGTAAGAGTTGTTAAATTAAAAACTAACACAGGTATTTTTACACTCCCTATTTCAAAAATTTGTCTCTTACAAATAAAGGATAATTTTGAAAATTAAATTAGTTAAAAAAGATAGTTGTATATATTGTATGTACTTACTTATTGTATTTATATCATGTTTAGTATACAATTTGTATATGTTTTGCAATTTTGAAGTTCACTTTTAAATATTTCATTTGAATAGTTTATTTACTTAATTTAAGCAAATGTAAGCTAATTGTATAATTAAAAGTGTTTTGAAATCTTGCATATTTGAAGGCCGGGCGGAATGTTACGTCATGGCATGCAAGAGCGCCACCTATAACAATTGTGATCTTGTACATTCGAATGCTCTAACCCGTTGAGAGCGGGTTGCACAAAATAAAGCCTGAATAACTATAACGTCGTCGCTATTTTCTTCTATTACATCCATTTTTAATCGCCAATAACATAATGAAATAAGAGAAAATGAAAGAGGAAACCATGGTCCAGTATCTGTCTTTGCCGCCTTCTGTTAATGAGAGACACCAATTGTTCAATTTATTTTCGAATACTATCTCATTTGAATGGAAACGAAAATGATTAGGCTTATTAAATTTTTCAGTAAGATAGCAATTTTTCCTATTTTTTCAGAATGTTAATTTCAAATGTTTATAAAATAAAAATGCAAAATTTTGAAGCATTTTTTGACATAAATGTTATTGAAAATGAACCTATTTGAAAATGTTTTATTTATATTAATCAATTCAGAGTTTAAAGATTGTTAATTGGATCAATCAGGGTATCAGGTTTGAGGTTATTAAATTGAAAGAAATATATTATTGCCGCATATTTTATTGATTACTCAATTAAATCTGCAAAAATTTATAATTATAATTAAATGTAATTGTCCATATAATGTCTTTTAAACGAAAAACCAATTACAAGTTGAATTATATATGTTGAGGCTAATAGATTCAAGAGTATTTTATTCAATTGATAGTTAGAATATTTTTGATGATTAAGATATTTAAAATCAATTTAATCAATTAATTCAATAAAATCAATTTACAGAATTTAGAATCATAATTAATTTTAATTACAAATAAAATAAAATAAAATAATAACCTATTGCCTTTTAGCGCAGATAAAATGAGATTAATCCTGAATTGTAATCGTGAAAATATACAGGTGCTGTATGCAATTGATTAACATTTCCCCTATTCAGAGTTATCTGCATTTATAACTGCTCATTAGAAACTTGTGAAACTCAATCGAAGTACTAAATATGAAGTGAATAATGATAAAAATAACATAACCATATTGCCATTAAAATTTTTATTATTGAAGCAATGCTTTCGATTTGCGTTGCTGTTGTTTCGGATGACACTTCTCATAGACAAACAAGCCCACTGACTAAGTTAGCGAATTTGAGCCGAAATTTTTGCGTCTCCTGTTTATCAATAGCGCCATCTAGGACCAAGAGCACGACTTAGCTACTCACGCGTCACAACCCGTTTTACTGGGCGGACATTATTAGTGCATTTCATTCATTCAACCACAGTTCGTAATTTAGACCTGAACCAAAGAACGATCAACTCTGATCCAGTACACCAAGTAGTATTACTCTTGACATGGAGGACTTTGTGACCACAACACATTTATACGTACGCCAGCTCCATCACACACGGAGACTCTTCGGGTGGCGGATTCGAAACCACAACCCAAGGGAGGCGAATCCAACGCCCTACCAACCAGGCTACCCCGGCCTTGTTTTCGTTTTGTGATTGTGATTATTATAAATCTTCAAACGTTTGCGTATAGTTTGTATTTAATCTAACTGTCATGCGTAATGGCGAGTTACAAAACTGCACTTCTTTAAGCATATTTTATTAAAACGCTTAATTCATACCAGCTATTCAATGGAAATTTCGGAATTTCAATGTAGGTCCGAAGTAGAATCATTGCTAAAAGACTCCATAAAAGTGTACAGAGCCTTTTCATTTTGGAAAAGAACGAAAAACGTTTAACCTCTTCTGCCAAAGTTAATGCTTAATTATAGGAATTTTGAGATCATACAATTAATGCCAAAATGAGAGACTTAAAAATACCTTTGAGAAATGTTCTTAGTATTGCATTTTGTCGAAAGGCTTTGTTTGTATAATTGGGATTTAATGGTAGTAGCCCTCAGTAAGTAAGTTTAGGTAAACGTATTTTTCATTAAATATTTTTCTCCTTGTTATACAAACCAATTCAGAAAGTGTTATTTTTTTTTTATGAACCAGGGGAAGGAATCTTAATTATACACATCTCTCAATTAAAGTTCTTTCTCGTGATTTTAATTTATTTTTAATAACTGTTTTTTATAATTATTTAATGTATTTACTGTAAAATGTGTCTTTTAATAGTTTCTAGTCGCTATTACTTTTAATAAATTAATTATTATTTTTTTTAAATTAATTAATTTTTAAATAAATTAATTTAAATTAATTAATTAATTTTAAAATAATGAAAAAATTAATATTTTTACAGGCTTTCTTTCTTACAATTTCTGGAGACAGCCTGATCTTTGAACCATGAATTAATAAATAAATAATATATTATTAATATATTAGTAAACCTTTGCAATAATTTATCCATTGATCATTAAAATTTCTTCAAGAAAATTGTGTTTTAAAGAATGTTTTAAAAAGCATAAATATAGTAAAAATATCTATAGTATAAAATATTGAATAAAATTTAAATATTAAATAAATAAAGCAGTTTTGAGCAATTCAGGAATATTGAGATAAAGCTATTTCTCGAAAAGAGAAAAATGACTTTATTGATTATCATACCACAAAATTTATTACAGTGGTGTAGTTATCAGCTCCTTTTTAAAATTAATGCCCTGTTTCCAAGACACGAAAACTATATTTTTGGAAAATCTTGTAATTTTGAATATGCTCTTAGATACTGGAAAGCATAAATCAAGGAGAGAATTATTAAGAAAATAAAACAAATAGAATGAATGGATAAAATGTAAGTAACAACTACATTGCTTTTTAATTCAAGGGAAAAGGGACTTCATGTTAGATGATGTCATTTTAAAATGGTGTTTGTGCCTCTCGGAGGAATAATTTAGCAAATTTTCATTCCATCTTCCCCCATTGCCACTAAAGTTTTTGGAAAGATGTATTATTTCAGGCAAAAATATTATAATATGTATCAAAAAAGGATTTTATAAAACTTTTTTTTTCGAATCAGGTTTTAAAAAGTAAGATTGCTTAATATGAGACAACAAGTGTTTTTAACAGAAGATGTCTCATAATGTAGATTCTTGTTGTCAAAGGAACACGTTTGAAGCAAAAAAAAATCCATTTTCTTTTGAAGTGTTGGAAATATTTATTTTGTTATTTAATTGAGTAAGCAAGGCAGTATTGGTTTGTAATGGTCTAGTGAACTTTTGTTTAAAGTGTCGATCATTTCAAACATTGTAAAGAAATTAAATCGAGGGCAAAACTTCGAAAAATTAAATAATACAAATAAAATACAACAACCTTAATTATTTTGATATTTACTGTATGTTAGAAAAAAATGATACAATAAAGAAATTGCTTGCATTGAAATGTAAAAATTATCCAAAATTCTGTATCTTGTATTTCATCACAATTTTTAGAGGGCCATTGAGAACTTAGACATTTTTCACTCTTTTGTTTTATTTCCCATAAATTCAATCTAACTTTGTTTTGATGAGGATTATCACAGTGTTGAAAATCTCAAAAACTGCAGCTTTTCTTTCAAGTCATTGGATAAATCGAACTTGGGCATCGGATATTAGATTCGAAAAAATCGAACTCGGTAACAAAAAATGCGTTTAATGTAGTCGACTGACCAAATATCGCCTAAAGTATCTGTTACCTTCACACCCTAGAAAAACTGTTTCAGCTTTATACGCTTTTGAAGGCAATAGCAATAATTAGTTCAATTATAAAAAGGAATTGTAAAGGTATTTTGGATCATATTTCCTTTCGCATATAAAACAGTTACCTTTTAAATTAGGATCATCATTCAGTGATAGTATATTCATATGACTGTTAAATAAGAAAAAAAAGTAATTCAAATAGAGAAATTGTTTAGAAATGGCAATTATTATTTTAGACATTTGTTTAATGTTCGATTATTTAGCAATAATAATTAGATTTTAGTTAAAAATATTTAAGCCATTGCATCAGATTGAGAATTCAAATATATCAGTGTGAAATAAAATAAATGATGTGAAAAGATATGAGTTTAGGTTTCGTAATCTGAGAAACACGTTCACACAATATTGAAATATGAAAAGATTTTAGAATATTTTATACAAACTTTTCTTAATTTCTACAGAAAATTCTGAACAAAAAAAATGAATTAAACCGTGAAGACAATATGCAATCTTAAACTTATCAGTAAGCAATAAATTGAAAAAAAAAGTATTACAACTTTTGGCGAGGCAATCTTCACATTTCTAACATTTGATAATGAACAATTAATGCCATGGTTTAATAATGACTCATGCTTGAAATATCTTCGATAATTGCGAAATAATTTTAAAACAATCGACAATTAATTACAAAGGGAGATATAACATTTATGCAAACGATATGATAGATCACGTACTCTAACGGAAAGTTAATAAACTTAGTATTAAAATAAATTCAAGAATTTTTGTATTTAGCTTAAAGAAAGTGGTATAAAAAGACAGTGATAACTTTTTATTTATTCAAATATTCGGCAAATATATTATTGCCTTTTATTAATTAATAAATTCCTTTATTGCTAGTCATATTAGCGCTTTTTTTGGATAGAAGCAAGAATAAAATATATATTTCCCATTTCGATGGACAAAATAACAATATCTTCTGAGATATATTAGAACAAATAACGTTTATTCTGTATTTAATATTACGATCTCAGAGGATGAAAATGATGAAATTGTCTTAATATCGGTAAATATACTGAAACACAAATGCTTGAACCTAAGAAAATGTATGATTTAGTTACTGTCGCGCTATAACTTTTTTCTCTATCCAGAGAAAAAAGTTATAGCGCATTATTTATTTTCTCCATCTAAAAATATTCCTATTTCAGTTTTAATGTTTTATCATATTTCGTCCGTAAATAAATTGCTATTTTTAATACTTTCTTGAAATTCATAAGAAATATTATGTTTTTGGAAGAGTTTATTGAAGGCGATTTTATTTATACTTGAAGTTATAAATTATGTCTTGCTTCTCTGTTTTGACATTTTCAGAAATTGATTATAATTTAATTGATAAATTCAATAATGTCATGAATCTATAAAGTAGAAGTAACAAATAGATCATTTGAGAAAAAAGTATTTTAGTATTCCATGATATTTACGGTAATGACTATGCGAATTTTTATAACAACTAAGAAAAAACTTTTTCATATATTTAATTATCTATATTGTTAAAATTCATTATAAACATTATCGTGTGTTGTGTATGAAAATACTCTAATTTGATATTTTCAGAAATTAACTATCATTTAATTTATTAATGCAATAATATCATGATCCAATAAAGTAAGTTAATAAGTAGTAAATTTGAGGAAAAAATATTTCATTATTCCATAACATTTGTGGAACAAACAAAACAGAAAAATCAATATAATAGTAAATAATACAAAAAACCTTTTCCTAATACATTTTATTTTTTAGATTGTTAAAATCCGTTATGAAAATGATTACACATAGAGATAGTTTTAAAAAAAATCTAATTGTAAGAAAAGTATTTAAAATTTACTAAAAGAAAAATATTTCGGCAAAATGCTCTAAATATCAATTCTTTTAATGCTTCAAAATTCAAAGATTCATATTATCAGATACTAGCCTCCTTTGGCGATCAGTCGGTTCACCAGTATTACCACTCGCTACAATTTTCAATTAAGTATTTTAAGTAACTGGTCTCTTAATAGATTCTCAAACAAAACATTTTTAATCTTCAAATTTTGATAGTCATACCAAACTTATACTGTTGTTTAGACCGTTTCGTTCAATTTACTATATATATTTTGCTAACTTATTGTCATTTCCGGTAAACCTTCAACTTTAATTTAAAGTGGAAATGATGAAATTGCAATTAATATAAATATATTTTTTAATATAAACCAAGCGTTTTATTTTATTTATCATCTTTATTGTTATTTATTTATTTATTTATTTCTATTATTATTGAATATGAGTATTACAAACAGAATCGCTGGGTATTTAAGTCTTATGTGAACTACAAAATATTTTTCATAATTTATGTAATATATCAAAGAATAAGTCAACGAAAACTTCTCAGATTCAGCATAAAATTCAATTTTTGAATTTGCTTTCAAAAGGATTGAAATGAAATCAATAATAATATTTTATTCTGGCCTATGTTATGAATTCCGGCATATATTTCAAAAATTATGAAGTCTAAATTTAATGCAGTAAGGTATCATATTCTTAGAAATATTCTGGACACACCACATTTTAAATAAATGAATGAATGTTTCTATTTTCCACGATCAACTAAGACTTATTTATGAAGTTTTGAATGTTAAAAATTTAGAAAAACTCAACATTTTCACAATCTTAGGCCAATTAATCTTTAGAAACCTGCGCGCTGATTGGCGCATTTTCTTTCAAACAATTGATGGAAAATATAAAATTATCCTTTTTTTATTGAATAGTGATATTCAAATTTTCATTAATCAGTCAGTTATGTGATTGATTTAGTTGATTGGAAATTAACTCTTTTTATTTAAAATATTAGTGTTTCAAGAACATTTTGTTAATCGTGATTTCCACAGCAGAAGCTTTATGCAAAATCAAAAATTCGTTATTTATCAGAGCATTTATTGAATCAAGTTACATAAAATATAATCATTTTCCATTTAGAACATTTTAGCAGATCTGTGTCTTACTAAAGATTTACAAATTAGCTGTGTGGCCCTGATTTGAATGGATATCCTGTTCATATTAAACAAAACTTGCCTTAAAATAAAACTGATTTATTGGATTAATAATATAGAGAGTGTAAAAGATCATAAAATAATTTTTCTTGAATTTATTTTTTGGAAAAAATAATAATTCATGTTTGTTTCATTTCCTATAGACACGTGCCGAAAATTATATTTTTGCAGATTTTATTTCCGAAAAGATTTAATTTATTTTTAATTGGAGCTTTAATCAATGTGATGGCAACGCTTTGAAAAAAACTAATTTTTTTCCATGAATGAGAAACGTGCTCGTGCAGCTTAAATTTTATTTTTATTTTGTACGAAAAAAATTGTTGAAAAATATAGTTAAAATATTTATTTAAAAATTCATTAAAAATAGAAATTTAATTTTAAGGTTAAAACATTGGTATCATTTAAAAGATAAATTTTTTATCTTTAACGTCATGTAAAAATCTTTTTTGTACGATAATATTTTCGTAAGTTATAGCAGAAACACACCAAAATTTCGCTTAATTTTTAAATAAATAAAATTCTAATTAAAAATTCAAAAAATAACCCCCAGGTGCACATTCCCGGCCTCCAGGGTATACACGTGCCTAATTTGGTAGCTGTAAGTTGAATGGTCTGGCTTGTAGAGCACCAACACACACACACACACATTGAGCTTTATTATAAGTATAGACATTAGATTACACATTGTGTGACGAAAATATTCTTTTTGAAATTTTCATTATTTAGATGAATAAAAGAGAAATAAAAGAAATAAAATAAGGGTAAAAACCTGCAGATAGATCTTAAGTGAAAAGAAAAGCAGCAATGTGACAGGCGTAAATGATTTCTGAATGCCATTAAGAAAAAGAAAAAAAAAGAAGTTAAATATATCTGTACTTTTCTAATAGCATTGCTCTCAGATGCATATTTTTTCCAACATTCAGAAAAAAGACAAAAAATTGTGCAACTATCTTGAATAGTATTCTTGGATTAATTATTCAATAGCTTGAAGAATGTTTTCCAATTTTTAGTGAAAATTATGACATAAATAAAAAGTGCAATTCTGGGGAAATAAAGAGAACTTCTGGAGAAATAAAGAGAAATATTATCATTTATATATTTTTAAAATTTAATGATTTATTAAATTTGAGAAAACTGTTTCTATAAGCATGCATGTATTTAAACTTGCATGATTGATCGATAAGTTTTAACGTTTATTTTTGCTTCGTAACAGAATGCATCTAATGACTATGATTTAATGAGTCCGCGAATGACAGATAATAAGATCCGGTTAGCCATATGTAATAACTGTTATAAAAGTATAGCTACAAACTTATATAAACATATATAGTGCAATTTAGATTACTTACAGAACAGAAACTGTGAAGATATTCTTCTCATTATTTGAATCTCGATGTGTCTGTTGAAAACATATTAACACGCTGAAATCCGAAAAGTAGACGAAAGTGAGATGTTTCCATGCTACATTTTTGTAAGAATTTGCAAGGATTTCACTCTTGACATTTCAACAATCTTGTGCTGACGCTGAAGGGTCGCATTTCCATAGTAACTTCTCTCAATATTAGAGATGTCCTGATGGAAACACTTCCATACTCCTCTCTTATAACCTCAGGGGATAAATTCAATGATAGAATGAAAAAGATGCTATTTTAAAGATCAAATTTAATTTAGTATATTTTTTTCTTTAGCCAATGATGAAGAGTTTTTTTCAAAATTGTTACATCACACGCATTAGGACCATGCTTTCCTTGATCAGCAACCTAAAGTTGTTTTCAAAAGTAAAAAGTGTCCCAGAATCTTTGAACATTATACAAAATTACGTTAAAGAATAATTAGGATAATGTCGCTTCTCCGATGTCACATATTACTGATGTTGGTCATCAAGTTTAATATTATTATTTCTTCTAATGCTGTAAACGGCGCTAGATATGGCCTAATAAGTTGTGTGCTGTGACTTATGGCAGGTTACAAGCCCGCTGACAGTTCTCTGTCAGCGATTTAAGCCGAATGTTGTCTCTTGTTTTTTCAGTAGAACCAACTCGGGCCAAGAGTACGACTTAGCTACTCACCTGTCACAACTCTTTTTACGGGGCGTACTTCATTCATGCATTTTATTCATTCATCCACAAATCGTAATTTAGACCTGAATCAGAGAACGATCACGTCTGAACCAGTACACCAAGTGGTATTACTCTCGACATGGAGGACTATGTGACCACGACAGATTTATACGTGCGTCAGCCACCACACACATGGAGAGTCTTCGGCCACCGGTGCTCGAGCTCACAACCCAAGAGAGCTGAATCCAACACCCTACCAACCAGGCTGTCCAGGCCTGCGGTCAAATAAGTACTTAATGAGAAAATTTCTTTTAGTAGTTCCATCTTACGACTTTCAAAACTAATTATTTCATGTGGGATAAAGTAAAAAGTGTATAATACAGATACATACAATAATTTCCAGCGTTTAAAGCAGTACATCACAATTGATATGCAATTGATTGAAGTGAAAGAATAAAAGTGAGTATTGTTTGAATACACTGGAAGCGATCAAAGTATCTTACGTTGAGATCTATTGACCTCAGCAGTTCAAGTATAAGTACTTAAAATATTTTATTTTAATGCTTTATAGCCTTTGTTGTACATAAGATTGCAATCTGTATAAAGCTCTTTAGATACCCTGAATGATGTAGGTTATTTTTACAAATGTAGTAAATATTCCGATTTTTCTAAAGCAAATAGGATTTCTCCTGAGATATAATAAGAATGTTCGAACATTATTCAAACACTTACTAGGTATTGGGCTCTAAATACATTCACTACAATTAAACTGATAAAACCTTTACGAATTAATCTTTTTGCAATGCCGAATTTTATAAGAATCACTGAAGCAAAATGTAGAGTATGATGCAATTTGTGAATGGTTTCGAATTTAGGGACCGATATAGCGTAATTGGGGTCCGGGGGCCAAATCCTGCTACACTACTTCAGTAATGAGGAACCAAATTTTATGGAGGTATTTAAATTTTTCATCTCATTATAGATATATAACAAAAAAATTGACTTGAACCTAAAATAGCTATAAAGTAAATAAATACAAATGTAAAATAAGTTTCTATTCGATTTGGGGACACTCCTCTGATGTGGGGCCCCGGGGCAACTGTCCCATATGCCCCTGTCTTAGTCAGGCTCTGTTTGAATTGATATTATCGTTTATTTTAGAATTATTAGAGGTTAGAATATAATAGCTAGTGTACATATAGTTAAAATCCAAGTCAATTAATGTATAAACTGGTTGTGATCATTTAGTGAAGTATTATCGGTGGTTGAAAGGATTTTCTAAAATTATTATTATTTTTTAAATTTTTTTCTAATTTCTCTAAATAGATGATATTATGGTCTTGAAATACAAAAATAATTATAATAAAATCTAAATTTATCAAAAGCACATTGTTGCACTTAAACTGTATTGAAGAAAATTCGTTAAAATAGAAAATTGAAAATTCTGTTATGAAAGTAGAAAAATTCAAAGCCTGAACAGTGCTCATTTCCTTTATTGATTTTAGTACACATCCTACCAGGAAAAATTCTATAATCAGGGTTTATACAATTTTAATGTAAAGTACTCATATCGCCTAAAAATATTTCCAGCGATTTAAAAATAATTGAAACCTTTTTTAACCTGTAACATTTTTTTCCAGCTATATCCTTCCTCTTCTTTTTGTCTGAAAGGCTGCTTGAATTCCTTCGTATGAAAGGTGTTTAATCTCTACGTTATCCTATTTATTACTAAATTTTATTGTGTTTATTACCTTTCATAGTATTTTGCGTTATGTTAATGCGATAGATATTGCTGAAACTTTGGCAGTTGAAAAGTGCATATTAAATAATATGCAAATGTCGTTCAAAATCAAATTTCTGCAAACGATTTCGGTTAAAAGAAAATTTCGTTGAATGGGAGATCTTTGAATGGACTCTACTTTCTATTTGTATCCATCTGTGTTCCCGTTACGATAAGTTAGGTCATTTTTTTAATACAATTATTTTATCATACTCACTGAAACATCTATTGAACTTATTAAGTAACTAAATTGCAGCTACTACATGTTGCAATTCAGTGAGTTTATCAACTAATTTAAAATAAGTAAAGTTTCATTTGCTTTTCTGAACATTGTTTTCTAAATATCAATTTTGAAAACATATGAAGCATAAGATAAACATTTAAAATAATTTGGAAAAAGATACAATAACAAAGTGAATTTAAAGAAGATGAATAAATTTTGCAAATAGAATCCTACATTAAGGTAATTGAAGTCTATAACTCCTTGATTAATTAGGAGTTTTATAACTTTTCTATGTTTTTGTCTTTTGAATAACTTCACTGTTTCTTTACAGTACTTTTAAACTCCCCTATCCGTTTAAAAAAATTTAAATATAGAATAAATTGACATTGCATTTATAATTTTAAGATAGACATATAAAACTTTTTTTTAACTGGAAGAGGCTTTTTGATTTTTTCTTTTATGCATGAAATTTTTATCCATGGTAATTTTCAGTAATTCTATGAAAATTACACTACAAATACAAATAAGTTAACAAATTTCTAGTTAAAATTATGCATCGTATTTTTCATCATTATAGCATTTTAAAGAAGAAATTGTTATTTAGCTTCGAATATATCATTCACCAAAACAAATACCTCATGGTTTTTTTTAAAGCCAATTTATAGAGAGTAAAAAGAAATGAATCATTATGTAGAATTAATTAGTTATGTTACTTAATAATTTTTTTATAATTCTTTTGAAAACAATATTAAAGCTAATGCTTTATATTTTTTCATTACAGTTTTTTAAATAATTTTAAAAGTTATGAAATTTTAGAAAATTATACAATTTTAAAGAATTTTAAATGCATATATTGAATATTGTAAATAACGAGATAAAATCATAAAATGAATATAAATTTTGTCTACTTCTTTTTTACAATTCAGGGGCTTTTGAGATTTGATATCAAACCTAGGATTTTCTGTTTGGTATAAAAAAAAATTTTTTTTACAAGATAGTTTATCGATTTATGGCAATTAATTTTTGTTTTGATAATAAATAATTTTCCAGAATTACCATTTAAATTTTTTTACCATTTTTCCATTTTATCATTACCTACATTACCATTTTTTTCTGTAATTACAGTGAAACCGCATCCCTTAACTCATTTACTAATATTCTATATCGTCCATAAAAACTCAATCAAAGTTAATAGTGTTAGTCTTCACATTTTAATATTAATATCAATTTCATATAGTTGAAACTTTCTTTTAAATGAAAATTCTAAAGATTCGAGGCAAGGAAAACTGTATATTTTTTATTATATTTATTTAGATATTATCACTAAAATTTTTTCAATTATAACTCACTAATTCTTTTTGACAATATTTTATAATTCACTAATATTTTATTTTATAACATAATAAAAACGAAATCAATGTTAATAGTGCTTGTCTTCGCATATTAGCTTTAATATCGCTTTCAAATAGTTGAAGCTTTCATTCAAAAGGAAATTACAAAATTTTAAAGCAGAAAAAAATGCATATATTTTATTGATATCTAATTAGATGCGAGTAAATTTTCATCAAATTAAAATTTCAGGTTTTCTAGACAAATTTCTATTTTTTATTCGTCTTTTAATTTATTTATAGCTCAGAATTTAGCACATACAACTGCATTAGTACAACTCTTAAAATTTTATTTGAAATTAGGAGTAATATACATACTGAAATTTCGAAGTAAATATGTAGCTTGAAAAATATTTCCAAAAAAAGGAAGGGGAAAGGGAGATGGTTTAATTATTTTTGAAAAAAAAATTGTATTCATTTTTTTTGAAGTTACATGCAAACGAATTGATTTTCAAAATATGTAAATGATGGAGTGAATTAAATGCATTGTAAATGGATAATTCAATGTTATATTTTTTAAGACTCCAAAATTATTACTTCATTACTTCAACGTTTAAAAAACATTAAAATAAATGAAATTATTTATTAATTTTTGTTCGACAATTTTTCTTTATTAGAGCTAATTTCAAGAATAACAGAGGTTAGAAATATCGACCTATTATTTACAATAATTATAATCCTTTTTATGCAATTTGAATCACTATTTAAAGTGTTACTGATTAAAAAAAATAATTTAAAAAAATTATGCTTCAAATGTATTGGTTTCACACATTATGTTCAAAACAGATACAACAACAAAAATATAAAAATCAAATCAAGCAAAAAAGTTTACTTGATGGAAAAATTCAATATTTCTCTCGTTTAAAAATAATATTAACACAATTTTCAATATTCAATTTCAAAATAATTTTTACAAATTTATGTTACACAATTACAATGAAAATTGTCCAATAGTCACCTTAGAATAATCTGCGAATCTAATTGTATTGGAATTATTTTTCACTATAAAAGTTTTGATATAATCAAGAAATCTAGCTGAATTTTCTATTTTTTTTATACTACGCACAGCTTTTATAATGTAAAAGGAACTTTCTTAAGTGCATATTAATATCACAATAACTTAAGAAATAAATGAAACATTTCTAAACATTCAACTAATTTGTTTTTTAAATATGGTAGATCAGAAATTATCTTACACAAATTTTGCCAATAATATTTTGGTATTATAAATAATCAGACATTTCTTGCATATAGAAAAATGTACTCAGAAAACTCAACTTTTTTTCCTCGCTCCAGATTTTTCTACCAGCATGCTATATAACTGTTAACTATGCAAGGCTAAATACACTAAAAAGCGTGGCAAACCTACGTATGCTGAGAGTATAACAAATATTCTTTAATCTTTTACGATTTAATTTAATTGATTTAAAATATATTTTAGTCTGAAGATTTTCTAGTTCTCTTGGGTAATAGTTCTACATTGACTTTATAATAGATTTTATTGACAGTTGTTTAAAATGAAATACTAAAATAGGTGAGTATTATTCTGGCATTTCTTAAGGTGAGTAGTTTGAACGTTATCTCTATTTGTCATGTTTAGTGCTTTATTGCATCATTTGTTAATTATTTATAAATAAATATATGCATTTAAATAGAAATTAAAGATTATATATATATAATGCAGATAAAACAAAATCGAAATGTCTTTTGGAATTATTTAATCAAATACTGCTATAATTTCACAGCATAAGCATTATGCTAAAAATGAACAATGATGAAAACAATTATATATATATTTCCAATATAAGTATGACAACAGATATTACAAAACATTTACAAGTATTTTTAATAAAAATTACTCTAAATTCAACAACAATATTTTAGCAATTTCTTTAACAAATATTTAATATTTTATCGAATATTTAATATTTTATCGAATATTTAATATTTTATCAATGAAAACTTTAAAAAATTATATTAACACTTTATGCTTTTTTTAAAAAATTTTCTAACACTTTTGGGCGAAAGAAAGCTCAGATGAGCGCCAAATGAAAAAA
This sequence comes from Argiope aurantia, assembly GCA_026543865.1. Taxonomy (NCBI): domain Eukaryota; kingdom Metazoa; phylum Arthropoda; class Arachnida; order Araneae; family Araneidae; genus Argiope; species Argiope aurantia. The sequence goes on from JAPMOR010036157.1 coordinate 32,320, forward strand.
AGAAAAAAATTCTAAACTGTTTTTAAAATTTCAAATTTTGAAACATTTTTTAGCCAGTGACAGAAAGGGAAATGAATCAGGGATCAATTTACCATTACTGAAGAAAAAGAAGTCTACATGCCAAAGCAATTATCTGATGAAGCCATATCGTTTGTTATTTTAAGATTTTTTATAAGATTTACTTTCTTAAATGTGATAAAGAATTTATTAACTGTACTTTTATAAATAATTTTTAAGAAACCTTCACCAAATGCAAACCCTTTCTTCATTCCAAGTTTTATTTCCTATAATTCGATACAATTTAAAATTTATATTTAAGTATCTGGATAAGATTTAAGATTAGTATCCCGTTTCTAGCCAAACACAACAAAAACTTTTGAAGAGAGGTGACATTTACTGCTGTGTATTGGCCATTGGCCGAACCTTCTACTGCATATTATGGAATTAATTAAAATCGGGCAACCCGTTCAAAAGTACCTATATCAAAGCATTTATAAAGTTTGCCGTCTGTTGTAGCTACAAGAAATGGTAACAAACTTTTTTAAGGGTTGGGATAAAGAATTAACTGTATTTCATCTGACGAGAAATAACTCCAAAATAAATGAATTTTAAGCGGCGGGACATTAATCTTAGATCTAGCCCATTATTATTCTTTTAACACTGCAAACATTTTTAAAGTGAGGTAAATATGAAAGACTTAATTATTATAACATATAAAATACTTTTATCAAAAACTACAATGTAATTACTAGAATACAATAGGACAAGATAACTGAAATCATACTTAGAAGAAGACTTCGGTTGACCCGTAATATACCATAGCCAGAAAATGCAAAATCAATTTTCGAATTTTCAACAAACAATAGAATACGGTTCTGTGTTGAAGAACTATTTGAGTTTCTTCTAATGTAATGGCTTAGTAAATCAATTTGCAGGATTTTCCATGTTTTGCAGATATTGATAACTTCCGAGCCAGTCAATGTCAATTTCACAAAATTTATTGTTGTCCACGTAAACACTAAGAAGCACATAATTGATCGGAGCATAAAATATTTTTGAAAAAAAACGGACACGAAAATCGTAGCCATATTTAAGAAGTTTGCAAAGACTTGAACGTAGGCTAAAAATGCATTTAAGGACAATACTTCTTCGATTTGCGCGTGGATTCTGCGCGCATTAGCTATCGTCGAAAATGCATCTGTAATCTTTCTTGTAGAAAATTCCAAAATTAGAATTTCATGAATCTCAATCAATGCTTGTTTCAAAGTAGTTCCAAACCATAGATAAGTGTAATTTAGGAGATCCATACAAATCATTATCCCGAAAGTGAAATGAGCAGTATATATAGCGCTGAACACCATCATTATTTCCTTCTTTAAGACATACTTCCTTTCTATACATTGGAAGAAATGTGGATGGGAATTATTTATCAATCCATCATAATTTTCTTGGAAAAATAAAACAAATAATGTAATAAAAATAGCTCCAAAGGCCATGCCCAAACTCCATTTGGCTATTATTCGATTTTTAGTAATGGCGACATGTTTTGAAGGATGGCATCTTCTGAAGTTGATAATATTTGTCATTAAGTTAATGATTTTACTCCTTTTGAAAGCAATATTCAATCGTGAGCTTGTAAATGTTAATGCAGCTGAAGCATTGACGAAGATAAGAAGTATTTCATTACTAGGAAAGACAGAGAAGCAGAGAAACAAGTTGTACAAATCAAGTAACAGAAAAAATAGTTCTAACAACAAAGATAAGCTTTTCTTAGCAAGGAATTTCAAGGTAAAATCATTGGAATTTCTCTTCAAATGCATGCAAAATGGTATACCAATGAAGCTAAAGGAATGCAACAATACTGCAATATCAGGCTCAAGATCCATCACTTACTATTTGTTGATGGCTGACTTAAGATCT